>JAEIFT010001048.1:0-14251 GCA_018904225.1 Lordiphosa mommai | reverse complement strand
AACAGAATAACTCTCAACCCTCTTAAACAACAAAATACCTTCTAGAGAATAGTGGAATAAGGGTCTGTCAAGACGGCCAAAATCTATAAAAAATTTTACTGAAGGCTAGAAACTCGATAATCGAGTGGGTGGCGGGGTAATCCGACGGCTACCAATTCATTGTAGTGTCTTTGAGGCGGAAATCCTTGCGATCAAGGAAACTCCTATATGTGCACTAGAGTCTCCCTCCATAAGGTAAAATCGGAAAACCTAATTCTCACCATTTGAAATGGAAGATTTTGTTTTGCAAAGAATTTATCTAAAAGCCAAAATATTTTATTTTAAGTTTTAGGCGCAGCGAGATCAATTCAAAGCAAGGCTGCAAACCTCCAACATTTTTAAAGAGGTTCGGTTCAGGGGTTCGAACCTGTAAGGAATCTTTGCGTTTGGTTCGCGGACCGATTCCTGGAACCCCTTAACCCCAGGTTTTGGTTCGAACCTCTGTTTTCTTGGACAAAAAAGAAAGACAAAGAAACACATTCCCATTCAATACCAGAGGACTCAAAAAAAAAAAGATAAAATCCAACTCGTGTTTTTGAAAAAAATCCCAAGAATTCCGGAATTGGAAAATTCTCACTTACTTGGTTAGAAAAAATCCAAAATCGACCTACCTCTGTCATCGGTTGGGATATTTTGGATTTTTTTGTTTGTTGAGCATTCATCTCTGCTAGCTCTCCGATAAGAAAGAAAAATCTTTAGTTTTTGAAAATGCTTGTACAACTGATACCTGGATAGGACCTTTCAAAAGTTTGAAAATATTGGTCAATGTAAGTATATCCTCTTGGACAATTTTCGAAGAAATCTTTAACGTCATTGACAGAGTTTTTATTTGCTTTCTATTGCTCTCAAACCTTATTTTTAAATATTTTTATTAAAAATGTCTTTTTGTCGAAAAATTACTTAATATTTTGAACCGAACCTTTCTTTTTTAATAAGTGGTCAGCAAATTGCGTGGCAGTTGTAAAGTCTTTAATAAGTCACTGCTTGATCGGAAGACGTGCCTCCAGACTAGGTTAATCCAACAACGCTTTCTGCGAGGAAGATGGAAATTTCCGACCGTACAAGCGGAGGATTTGTCACTGCAGGATCTATTAGCTAACTTACGGAGGTCGAACAAAAATTCGACTAACGACTCCAAAATGTATCTATGAAGAGGACGTGCAAGGGATTAAAGGTCAAATTAGCATTGTGGCAATGCAAAAGGAAGAACTCAAAGGGAAAACAGGGAAAGAACAGCAAAAAGGAGTAGACTCTGACCATAAGGAGCCTGCGCGGCTAATTGAAAATAGCAAAAAGAGAAACATACTCTTCAAAGGATTACCAAAAGGAGGCTCACCAAGTCTGCCGTGCAAAAAGTATGTTCGGAAAATATGGGAATTTAAGGAAAAATCTATCTGTTACAGACCCAAATGGGGCCAAGCCGAGCTCGCTCTAGAGATAGGGACCAACAGTTTAACGCCGAATCCAAACGGCAAAGTTTTTGAGAAACTTTTTCATGGTTACATACTTTACTACTGCCCACCATCTGTAAAGGTGACCATATGTGTAAGACTTTTAAAGAAAACACTTTCAATTAGATGTTCCGAGGCGGGATCGAACCC
Source organism: Lordiphosa mommai (assembly GCA_018904225.1). Lineage (NCBI taxonomy): Eukaryota > Metazoa > Arthropoda > Insecta > Diptera > Drosophilidae > Lordiphosa > Lordiphosa mommai. The sequence goes on along the minus strand of JAEIFT010001048.1, from coordinate 12,611 downwards.
ACAACCTCCCGCACAGTAGGTGCACACAGAGATGGAGAAAGAGTATGAAGAACAGGACGGAAAAAGTTTATTGATGGATGTCTATGGTGGGCCTTTAGCGGATCATGGCTTTACGCTAACTTGAGTATAAAATAAACTGACCAAAAAACTAGATAATAATATTACACACAACAATAGGCACTACTCTTATAGATATAAAAATTTAACGAACACTGAAGACATATTATACAACTCTCTAGAAGTTTAAAGATCTTATCATATGACGTGCATGGATTAGCAATTAATATCATGTATCCAGGGTTTTTCGATTTGGTTCAGAAGAACCATATTTTCGTGCTGCACACAGTCAGCAGTTATAAGAACGCACTTTAGGGTTTCCATCAGAATACGCAGCAGATTTGGCCGAGCAATTGCTGGTACTGTCATTGGAGTAAGACCTGACCTACATTGCAATTGTTTAAGTCAAAAATATGAAATTAAAGATGTACTTATTAAGATCTGAATAAAAGAAAAGGGTATTATATATACGATACCTATACCTTATAACTAAGGGGGCTCAATTTGGACTTCGGACTTCAACAATCTAAAAAATTTTTCGAAACTGACAGTGTACAACTGACAATTACAATCGGAGATCTGCAGCAAATGATTAATGAAGACTTACTGCTACAATTTAATGAATCCAGTACCCGTAACTCTCAAGACAAGACTGTAAGCGCTTCGGAAAGGAATCTAGTGGAGTTCTGCGATGATCAAGGGCTGATCATTTGATCGTGATAGGAGATTCATATTTGTCAACACAGGCGGAAGCTCCGTAATTGTTAAGTTGCATGCTGCTTACGTATTTACCCTGTCCTTCTTTTTGTTATTAAATTCAATTTGAAAATGTGCTAAGTCCGCTTTCTATTGAGATTGAGTATGACAAGCATCAATAAGATTTGGCATGATCACCTCGTGGTTAAAAAGCTGTGTTCACCCACACAATTAAACAATTGGTCATGAAGAGGCTCGTGTGGATTGGTGTAAGAAAATGCTTAAATTTCAAACGCGGTGCTTTAAAAAGCTGTATATATAACATCTAATCAGATGACGAAACATGGATTTATGCCAACGAGCCGGAAACTAAACAACAATCGACTGTTTGGGTATACCAAGATGAGCCAAATCCTACAAAAAGTTGTTCGCTCGCGAAGCAAATCGAAGCAAATGGTCGCCTGTTTATTCGGCATATCTATATAGATGAAAATATCTTAAAATTACTTTCCCTACCGCCACACAAATGGTCACAGTCAAATCCTCCATCAATAGCTCAGCTTAGAAAATCAAACAACCAGCACATACAATTTATAGGAACTGCAAGAGTACATTAACTTCGGTTGACTTTTCTCCTCTTTTTTTCCGTAAATGAAATCAATAAAAACCAAAGAAATCAAATTGTGAAAACAATAAATTTTTCAAAACAAATCAAAGAGCTTAGCTTCCAGCCAGTTTGTCGTTTTGGTATATTCAATTTATTATTCTTTGACTAGACAAACAAAAACATCTACACGCTTTCCGCTTGCCGCATTTACCCTCCTCCCCCACCACCCACCACCCACCAACAACCATAAACAATATATATTTATTTATTTGCAATTTGTATAAATGGCACATAAATCACACATTGGGGCGCTATTTACAATGTAAACACAGAAATGTAGCTCAATGTTGACTTGTTGTAATTGTATAAGCTCCCCTTCCAGCACACCAACATTTTTTCACCTCATTTATCTTATTGTATATTAGCGCATTTTCGGGCAGTTGTAATCACAATATCAGAATTTATATTTATCCATAAATAATTGTGTAACCAGATGCTTGTGCCACTGGCCGATGAGTATTTGATGAGTTTGCATGAGATATGCTTGCCACCCGCTATGCTTGATATAATTATTGAAATTCAATTTAATCAAAATTAATGTAAGCCAAACTGAACACCTAATTAGTGCGGTTTATTTTTCTTTTGCACTTATACAGTTAAACCAATATTTTGTACATAAAAATTTGATTTTTGTATTGTATTTGGCGACTTTTTCTAATGGTCACAACATAAACAACTTAGCACTCACACCAAAAAATGAGCATACAGTCACTGTTTCATAGACTTCCCAGTCTAAAATTAGTTTTATTTGACTTTTTAAAATGTGGGTATTCACAAGATCTGATATACTCATAAATGATTAATTAAAAAATTTAACAATTAATTACAAGTAGTTAAAGTTAAGTTAAAGTCAATCGTACCCAAAAAAATATACCCGTTTTGCTGCACAAATTTGACCTCAATCAAGTAACAGAGCTTTAACAGGATGTTAAGTTAATATTATATTATATTATCCGATCATAAGTAACTTGTAAAGTTAATGCGTAGAGCACGGAGAGTGAGTTGACGGATAGCTTAAGCTCAAAAGAGCATGAGCATTTGAAGTATTCGTTTTAGCTAGCTGAAAGCTTTTGCTAAGAGCACAAGAGTGAGAGCGAAGGGGGTAGCAATTGGGTGTGTGGCTAGCATGCTGACGAGCAGCGTGGAAACAACCTTATGCATTACGAGTCAGCTTTACACTAGAAATATGTCAACTGCGAACGGAGCGCGTTATTCGACCGCTTCACCAAGTACGATTACACCAAGGGGTAGCCCATAGCCACCGATGGGGCTTCCCCCGGAAGTATTCTTAGTATAATAACCCCCCCAGGTGAGTCAGAGTTTTCCAAGATAATTTGTTAAACTTAACTCAAGTGGCAAGCGGGGATTAATCCCGAAACAAATATCGGTTGTGGTACCGGCTCCGGTACGTACCGATTGGAAAATTTCGGTTAAAGTTTCTATTTCGGCTTTAAGTTTAATTTCGATTTTAATTTCGGTACACCGATACAAGTAATATTTTTTTAATACTAAAATTTTTAAATTTTTTCAAAGATAACTTAAAAATTAATGGATGTAAAAAGTATTTAATAAAAATTGTGATCTAAGAATACGCCACATAAAAAACATATTTTGAAATATACCGATTTCAATCCATTTTATTTAAGGGTATCCGAAAACGGTATTCCGACACTCAGAAAAACCGAAATAATACCGATAATAGCGTTTCGGTATGGTTCCGGTTTTTCGGTTTCTATTATTACGATTAACGGTTTTCGGTTCTAAGAAAATATTTAATATCGGTTAGAAATATTTTTTTTAATTTTTATTATTTCAATGTTTTGTAAAAAAAAATTCGTTTTAATTTGAAATCCCTGCCCGAGCGAAAACATTAAGCTTTGACATTCAACCTCCTATTTCTAACCTTGGCTTGACTTAACAAAATTGGAAAATTAGTTTCCAATCCAATTTTCCACCCATTTTCCGACCTTGCGGAAGGAATTGTGCAAAGTTTCCAGTTAATTTCCTATTTGATTGACCCATAGAGCTTACAAACCATATTTTATAGAGATCGGCTCAAAAATAAGAGAGAACAAACTCTTTTATAAATATACTCAAAAAAAAAAAAGGAGAACGGTGTTAATAGTACGCCAAGTACAAAAATACTTGATACAAGTACAAATTACTTGGATCAAGTACGATTTTTGCCATCCCGAAATACTTGATTTTAGACGTATTCGGGATACATTAAGTAAATTTTAAGCTATTCCAATCCCAATTCGTTAACAGAAAAAAAAATTGTGCCATTCGAGGCTCAACTCAATACCTCAAACATAATGGAGGATTGGCTCAAAACCTGTACCCGACGGTATTTATATTTCCTTAAATGTGGGATAGAAATATAAGGAGAGAGAGTGTAGTACACTCAAAGAAAAAATCGAGCAGATGTGCTTGATATCAAGCACATTTCGTGTCAGAAGTTCGGCAAGACAGGATCTTCTTGGATCCAAAAAAGAAAATACTGAAATCAAGCATGAATTTTAAAGCTCGATCTGCTCGGTTTTAAATTTAGTCGGCTTCATATCAAGATTGATTTATTCTCGAATTCAAGAATAGATCTTTTTGGAAAGTAAGCATTTTTAGAACAAAGTTGCTAGAGAGCGAGCGAACGAAATGCTCGTTTTTTCGTTCGCTCTCCGCAATGCGAACGCCTCACCTCCTTGTTGCAAACTCAAAATCGAGCGCACAAGTCTTCTCGCTCAAGCAGATTTCTTCTTGATAATTCCCAGACGAAAAAAAACTAAATTGAAGCCGATTTCAGTCTTGCCTAATCGTGCTAGATTTCTCTGGGTGTAGTTTTGTTGTTATTTATTCTAACGTTGCATATTTGATTCTTTTCTCTAAAAACATATATTTTTAAATTTATAATAAAACTTACTTTACCTCTCCTTGTCTGGGAATCGAACTCGTGACTTGTGGACTGAAGCAACAGAACGGCTGCGTCTTAGAGCACTCGACCGGGCAAATGATTTGATTGATTTGAGTTAAGTATTTTGTACTTGATTTAAGAAATTTGTTCTCATTTTGGGTAAATTTTAACACTTAAGTACAACCAATTACGAATTATACTTGAAATTTTAAGTACAAAACGGTGTTCTAGAACGCTGGCAGCCGTTTTTTCTGAGTGTAGAGAGAAGATACATTTTAAAACTTTTAAATATGCAACTTAAATATCCGGACCCTTTAAAGAAAGGTTATGTCTAACAGGTTAGGGCTTACATCCCCACACTTCTGGAAGGCAAGGCAATAAAATCATGAACGAATGCATGCTGGAAGCTCTACAGGGGCCCCTATACCAACCACAATTTTGTTTGCAAAAGACTAAGCCGCTCCGTTATCAGATTCACACCTGTTGACAAATGACTAGCCGCAGTCAGAATTTTTGGGGTCACAGGGACATAGAGAATTAATGCAAGGCACACGAACTCGTGGGATGCCAGCCTCCTTTTTAATAACAAAACTTTCGGTATGCTTATGGCAACGTGCAGGCTCACTACACACGATACTTTTACGAGCAAAAAGCTACTCAAAAATCAGTTAATGCTCTAATAGGCCACTGTCTGGTGGGAATCCATGCCGACATCTATAGCGACTTCTGCAGAAGCTGCAGAGACGAGCAAGAGCTGGAGTCTGTATCACACTTCTTTTGTTCTGAAGAAGACAGCAATTTTTCGGCTCGTAGTCTCTAGCAAATATATACAAGCTTGCGATTGCAGGTTTTATAAAGGCTTTCGAAAGGACCTAGCCTGGTTTTGCAAATTTAAATGTTGGAATATTTGAATTTCGAATGTTCCATTAAATTATTATAGGATTCTATTTCTAAATTAAAAAAATAAATTTTTTTCAAACAATTTTACGATTTTTTAGAATCTAAGAAAAATTTCATATTCAATTTAGGTGCCCATAAGGACGCAATGTTATTAGTTTTAGTAATTTGTGTAAATATGAATGAACTAAAAATGTCATTAATCAATGACTGATTCATGAATGATTCCTTTAAAGCTTCCATAATTACAAAATCTAAAACCAAAGTCATATGTATATATAACATTCTCCCCCATTCTCCTACATTTTAATTTAAAATCTCTTATGAAAATTGTGCACATTTTGCTAGCTTGTTGATTGTGCCATTTCTGTCAATATGCAACGCACACTTAGTTAATCTAGTTTCAAGGTAGGAAGTTCGAACTGGTTGCTGTCATTGTGCAGATGCTGGCGTTGCTGTGTTGCCTTTTGCTGGTTGAGAGGCATAAAGGAGCTTCTATATATATATATATAAAATATATGCATTACAAAATGAATTACAAAATTTGTGAAATAAGTGTATGCCAAAATGCTTCTTGTGCGCATACAAATGCGCTAGAGAGCAGGTGGAGCAGAAGCGGGTAAGATTGGTAGCATTGAAGGATTCTGCTATATGCGCAAAGGTGCACACACACACGCACTCATGTCGAGCGACAGAAATGTAAACGTTGTACACATATTGAATCCATAAATAAATCCTTAAGCAAAAATTGTAAATGTCGGATTAAGTGTATCACGAGGACACACACAGGCAGACAAAGCTTTGTGCATATGTGTGTGTGTGTGTGCGTATAAATAAATATCAGAGAGAGCCAAAGAGAAGCCTGTGTGTGTGTGTGTGAGAATGGAGCACTAAAAACTAAATGGCAAAAACACTTTAACCTCCTGCTGCTGCTGCTGCTGCTGGCTGCCTGTTGCCGATGTCAAACGTGGTTGAATCGAAACAAAGTTAATTCCCTGCAGCAGTTTTCCAAACATACACACACATACGCACACAAGTGGTAGCGATAATAATTACTTGAAACATTGTAATCCTCTTAACAGCCAGATTTACACGCCATAAGCAAAGTGTTTCCCCCCAAAAAAAAAAAGAATTATTAGATATAAATAACACAAAGCAGCAGCCATAAATTGTCACTTGCCGTTTTGCCTACTTCTTACTTACAACTTTCGTTTGACACTCGCACTCGAGAAAACTTCGCCAAATTTTGGGTTTCACAATTTGTTTAAGGATTAAACACCGATCACCAGACACGTGCACACGCTGCCAAGTCCCCAAGAAGACTGCAGGAGCACCATCTAATGGAGCTCAAACTCTGGCTGGCTGGCTGGCATGGCTAAGCTAACGGTTAACTCACAAACGGAGTTCGGCGGCGACACGAAGTTGGCCATGGCCATGGTGCACGGCCATAAAAACTGTTGCGCGCAGGGGAAATGTCCCCAGTTGTCTCTGTGTGTGTGTGCTAAAACCCCGCCTACCATGGGACAAAAAGCAACAGTTTGTTAGCATCAGGGTCACCACCACTCAATTCAGTGTCCTTCGTATGCGTATCAATAGCAATAGGCCAAAAATATTTACACACGTTGCGCGGGTGGAAGGCAGCTGAAACACGCACTGCCAGCTTTGTCAATGTCAAACTGTGGGTGGGTGGGGTGTGGGTTGTGCCAACAGCAACTAGTGGTTCTCGAATTTCCACAGAAAACAAATTTGTTTGCGCTTAATTGGTCTAGGCTTACATTTTGGGGGTTGGCCCCACGAAGTATGCAACACAAAATTTGCATATTTTTCAAAAATTTTAAATCTACATACGCAGGAACGAAAATAAGCGAGAGCGCATTCTTAAAGGTTTCTTTTTGTCATTTAGTTTATCAAATTTGTTAAGCAGTAAAATTAAATTTTCAGTTTTAATAGGCCCAACGAGGCCATGAATTTTTAACTACAAATTACTCATACGCCACGTTGACTACATCAAAATGTCAACTATGAAAAACTACATATTTCGTGCTGTCAATTATTTATATCTGGCAAATTAAATCGATTTGGTTAAAAATAATTTTAAAAAAATTTAACAAAAATGTCAAACGAATCTCCGGCATTTTGGGTTGGCCCTTACTATCTGGACATGTATTTACTATAAAAATCCGAGGGTAATTTCGGTGAACACACATGGATTTGGATAAACTGAGACATGGGTAAACGGGCCTACAGCAGAGTTAAAATCATTTTATTATAAATAAAACGACAAACTATAAAAAAAATCGATACGGAGAAGAAAAACAAGACTAAAAAAAAAAAAAAAAGGAAAAATTGAAAAAATTAAAAAAAAAAAAAAAAAAAAAAAGGGCGAGACAAAATTAGAAAAATATAATCGTTTTTTAGGTACGGTTAAACTTTAAGTAAGTAAAAAATTTTGTTAATCAAAATTTCCTGAAGTCTAAGTACTTTGGCTTTCTCAATGTCTGTTTCACCCAATATCAAGAAGTTCCTATCGCTTTTATACAATTTTTTTGTGACTGAAAAGCATATTTCAGTCGAAGAAAAACAATTTGAAAAATACAAAAATTTACGCAGAAGGCCAAGGCTTGAAATGTATTATACATGATCGGTGCTAGTGGCTCGTTTTCCAAAAACTCGTGTTATTGAATTTGACAAAACTGTTGACGCACTCCAATTAGGAATTGATCAAGCTATTAAATAAAAAGAGTTTAAAATTAAAAAAAATTTTTGTTTGCTTAACAGCTTGTTTTTTAGATTTTTTTTTTAAATATAGAAAAGGTGTTTCAAAGGGCAAAGTAAATTGCTTGTCTTTCCAAAAGCACTTAAGCTAGAGAGTTTAGTTTTTTTCCTATTTTAAGGTATTAATTTAAAATAAGATTTCTAAGACTAAACAAAAATATATTTATTATTTTTATAATTATTTAATATTAAAAATTATTTTTTTCCTAAAAATCAATAATAAACTTGACTTTTTAAAAAAATGGCGGGCGTGCCCCGGCTTATGAGTTTGCAAAAAAGTTAGAGATAATATTCAAGAAACAAACTAAAAAAACATTGCTACAATTGCACCCGATTGGAGATATTTGCCATTTTTTATACCAACCCCTGCTAATAATCGACCCTATGAGGTCGGCAAGTGAGGCATTTGCTCAAAAACTTTTTATTTAAAATTTTCCTGCTAACAATTAATTCATACATTAATAAGATAAAAATAAATCAATTTTATGATAAACGGCCAAGCCACGCCCCGTGCTTACTCTGCCTTGATAAAAATAAATAAATATTCATGCTTACTTAAAATTTTTTTTAAATTCTGCTCAAAGCAAGTTTCAATATTTTCAAATAGGTCAAATAGGTTCAGGCGAATATGTATTAATAATGAAGTTTTGGGATCCGATTAAGCTAATAACATGTTAAATAGATCTTTGTTTTGTCGCCTACGAGAAATCTTGCATATATCTTATATTACTTGTTCTTTGATTCTTGGGCTTCTTCCCGATAATTCTAATAATAATATTAATTAATTGGCATAATTCCGATAAAATTCCCAAAAAAAAAATTTTATTTTTTATTTTAGAAAAAAATTTTTTGAACTTTTTAATTTAAAACTACTAAATTAAATATTTAAAAAATATATTTGGACCCATACACATTTTTTTCTTTTTCAAAAATTAAATTTGTGTAAGTCTTGGTAATTTAAGTATGAAGATGTAATTTTTTTGATTTGATACTTAAGAATGTTTTGTAGGTCAAACAAAGAGCTAAAACATTGCCAAAGACTGTTAAGCGAAATTGCAAATAGTTTCCCGAGATATGGAGTTGTTAAGCCATATCATATGCTGAAAAAATAAAGTATGCTAAAAAACAAAAACGGCAGCTACCCAGGCCAAACCCAGCCAGGGTTTTCATACTACCATCATACCCTATCAGATTTTTTTTGGTCCCGATGGGATCACATTTCATGAGTCTAAAAATGTGTCACAGTGTAATCGCCCATAAATTAATGACAACACTACATATGTGTGATGGCAAAAACTTTAGAGCCTTGTCGCGCCCACTTAAAATTTATTTTTTAATATATATATATTTTGTCCATATTTACTTGCATTTAAAGAAGCTTCCGTATGAACTTTACATTTTCCATATGAAAAATATTTAACCTTATTTACAATCCAGCTGTCAAAACAAAAACTAAGGGCGCTGAAATTTGGCATATCTGCCCAAATATGAATAGACTGGCACCATACCAGCGCACTCTGGCGGTCAAGGAGGTTATTTTTTACCCCACCTGGTATTATGCAGACCTTTCGGAAAAATAATTTTTGGAGGGAATCAAAAAAAGTTGAAAAATGGCTGAGACTACATTTAAAAAAATGGATTTTAAAACATATTTTTTTATTTCCAAAAGAAGGTTACATTAACTTTATGTAGAATGTACATCAGAGCGTTCCTTTTTTGTATGGAAAACATACTACCGCTACTTTATTCATAAGATAGGGTACGTAAGATAACACACATTTTCTTTATACACAATATATTAACACAAAGTAAAATATACATGATGTAAAAAATAATTATTTTCAGACATGAAAAAAAAAAATGTACATATGAAAAAAATTTTTTTATGTAACTAAACACGAGCATTTTTGACACGACTGTTATTTGCATGCGGCAAGAAGGCAGCTCAAATTATCCACATGTAAAAAAAACTGTAATGCTTCGTTTTTTTTTTTTCATATCCAAAATTTTATATTTTCATGTCTTAAAAATAATTTTTTTACATTGATGTTAATTATCATGGCGTGCAAAAAAATTAATAATTTTATCATAAGGTGGATAAAAAAAAATTTTAAATTTAATTTTAAATGCCGACAAGGCTCTTAAACTGTTGCCATTGATCTTTATATATATCTTTGTACTTGGCATTGATTTCCATAAAAATATTTCAAACTTCCAAACAATAGATTGGGAAAAAAATTTGATTTGAACTTTCGTCGCCCTTATGCGAACGTTCGATTTTGAATTAACGCTCTACCCGCGGTGGCTAAAGATGCGTAAATTCATATTTGAACAAATTCTCCAATCAAAATGTAAATAATTTTACAATTTTTGAGAGTTGACAAACAATAAGGTACTGTCTTGAATGTTTAAATTTTGATGTTGCTTACGAGGTGTATGGAGAATTTTTTTGTTAAAACTTTGAGGCCTCTTTGCGTCCGTTAATATTTAAAATTTAATTTTTCTGTTTAACATTTCATTAATTATATAGCAGAAAGAATACTTTAAGGAGGCGACCTCAGTGGTTTTCTATTTTGGCAATAAATTGTATATAATTGTATGATCATACTATAGTCAAATCTGAACAAATTTAAACTTAAACTAGCGTATTTCTGGCTCGTTGAAAATTAACTAAAAATTTTTAGAGAAAACCAAAGTTCATATCTTCTAAACTTACAAAAATATAAGAGGGATTCCTAAAACTGGTGTAAAGGCGCAGTGTGACCATGAAGTCTGCAGAAATTGACTCGAGGCTGATTTAAATTTTACTTTTTTTGGATTACCGATCACATTATTTTTTCTTTGGGAAGAGTTTTGTTGAGGTTACTTCTAAGCTTAACGCCCTAGTTTTCCAAATTCTGCTTAAATATCCAAAATGTCAGCCTTAGATCAGCCGTTTGGCCTGGGCATTGATGAATCAGTCAGTCGGAAAAGGAGATTTAAATAGATACATTTTCATCAAAAAGGAAATCTTTTTTTTGCCATTTTAAGCACTTTTCTGCTCCAGTTCAGGTTCAGGTTAAATAAAATCTCGGCTCCGGTTCACGTTCGGCCCCGTCAAAATTTATAAAGCATACAAGGCTAGAGAATGAGAGAAGTTGGCCTTGGCCCTCAGGGATGTTTAAGCCAAATATTATTCTATTTTTATTTTAAAATTTTAACTTTAGCTTCAATTTGACAGAAAAAAGGGACATAATTCTTATCGATGCTAGAAGACTATTTAGCCAAAAGGTCAGTTGGTAAAAAAAAATGCTCCTTTTAAATTTTCCAAACTTTTTTTATTTTTCAGCAGACATAAATCAAATGGCAGACAATGGGGTCTAAGTATTTGGCATACATTCAAACGACCAACTAAGACACAAAGGTGCAATTTGTGGGTTTTTATATATGAGTATACCTATACCTATCATAAGTTTAAAGCATACTTACATACATTATATCTATCATATACAAATGTGTCTCACTAAAAGTGTGTCATAAAAAAGTTAGCACTTGGGTTCATGGGACAGAAGAAGGTCATTGAAAATGGAAATAATATTAAAATATGGCATGGAACGAGACGTGCGAAGGCTTTATGATGGTCATGGCAAAAAGCAAATGCAGTCAACTAAAAGTCAAAAGTGTTTCAATTAAAGAAAAGTGCAACACACACACACACACACAGACGCTACACTTAATATTGTTGCACTTAATTGGGAAGCAAACTGTCAGAGAGAGAATTGCAAACTGACTAATCAAATGGAACGCAACGACAGGATTATCGATTGATGAATTCAATTTGAGTAAAATCTGTAAATGTGTGTCCTAATTGATGTACCCTTGAGATGCGGTCACTGTGGGCGGATTGAAGCTAATTAATAGCGCTGCAGCTATTCCCTTTGTTCAGCTCCTGCAGCTTCAAGCTCGAATTTCGAGAAAGCTAATCAAATGAATTTCATTTATTCCGGCACTTAAATCGAAAGCAAATTGTTTATAGCAACAGGATGTATTGGCAACCGGAAGTAGGCAACGAGATAGCTGCCGTTCCCACTAACAAGACCCTCCAGTGTGTGTGTCTGTGCTGTGTTAGCTGAAAGGTTTCTTCTTGTATTAAAGCGAATTATGCCTTTTTTATTATTTTTGCTGCAAACCCAAGCACATACACACACACACACACACACTCACATAGACAAACTCTTACGAAAAATGAGCGTCCTGCGGCGCTCAACAGCAAGAACTATACCCGAGACCTATGGGCTAGGCTTATGTATGTGTGTGTGTTTGCCCGTATTGCTTGCTGATGCTAAAAATCATACATATGTACAATATATATGTGTATGTACACCACCACCCACATATCGATTTTGTTTGATGTTTAGGCCCCAACAAAACGGCCTGATAGCCGCCAACAGCCGGAGGCTCACGAAAACGGAGTGCAACTATCCTTGCAAAGCGTTAAGGTTGTATGTTTGTGTGTGTGTGTGTGTGTACGACCATGTTACATTACGACGTCGCGACGCTTATTTTAAATATATTAAAGCTCATAAAGCGCCAAAACAATTTATTTACAATTTATACTATACAGGGTGTGTT
>JAEIFT010001047.1:0-14268 GCA_018904225.1 Lordiphosa mommai | reverse complement strand
ACTAAGTCGAATTGCTCGATCTAACCTATCAATTTAATTAGAATACACATAAGGGTGAGTCGATTCGTAAGGAGACTTAAACAAAAAGAAATAGTTGTATGTACTTAAACAAGTACGAAGGATTAAAACAATCCTATAATTTTGTATCAATCCGAAAAGTCTCATTTCAAGTACGGATCCTACTGAAAATCAAATAGTCTTGTATTATAAATTAAAACTAGTTGGGAATTGCAATGTCAGTGGAAGAACGACAAGTAAAGTAAAAAGTCACGAAAGTAACTGAAAGTTCTCAATTTTTTTCCAGCTCTCCTTACATTTATTAGCAAACTAAAATAAATCCAATCTGGGTGGGCACTATATCTTTCTGGAGAAGTTAATCTATACGCAAACTAAGTTAGCGCAATATTTTGTGAGGTCTTCGTCTTTAGTGCTTTTCCAAAAATTGTAAAATTGTTTCAATGTATGCTATATTGGACTATATCTGAATGAATCTATAATATTTTTGACATTCTTCCCCTTCTTAATCTGACATAGTCACTCTTAAAATTTAATTTGAATAATCTCATTTGTACAATTACTTACTTCGGGGAACCCAAAAATCCGAACCGGCTTTAGGGGTTCGGTTCTTGACCGGTTTGCTTCCTAGCTGTTTAAATGATTAATGATTATGATTAAATTATCTGCACAGATTCCAAACTGGCTTCGGATTAGCTCCTACGGTTCTTGGTTTTAAGAAATTGCGGAAAATCTAATTTAATGCTTTTTAAACTTTTTTTAGTGGCCCTACTTGGCATTAATTTCTGAACTTCTGGTGTCTAGCACAGAGCACATATCAATGGATTATAATTATAGCCGTATTTTGAATTCATCAAGCACAATGGTCCCAAAGTCGATTTATTTGGCTTAAAGTAAAAAAAACGAGAAGGCAAAGCTAACTTCGACTGTGGCGAAGTTTTAACACACTTGGAAAAGTTTACTCCAACTGATTTAACCGGTAAAATATATAAAGGATATAGATATTTAAAATTTTTGAATCATTAATAATAAAATTTAATTTCATAAAAAAACTCTCTTAGTAAAACACATTTTTCGTCTGATCGGTTCTGGCAGCTATATGCTATAGTGATCCGATTTTGATAAATTTTTCTATAAATGTGTGGGAAGCATATAAAACTAACACATACCAAGATTGGTGACGCTACAATGGAAAACAAAAAAGTTTTTCTCACCAGAACTAGTTTTTTGACCGACCGTTTCTATGGCAGCTATATCGTATAGCCATCCGATTTTGATAAATTTTTCCAAAACGTGTAGAAGCATAAGAACTAACATATTCCAAGATTAGTGACGCGACGATGGAAAACAAAAGTTTTCTCACTAGAACTAGTTTTTGATCGACCGTTTCTATGGCAGCTATAAGATATAGACGTCCGATCCGGCCGGTTCCGACATATTAGTTGCGTGCAGTAAAAGACTCTGTACAAAATTTCGGCTCGATAGCTTTAAAACTGAGGGACTAGTTTGAGTAGAAACAGACAGACGGACGGACGGGATAGACGGACGGACGGACAGACGGAATTGAACTCAGCTCGTCGTCCTGATCAAGAATATATATAGTTTATGTGGTCAGGAAAAAGAATATTTCTATGCGTTATAAAACTTCTGGGCAATAATATACACTTTCATGTATAAAAATGTGATTTGTGGAAAAAACGTTTTATTTTTCTTAAAGTGTATATCCCAGGGATCATACAATCGAAAACTTTATTATAAAATGCAGCCCTTAAAGTTTTGGAAGACTGCCCTAGCCATTAATTTTAATTTTATTCAGCACTTGGCTTTTGTTGTGTCAAAATTTTGTATAAGTTTATTTGGTCGAAAAAAACAAATTTATTTAATCATTTGAAGTAAACTATGGAAAAAATGTCCAGGTATGTTAAATACAATTTCGTTTGAGTTTGCTGTAAATATGTGCATTGTCCTTTGTTTTATGTGTTTTAGTTGTGTGTTGTTTTAGGCGAAGCTTTAACTTGTTTCGTAGAGGAAAAGTTAGCTGGATTGTCGTGTATTGTCGTTACTGTTAAAGTAATATTGTTCATTAAATGTCCTCTATACGATAGTTTAATTGGTTTTTACCCCTAATTTTCACAAGCCCGGAAATCACGAATTTTTTCAGACCACTTTGAGTTTGAGCATTAAGAATTGCTTGAAGTGTGATTAACAAATGTACGTAAAAGATAAGTTGTTTCTGATTTTAAGTTTTATAAAATGTGGGAGAAAGTAATCTATAAAGAAAGATGAGCAAAAACAATAAAAAAAATCATATAAGAAAAAAAAAATTCATGCTAGTCGGACAGATCGGATATATGGTAGCTATATGAAATAATTGTCCTAATTGAACCAGGGAGGCTTGAAAAAACAAATTTCAGCAGATATCTTAATAATTAGTGTTTATGCCAAAAAAATCGATATTGGGACCATTGTGCACTGGCAGAAAATTCTTCGACTCCATTAAGTGACATTTTTAAATCTAGTGCTTTTACTTTGAAATCACGTTTGAAACCAATTCGTTTGCTTTCTTTGTCATCAAGATTTTGTAATGGCTTAATTTGCTTGCTTAATTTGAGGTTCTTTAAGGTTTCTTTTTATTGTTATCCTCGATAAAGTCGACTTATTTTGTAGATTCTGCAGATCTCTGTTCTTGTCTTGGCCATTTTGCAGTTCATTTCAAATCGATATTTTAGTTTTCAAAGAAATTGATACTCTGCCCTTTCTTCTCCTTTTTAGCATGAATAAAAATTAAATTGCAAAAAGAAAACAGATATTTTGGAATCATAAAACGTTGCTAATGCAGAGGTTTCTACAATAGAATGTTAGAATGCTTACTGTATTTATATCTTTTTGGAAATGTGGAGAGTTTTTGTTTTTTAATTTTCGGTTCGGTTCGCCGTTTTCAATTGACCACCGGTTCGGTTTATGAGGTCGACTCTAAAGTTTCGTTCGTTTTGGCCTTAAGTAAGTCCTTTACTCGTTTTCAATCTGTTGTGTCTAAAGACTGGTCACCTTGTAGAAGGGTTTCTCGGCTTTTCTGGTCTAAGGATCACTAAACCTTAAATTCCGTCGATACAAATCGATTTAGGATTTCAAACAAGGCCGCATTCTCTCAAATTTAACTCACATTTTGCTACTTTACACACACAAAAGTATTAAATATCCATATCCGCCCACGGAACAATACTATTTCCAAATTGTTTTCACCACTTCCTTTTCACTTTTTCCACTAAAAGAGTTATTAAAAAAAAAAATTGAGAAAATTTGAGAAAATGGTCCTGCAACAAACAAAAAGGATTATGTCCACTTAGGGGATTATTATGAGCCCACATTTAGGCACAAATTTCAACCTTTTGTGTGTGTGTGAGACAAAGAATTGCAAAAGCAAAAAGGAAATTAGCAGAAATGATGGTCAAAGGCTGGACAGGACTGGACCTGGGCGATTAAAGGATTAACCTGCATAATATTTCCAAAACAGATGGAGCGAGAGAGCGAGAGCGAGAGAGAGGGAGAGAGTGAGTGAGGAAAGGCTACAAAGTTGTAGCTGGACTTTGATGGTGGCGAAAATTGCTCTTTGAGACTTTTTGCGGTTTGGGGTCAATTTAATGCACGAATGCCCGAATGATACCAAGTTTGGATTTATGCAAATGAGTTGATACCAAAGCCTTCTACATGTCACCAGATTCCCACGTTGGCCGGACAAATTCAAAAGTCATTACGATGATCACTTGAAGGCTAATCCCTCAACTGCAATCGGTGGAAACGCACGCATTCCACTTGAAAAGCTATGGGAAATTCTTGAATATTTTTCCTATGTCTCAATTTCGTGGGGCGCTTTCAGGTGTCATGGCATTGAGAAAATCCGTTTCGGTTTTCTTTCATATTTCATATTTTCTTTTCTTTTTGGTCGAAACATTCTTGGGGATCAAAGCTTGGTGGGAAACGTATTCACAGAAGCTAACTTGAATGAATGGAACAGTTATTGGTAAAGCAAAAAGAAATGCTTAATTTGGGTAAATATTTGGACATTTATGAAAGATTTTTATATGAATTTGTGTTATGCAGTGGGAAAACGTCTTCTTCCTACTGAGCCGCTTAAGGGTAGTTAAACTGAGCCAAGGACAAAGGAATAAGAAGATTTGACCAGACGCGGCGCCTTCAGTAGAGTTACAGTAACTCTCTAAATATGTTTTCTTCATTTGGGCTCAGATCAAAGCCGGCTTAAAGGGCCACTAATTTCCCAGTAATAACAAAAGCAAAGATCTGGGACAATTTTGTGGTTAAGGGGCTCTCACAAAACAATAATTGCCTCAAATTTTTCTTGCTTCTACTCAAAGGACACGCAAGCATGAATTAGAGCACGAAACGTCTGCTGTAGATTATCCCAAGGATCACGCCTAAGTTTAGGGCAAATCTTCGCTTAAGCAAACTAAGCATTAAGGGACAAATGCAGCGTCATTTGTGCTAAACTGATTTGCCTAATTAGTGTTTTGTGTAATGTACACTGGCTTGCTCTCAATTGCCCATCCGCATGTCCACAACAATTTCTGTTTCGGTAATCTTGCTTTGATCCAGGCCCTAACAACATAATTGAAGCTGCTCCTGACAAAATAATGGGGGAGCATCGACGGCGCCTTCAAGTGATCAGTCTCTAGAAATCCTAAGCTAATTGTTTTATTCGCCCTCAATCAAACATTTCTGTCTAATCGAAAGCCAAATTACATGATGTTAGGGGTATTTCAACCCTCCCACTCTCTGAAGGATCGGCGCTTTAACCTGTTTGATGATGATGATGATGATGTATTGCTCTTTTTCGCGCCCTGAGGATCGTTTGTCGGCACGCCCTGAACAACAAAAAAAGAGAAGAAAATAAACGCTGACGCCGCCCGCACCTCAAGGGGCGTTTTTGACGACTCTTTCGCCGATTGGTTCTTGGCCTGAGGCTGTTGCACGATTTGCTGGCAAACTGTGATAATTACACATTAATTGTTTAATTAATTCCACGGCAATTGTTCTCATTGACTCTCGACTCTGTGGTAGGTTCAATCCCAGGCTCATCCGCGCCCATTAAAAAAAAAAACAAACAAGAATATACACACCGGGAGTGTTTTGGGCTTGGCTTTTAATCACTAATTAAGCAGCCCTAAAATTTCATATTCGCATAAATCAGTGGAAGTTCAGTTCTCGTGTTTTCTTTGGTGGTCTTTTCAACGCCCACGCCAGGCAAGTCCTTTGCTCTGTTCAAGGATTGGCCTTATCAAAGGTAATGAATTTATTTTTTGTCTTTAGATTCCAAAACTGTGACGGCGTCAGGAATGTTTTTTTTTTTATCAGAGGGAAAAGGAATGCCTAGGTAGCCGCTCGAAGGCGATAAGTTTAATTGTTGATTTGGTATTGGCATTTTAAGGTAGGTTTTTATTTAAAGAACTGTTGAAAATTTGGTTGTTGTCTAATGCCTGTTGAAATACCGCACTGAATGTCTCTAGAAAAAAAATGTAATTTAGTGTGAGGATTGTTACCTTATAAAGAACATTCCGCTAAAAGTTCGTAAACGAACTTTATTTAAACGAGAGCGTAAGTTGAAGTCGGCCCTGCTCGACATCGATATACCCGTTACTCAGGGTAAGGTTTATTTAAGAATATTTTATTAGATCACAACATGCCCAAATTTTGGAAGATATGAGTTTTTTTTACAAATTGCGGCGGTGGCAACTTTACTATAGGTCATCTGATCAGGAAATGAGGTATTGCGGATCAATATGTAATGATGATTCAAATTTATGTCTAAAGGGGTTCGAATAATCTATCTTCTAAATTGTGGGAGATATTAGGTATTTTCCAAATTGCGTGGGTGGCAACTCTTCTATAGTTCATCTGATCGGAAATTGATGCATTGCGGATCGATAGGTAAAGATGATTAAAATATATGTCTAGAAGGTTCGAAAAATCTATTATCAAAATTTTGAAAGATATGAAGTATTTTGCAAATTGCGGGGGCGGCAACTCTTTTATCGTTCATCTGATCGGAAAATGATGTATGGCGGATCGATAGATAATGATGATTAAAATATATGTCTAGAAAGTTCGAAAAATCTATTTTCAAAATTGTGGGAGATATGAGGTTTTTTTATTTGCGGGGGCGGAGGGGGCGTGGGCAAAAAATTTGAAACAAATTTGATCTGCGTGCAGACAAAACAAGTCTACACTGAAAAATGGTAGCTCTAGCTCTTATAGTCTCTGAGATCTAGGTGTTCATACAGACAGACGGACAGACGGACGACGGACGGACGGACGGACGGACGGACGGACGGACAGACGGACAGACGGACAGATATATATCGACTCGGCTATTGATGCTGATCAAGAATATATATACTTTATGGGGTCGGAAATGCTTCCTTCTGCCTGTTACATACATTTGCACGAACTTAGTATACCCTTTTACTCTACGAGTAACGGGCATAAAAATCCATTCAAACAAAAACTTTAGTGGACAAATAAGCAAGCTAAAATTGAATATTCGCAAAAATGCTTGTCAAGGGGCTTTGAAACGAACGTTTAACGGGTGTTAACAATACCTTTTTCCATTTATCATAATCCAAATTTTTACTGCCACACTCAGAAAAAATCCGTTCTAAATGTACCGAAATCCGAGTTTTTCGTTCTCAATAGTAGGGTAAGTCCGTTTTTCTTATACTGAGAACGGCGGCGGGCTTAAGGTGAGAACGCTTTTATTAAGACCGCACGATGCGCGCTTAAGAACCATCCGGTCTTATTATTGGAACGGAAAAATTTTTTTGCTGGCCCTCTTCTCGCCCGCACTCACCCCCCTGTCCCAAACTCTTTCTCCAGTTATAACCCCCTTATCTAAATCAAATGTTGGAAGTTTTTTTCATTTCTCTGGGATTCGAACTTGGGCCCTCTTTCACGTTTTTGTATATAACAGGAGACTTATACCCCGTTTATACGCACAGTACGCGTATTTATATTACCGTGGTAAAAACTTACCACTGTTTATACGTGTAGCTCAAAAGCAACTCTGTGCGAGGGAGTTGCCACGGGTAGGATTAATTAAGTATGTCGAACATTTAAAATTGTCAAATGAGTGAGGGAAATTAATTATTTGCATGAGGCAAAGCCAGGAGCGGGCATCAAACTTTGTGCGTCGTTGCATGGAAAAGAGGCATTCGCGCATGATGGAAATTATACAAAATTGTGTTGCCAGATCGACGCATATTACTTTATCCTGGTAGACAAAAATTTTCAGGGTAACTTATCACGATAACATTTATTCGCGTATAAGTGTTTATATTGACAAATACGCGGTAAGTTACCGCGTATTTCGCCACATATAAACGGGGTATTAGAGAGTTCAGCCACCGTACCAAGTTAACATGTTGTGCCCAAGCTCAGTGTTGAGGAGAGTCGGTACCATTTTAAGAACCATTTTAAGAACGTATATGGTATTCTTTGAGAACGTGGGCTTATTTCAAGAACGGAAAAAATTAGAACGTATTGGGTGGAAAAGTAAGAAATTTGTGCTGCTTTTTAGAACGCCATTTTTTTCTGAGTGCACAAACTAAGAGAGATAAACCTCTTTTTAGCTCGATTTCAGTTATATTTTGATAGTTTTACATATTTATGTCTTGAAAATCTCTCACAAACGATACTGATTACAAATGTTTTGCCGCAGAGCGATTATTGAAAAGTTAAGTTCGCCAGCATGAGACTATTCCAAACCGTTTTAGTCTAGTTATTCGCTGGTCTTAAGAAACTAAATCAGCAGTCATCAATCTTATCTGTCTTTTGAATTGTTCTGCCTTGTCAGATCGAAATCAGATACTAATACACTAAGAAAAAAAATCAAAGTAAAAACATGATTGAAAATTTTTTTTCAAGAAGCTTGTAAATCTAGAAAAATCAAGATTGAAATACCTTAAACTGAGAGTTTTATTCTCAAAACATGATTTTTCATCTCTCTCTCTCTCTCTGTTTTTTACTTTAAAACAATAAGTATTTATTATATTTATTAACTGTTAAAACCAGGAATTAATCCCGAAACGAATATCGGTTCTGGTACCGGTTCTAGTACGTACCGAAATGAGAATTTCGGGTAAAGGTTCTATTTCGATTATCGGTTCCGATACGGTTCAAAGTTTTTTATTTCGGTATACCGGTACGTACCGGTACCAGTATATTTTTTAAATATTCAAAAATTTAAATTATTTTAAGATGTCCAAAAATTAATGGATGTAATAGAACTACAAAGAAGATCCCACATAAAAAAGTGGTTCTAGCCTTTTTATATTTGGACGTACAATTCGCTAAACTCTTCTGTCCAGGCTTTTAGTGGTGTCCCTACACTCAGAAAAACAACCTAGAATTAAGAAATTTTCTATTCTTATGTCGCCCCGACATACTAGTCTTAGGCCATTTCCTCATAATACCTCAAAATAGGCTGGTAAAAAACTTAAATATCAGGTATATCAGCTCTACAAAATAAAAGGCTAACATCGTTTTATTTATTTTATATAAGAATTGGTTTTCCAGATTATTTTCGAAAAATTTCATTTCACTTAGAACCTGTTCTAAGTTGACTAACAGATTGCGCCACTTACGTAACCACTTGGCTGACCAAGCCAGAAGCCGATTGTGTTATAGGAGCTATACGAAATATTTATCCGATTTTGATCAAAACTAGCAAAATTGTGTTGAGACAAATAATATTTACGATTAACAAGTATAAACACGCTACCTTTGATAACAAAAAGTTTTTAACACTAAAACTCGATTTCCATCCGATTGTTCTTATGGCAGCATTATGCTATTGTCATCCGATTTTGATCAAAACTAATGAATACCAAGTTGGGTGACGTACGACGAGAAACAAAAAAGTTTTTCTTACTAGAACTAGTTTTTTGACCGATCTTTCCTATGCTATATGAAATAGCGATCCGATCCGGCTGGTTTCAACAAATGTGCAGCCTATAGGTATTTAAAGACTTTTTGCAAAGTTTGGTCAAGTTAGCTTCAAAACTGAGGGAGGAGATATCATAGAAACAGACAGACAGACGGACAGACGGACGGACGGACAGACGGAATTGAACTCAGCTGGTCGTCCTGATCAAGAATATATATAGTTTGTGTGGTCGGAAATAAATATTTATATGCGTTAGAAACTTCTGGGTAAAGTTAATATACACTTTTCAAGTGTATGAAAATGTATTTGAAATAGCGTGTTTACAATTAATATAAGACAATATTTTCGAAAAATATTAACATATAATACTAAAAATATTTTTTGAACCGACAAACCATCGTCTAGTGCGCCTGCAATTTTATTTATATTTAAATTCAAATTTATAGTAATATAAAGTGTCTCCAAAATGTCTGTCCTATAGAACCGCGATTTTTCCACATAAGCTACCAGTTCCTCCCAAATATCGTTCCCTCTGTCGATGTGACAAGCTAGTAAAGAGCAACCGTGCTTTTATTACCCAGGTGACTTTGCTGATTGTCAGGTGTTGCAGTTCAAGCGCCGCTGGTTCGCATAGTGTTCCATACGCCAACGGAGCTTAGACCATTTTCCAGTTAAGTGTTAGAGGCACGCACACATTATCTCGCTTTTGTACCAAAAAACGATATTTTGATTATTTCAGCTGCAAGGAAATGAGGCAGTCGACTATCTCTCTATATAAAAGAGTTTGTCCTGACTGACTGATTGGCAATCAACGCAGAGCCTGAACGGTAAGAGATAGAAAGCTGAAATTTTTCACAGAAGTTTCCTCATGAGTTGAAAGTGAGCACTAAGGCGGGTTTTGAAAATTCCACCCCTAAGGGTGGAAACTTCCGGAAAAGCTACTATGGGGAAAATTTTGTTTTTCATCCGATTGACTTGGAATTTGGTTTGTAAGTAAAGTAAGCGAAATAATTGACACCTGTTTCCCAGATTTCGGAAAATCCGACCACAAGGAAAATGGCCGGAAAATTCTTCATGGAAAAAACAATTTTTCATCCGATTGACTTCAAACTCGGTTTGTGAGGATGGTAAGCAGAATAATTAGACTTGAGATTTTCCGATGATGGAAAATCCGCCCGAAAAGTCGGAAAAATTCCCGAAAATTCCATAGGG
Source organism: Lordiphosa mommai (assembly GCA_018904225.1). Classification (NCBI taxonomy): domain Eukaryota; kingdom Metazoa; phylum Arthropoda; class Insecta; order Diptera; family Drosophilidae; genus Lordiphosa; species Lordiphosa mommai. Next base: position 4,085 of record JAEIFT010001047.1, on the reverse strand, counting down.
AAAAAACCATTTTTCATCCGATTGGCTTCAAAACTCGGTTTGTGAGGATAGTATGCTAAGTAATTGGACATGAGATTTTCAAATGTTGGAAAATCCGCCCACAAAGAAAATACCCGGAAAATTCTATATGAAAAACTATTTTTGATCCGATTGACTTCAAACTCGGTTTGTAAGGATAGTATGCAAAATAATTAGACATAAGATTTTCCGATGATGGAAAATCCGCCCGAAAGTCGGGAAATTCCTCTCTGGAAAATTCCATATGGAAAAACTGTTTTTCATCCGATTGGCTCCAAATTCGGTTTGTAAGGACAGTATGCTAAATAATTAGACATGTGATTTTTCGATTGTGGAAAATCCACCCACAAGGAAAATAGCCGGAAAATTCTTCATGGAAAAAACTATTTTTCATCCGATTGACTTCAAACTCGGTTTGTAAGGATAGTATGCAAAATAATTAGACTTGAGATTTTCCAATGTTGGAAAATACGCACGATAAGTCGGAAAATTGTATATGGTAAAACCTATTTTTAATCCGATTGGCTTCAAAATCGGTTTGTGAACACATTATAGAAAATAATTATACATTTGATTTCTCGGTAGAATTTCGCCCACAGGCAAAAAATAATGGTGGGCGTATTTCGGTTCAGTGACAATGGTTATTTGTGAGCCGATCTGAATAAAATTCGTTTCATAAGATCTAGGGTCAGAATAAATGGAAACACGTGTTTTTTTATTTCGGAAGTTCACTGCAAAGGTCGGATTATGGGTGCGGGGGTGGGTTTTTAGCCGATATGTATTAAATTTGGTTTGAAAGCTCTATGGGCCAATTAAATAGGATAAAGTTTTTAGCTTTGCGCTTACTCATCCTCAAGGTCAGATAATGGGTGCCGGGGGTGGTTTCAGCGTTTGTACGCTTAACGGGCCAACTAGATGGAAAATCATTTAATCATTTCTGAAGGTCGTAAAATGGGGGGCGGGGGTGGTTGTGGGATCATTGCCAAACTTTTTTGTTCATCATTTTGGCGGTTTTACTGATGGTGGCGAAGCGAAGCGCGCCGGGTTATATGCTAGTCTCTATATATATAAAAGAGTTTGTCCTGACTGACTGACTGACTGACTGATTGGCAATCAACGTAGAGCCTGAACGGTAAGAGATAGAAAGCTGAAATTTTCACAGAAGTTTCTATGAGTTGAAAGTGAGCACTAAGGCGGGGTTTGGAAAATTTCCACCCTAAGGGGTGGAAAACTCCCGGAAAAGCTACTATGGGGAAAATTTTGTTTTTCATCCGATTGACTTGAAATTTGGTTTGTGGGTAAAGTGAGCGAAATAATTGGACACCTGTTTCAGATTTTCGGAAAATCCGCCCACAAGGAAAATGGCCGGAAAATTCTTCATGGAAAAAACTATTTTTCATCCGATTGACTTCAAACTCGGTTTGTGAGGATGGTAAGCAGAATAATTAGACTTGAGATTTTCCGATGATGGAAAATCTGCCCGAAAAGTCGGGAAATTCCCGGAAAATTCCATATGGAAAAAACTATTTTTCATCCGTTTGGCTTCAAACTCGGTTTGTAAGGGTAGTATGCTAAGTAATTGGACATGAGATTTTCAAATGTTGGAAAATCCGCCCACAAAGAAAATACCCGGAAAATTCTATATGAAAAACTATTGTTGATCCGATTGACTTCAAACTCGGTTCGTAAGGATAGTATGCAAAATAATTAGACATAAGATTTTCCGATGTTGGAAAATGCGCCCGAAAAGTCGGGAAATTCCCGGAAAATTCCATATGGAAAAAACTATTTTTCATCCGTTTGGCTTTAAACTCGGTTTGTATTTTGCTAAATAATTAGGCATGTGATTTTTGTTGGGTGGAAAATCCACCCACAAGGAAAATGGCCGAAAAATTTATATGGAAAACACTATTTTTCATCCGATTGACTTCAAACTCGGTTTGTATGGTAAGCGAATAATTAGGCATAGTATAAAATAATTTTTTTTTTTAGACTTGAGATTTTCCAATGTTGGAAAATCCGCACGAAAAAGTCGGAAAATTTATATGGTAAAACCTATTTTATTAATTATAGAAAATAATTATACATTTGATTTCTCGGTGTAGAATTTCTGCCCACAGGCAAGAATAATGGTGGGCGTATTTCGGTTCAGTGACAATGGCTATTTGTGAGCCGATCTGAATAAAATTCGTTCTAGGTCAGAATAAATGGAAACACGTGTTTTTTATTTCGGGGGAAGTTCACTGCAAAGGTCGGATTATGGGTGCGGGGGTGGGTTTTTAGCCGATATGTATTAAATTTGGTTTGAAAGCTCTATGGGCCAATTAAATAGGATAAAGTATTTAGCTTTTGCGCATACTCACCCTCAAGGTCGGATAATGGGTGCCGGGGTGGTTTTAGCGTTTGTACGCTTAATGGGCCAACTAGGTGGAAAATAATTTTCTCATTTCTGATGGTCGGAAAATGGGGGCGGGGGGATCATTGCCAAACGTTTCTTCATCATTTTGTGCGGCTTTACTGATGGTGGCGAAGCGAAGCGCGCCGGGTTATATGCTAGTCTCTATATATAAAAGAGTTTGTCCTGACTGACTGATTGGCAATCAACGTAGAGCCTGAACGGTAAGACATAGAAAGCTGAAATTTTCACAGAAGTTTCCTTATGAGTTGAAAGTGAGCACTAAGGCGGGGTTTGGAAAATTCCACCCCTAAGGGGTGGAAAACTCCCGGAAAAGCTACTATGGGGAAAATTTTGTTTTTCATCCGATTGACTTGAAATTTGGCTTGTAAGGCAAAGTAAGCGAAATAATTGGACACCTGTTTCCCAGATTTCGGAAAATCCGCCCACAAGGAAAATGGCCGGAAAATTCTTCATGGAAAAACAATTTTTCATCCGACTGACTTCAAACTCGGTTTGTGAGGATGTTACACAGAATAATTAGACTTGAGATTTTCCGATGATGGAAAATCCGCCCGAAAAGTCGGGAAATTCCCGGAAAATTCCAAAGGGAAAAACTATTTTTCATCCGATTGGCTTCAAACTCGGTTTGTAAGGATAGTATGCTAGGAATTGGACATGAGATTTTCAAATGTTGGAAAATCCGCCCACAAAGAAAATACCCGGAAAATTCTTATATGAAAAACTATTTTGGATCCGATTGGCTTCAAACTCGGTTTGCAGCGATAGTATACAAAATAATTGACATGAGATTTTCCAATGTTGGAAAACCCGCCCCAAGAGTGGGGAAATGCCTGGAAAATTCTATATGGAAAACACTATTTTTCATTCGATTGATTTAAAACTCGGTTTGTTAGGATAGTATGCAAAATAAGTGGACATGAGATTTTCAAATGTTGGAAAATCCGCCCACAATGAAAATACCGGAAAATTTTAGATGAAAAACTATTTTTTATCCGATTGACTACAAACTCGGTTTGCATCGATAGTATACAAAATAAGCTGACATGAGATTTTTCGATTGTGGAAAATCCACCTACAAGGAAAATAGCCGGAAAATTCTTCATGGAAAAAACAAAATCAGCATATATGCTGATGGTCGGAAAATGGGGGCGGGGGTGGGATCATTGCCAAACGTTTCTTCATCATTTTGGCGGCTTTACTGATGGTGGCGAAGCGAAGCGCGCCGGGTTATATGCTAGTCTTCATATAAAAATAAAGTTTTTCCTATGTATCGCAGGTAAAAGTGTAGTGGTGGAATCATCCACGGAAGTTTCTAAGGGTTTTCTTTAAAAAGTATGTCTGCAAACTGTCTACCACATCATAGCATCTATAGCCCCATACCTGCGCGTAAGAGCTCTGGACTGCCCTGCACACAGCGTTAGTTTTCATTTAGCTCTGATGCTTACGATAGGTTTTGCAGAAAGGAGTTCCATAGCAATTAATACTGCCTTTGCTATAAAATTTATTCTTAGTTCGTGCTCCTTAAACGCGAGACTCTAAGATGTTTGTACCGGTTGAAATTTTTATATTCTGGTGACTTTTTTATAAATTCAGGATTAGTTTTACTCTTGAATTTGATTTAACTTTTGTGTAAAACAACGAACTAAAC
>JAEIFT010001046.1:0-14421 GCA_018904225.1 Lordiphosa mommai | reverse complement strand
GTAATCGATTTCGTGGTTTATATTTTAGTGGTCAAATATAAGAGTCTATTGTCGGGTTGTTCATGAGTAAGTGAACAAAAATGAGTTTTTTAGTAAACTTGTTCAGTTGTCTCTTTGGCTTTGTTAGGTTTTGTTAATGTATTTTTTACAAATCTTTTATAAAATGGAACACTTTGATCTTGAGGATCAGAGAATCTAAAATGTGTGAGCGGATTTTTTTTGTTAGCTGGTAGATCGGTGCAGTGGTTCACAGTAGATGTAAACCACCACCTCGATTCATGGAATAGTTTTTTGAGCTTATCGAAGCATACACCACGGTTTCATTTCGGTTAATGTAATATATATAATCTGGAACGAATTTTCTTATTTTCTAAGATACAAATTTATTCTTTTCACATTTAACTTAAAAAAAAAATGTTAAAAAAATTAAATTACCTCAAAGTCTTAATTTAAATGAACGTATTATTATAAATACAAATGTGTCCATAAGTTCCAGCTGGGATTCCATACATACGGATAGCGCCGGTCCTAACCTAACCAAACCTCAATTTGGAATAACTGTTGTCATTTCATAGCAAGCGAGCGACTAAAATAATGTTTTTGTTGAAAATTTTGAAATATGTTTGTCCTGAGGTAGGCGCCTTATATAGGCAAACTCGTTGATAATGTGAGCTGAACTGAAACATTTTCTTTTAAGGTTTTTGGATGGGTCCAGTTTATTGGAAAGGACTCCGGTTTGCGGTTGGGTGTTCAGAACCGGCTTGCATACCTGATAGCTTTTCCCATCGGTTCGATTCAGTTTTTTGTTTGAACCGGACCTTAAATCGAACCCAAAAATTATTGACCTTCCGAAGCGGTCCTCTTCTTTTTAGAATAAGTATTGGTTTAAACCAGGGACGATAACAGTTATAACTTATATTATAAAAGTCCACACTGAAGAGTTGTTTTAAGAGGTTTTTTTTTAAGCAGAGCGCATAACGCCCAAGCTACAATAAATTAAAATACTTTTATATTGTGATTATTAACATAGGCCCGATTTCTCATCTTCTACATAGAGCTATATGTCACATAAACTTACAAATAACAGAGTAAACTTATATTTTATCTGATATATAGCAGCTATCTAAAAGATTAGAAAGTGGCGATTAAAAATAAACGCTTTTGATAACTTTAATATTCTGAGTGATAAAATAAGTCTTTAATAATTGTTACACTCCTAATCAAAAAACAAAAAAAAGTCTTGAGTAACTGATATTTATTGACGTTTTCATAAAAGCATTGAAAATTAGTTTTTTTTTTTAAATTCATCAAATAACCGTTATTTGCTGTGTAAGTAAATAAAAGTCTTTAATAACTGTTATTAACTGAGTATTAAAATATCGGTAAAAAAAAATTACATTTATTTTTAACCATTACAATAAAAATCCGTAAAAATAAATTTCTTATGGATATCGATGGCGAAAAGAAATCAAATGTTTTCGTGTATTTCGAATTATTCCACCACATGAGCTTCATTGATTTATTTCTATAAGATTTTTATGAAAATAACTATTATATTCCGTCCCAGGATCAAACAGATTTTGGCTGTCCTAATGTTTTCGGTCCTAATATTTGTATAACCTCGCAGAGTGCATTATACAATACAAATATTCTTGATCAGCACGAATAGCAGTGTTTATAAAGTCCTCCTTCAGTTTTAAAGCTATCTTAATCGAACTTAAAATACACATAGACAGCACATTTGTCTGAGCGGCCGGAACGGATGACTTATGGCATGAGAACGAGCGGTGATGCTCCTTAAACTTGGAATTAATAAATTTTACGTGCTTCCTCATAGTTCTGTAATGTTTAATCAAAATGTATAGCTGCCATAGGAGAATTGGTCTTTGTGAGAAAAACTTGTTTGTTTTTGACGCTAGAGTGCTTAAATTTAAAAGTAAATATTTGTATTCTTATTGATTCAGAATTTGGCGAATTGATTTTTATATTCTATAGATCAGTTGAAACTAGCATTTGACAAATTTCGGTATTTATCCTGATATCGATAGAACATTATTGGACCATCTTAAAGATGTTGTCAATGACTAAACAAGTCTACTTATGCACCACCAAGAATAAAAGGTGGAACTATTAAGGCTGGGTTTAGATTGCCTCATTTTGAGTCAAATTCCCGTCAGTTTCAAGGAAAAACATTTACAATTTTCTGTCATTTGTCATTTTATAACCCAATGTAAACAAGACATAAGTCTTGATTCTAAATGAATTTAGTTAATGACAACTACCAAGCCTTTTGCTTAAGCTGTCTTTACACCTATCATATATTTCTAAAAAGTTGCTTGTCAAACTACTCTAAAGATAATCTATAATGAGCTATTACACTAGTAATATAAGCTATTACTCTTTTTAGAGTAGTTTGACAAGCAACTTTTTAGATATAAATGATAGGTGTAAAGACAGCTTTAAATTTATCTCTAACTAAAATATTCTCGAGCCCGATATAGCTCTAAGATTCTAGCAGAATTTGCATAAAACCAAGAAGGCAGAACGAACTGTTAGTCTTAGAAGATTTCGTATTCTATCTACACAAGTATATATGTTTATCTTATTAAATTGTAGGGAAATGTAAAAATGTAATCTTTATTTGTTATGTGTGTCTTTAAAATGGTTAGAAATGCATTTAGATACCAAATTTGAACTAAATTCATTCATGAATGAGAATCTTAATTATGACCTCACTTGCCTGACTTATAGCAAAGAATTTAAAATACCTAAAACGGACATCTCGAACAAAAAATTTTTGAGTCTCGTCTTAGTTTTTCATAACGCCGGGGTAAAGCTGAACAGAAAGTTAACTTCCTAATTCTGCTTTTAGAATGTGTGATGCTTCGTAACTCCTCGCTCCGTAATCTTTCTGTGTCGGTTCGTGAGCTTAATAAAAATTGCCGGCGGGTTTTGCTGCAAAATGTCAAATTTGTTTGTATGTCTCTTCCAGGTATTGTAAATTCTTTGCTTAAAGTTAATTGCCTTCGTTTTATACAAATAACCGTATCCGAAACTGAAAAGTATGCTTTTTGTGTTAATGTTAATGGAGCGGTTTCAAAGTGTTTTTTTATAATGATTTTTTATTTTGCTAATTTAAAAAGCAGCGGTGCTGAATTTACAAATCCTGCACATCATGTGTAATTAATTTGCAAAGCTCTGCGAATGCAGAAACTTCCCTGTAATTCGACTTCTCTGGTGCAATAGGTTCGTTTTGCAGATCCGCTATCCATCCGACATGTAATTTGCTAACGAATTTTGTATGGGAATGCGCGAAAAAATTCACTGATCGGTACGACTGACGGACATGGCTATATCAACTCAGATTGTCACACTGATCAAGAATAAACAGGGTGGGCCATTTACATCTAACCCATCTGACAATCCTATAACTTTTGAAGACGCTGACAGATCGACTAATATCATACCGCGTAAATTTATACCATGGATACGTACACTCCAAAAGAACGCGCTTAAATTGTTCAGCTTAAAATTTGAAATAACTTCAGAAATGTGTTATTTATCATGACTTTGGCTTATTTTTGGACTTTGGATATTTTTCGTCAAATATTGGCTTTTAGTTGGTCTAAGGTATTTTAACGTATACCTTGGATTTGAAATGACCCCACAAATAAAAGTCTGATGGTGTCAAATTTGGTAATCTCGGTGTCCAGTCAAAATCACCACTTTTCGATAATAACTGCCCGGGGGACCATAGTCGCAATAAATTGGTTGTTGCTTTAGCTGTAGCTGGATAACCAGAAGTTATCCATGTCATTTTCACGAATAATAGGCATCACGAATTCCGTTATCATGACACGATAACGCTCACCATTGTCAGTTGTCGTGGCTCCATTACTATCTTTGAACCGCACCAAACTGTAAATTTTTGGTCGTAAAAAAACTGTTCTTGATTTAATAAAGGATCAAAAATTTTGCTTTCAACCCTACCCTGTATTTGTATATGTATTTTAGAGTGACGATTTTAAAAATAAAAAATTGTCGAAATTGTACTTTTCAAGATTAAGACCGTTAATAACCGGTAATACTATGTGTTTCTGCAGATATCTTAGAAGATATGCAGGGTTGCCCATATTCGACGGACCCATCTGGCAACGCCATAACTTTTGACAGAGATGTCAGATCGTTTAATGACATACCGCGTTTGAAGCGTCAGTCCAAGCAGATTTTTACCATGGAACAATACACGCCACGCGAGCGCTCTGAAATAGTTGAAATTTACATTCAACAGAACAAGTCAATTGTGAAAACTCAAAAAAACAAAATTATCATGTCCGATGAAGCCCATTTCACATTGAATGGGACCGTACTGAAAATCCTCAGGAGATTCAAGAAGTGCCTCTTCATGACGAAAAAGTCACAGTTTGGTGCGGCGTTAGTGCGAAAACGGTCATTGGGCCGTTTTTCTTCCAAAATGAAAATGGCCATGCTGTTACCATCAACCAGGAGCGTTATCGCGACATGATGACCAATTTTGTGATGCCAATTATTCGTCGAAAGCGTATGAGGCAGTTCTGGTTTCAACAAGACGGCGCTCCACCGCACACAAGTCGCATAACAATCGATTTTCTGAAGAAATTGTTTCCGGGCCGTTTGATGTCGAAAAGTGGTGATTTGGACTGGCCACCGCGTTCGCCCGATTTGACGACGCCTGACTTCTTCTTGTGGGGATATTTGAAGTCAAAGGTTTACGTTAACAAGCCAAGGACCGTAGAAAAGCTCAAGGACAACATTCGTGAAGAAATAGCCGCTATTCCGGCCGAAATGTTGGCGAAAACGATGGAAAATGCTGCAAAAAGGGCACAATACGCCATCAACGCCAGAGGCGGCCATTTGAGAGATATCATATTCAAAAATTTATGTAAACAAATCTACTTGGAACAAATTAAATGATTAAGATTGCCAACCGCCAAATTTTTATTTTTTTCTTTGATTTTTTAAAAAAAAAACATGGGTCCGTCGAATATGGGCAACCCTGTACACGTTATAAAAAATTTTTCACAAAAAAAGTGAAGATATTGTGGATAGTGATTTATTATTGGGAAAGCTTATAAATTTCGAGAAAACTATGAAAAACGGTCATACATGTATGTAAATGCCTTTAGGCTAAAATTTTGTCTAACAAAAATCGTTACGGACGTTATGTCGTACTGAAAGTGGGCGTTATTGTACCGGGTGTTATAACACGCACCTGTTAAATAACATATTTTAAAAATCCTTGATTTCCAGTTTTTTCTTAGAAAATGCTTTTTTGTATCCTTCAGAAGATAATTTTATTATTTTATTTTTTTCTGTCGTAAGGAACTGATATTCCGTATCCCTTAGATACAATCGCTTTCTTATTCCTCAAAACGACCTTTTTATATCTCACAGAAAATACTTTTTATTATATCCCGAATGAAACGCTTTCTTACGCTCCAGAAGAGACACTTTTTTATCTTTCAGAAGAATCAAATTTTTAACTCCCAGAAGAGACGACTCAACTATACCCAAAGTAAGATATGAATGCGTTAGTAATGCAATATCGCTGGCGTAATGCGGATTCCTACTGGAAGAATCACATTCTTCTCTTCCGCGATAAGAAATGTTTGATGGGTAGAGATATTTAAAGGATCTGCTAATTCTATATAACAATGCTAACCGTTTGAGAAAAGGGATTTTGAATCCGAAGATTATTTTAAGCGTTTGCCTATCTGTTTGGATTGTCTATTCAGATTAGGTAAGGGAACTGCGAATTGAGCAACTTGTACAAATGTAATAAATAGCTCCCAAAAGCGTGCTACATTTTTCGTAATTTTCTATTGTATGAACAAGTTTTTTGTAAATATACAAAAATTTTAATAAATTACACATTTCGTTTCATTTGCTAATTGTTCAGGTCTGGTTGAAGATTAATAAAGTAAGATAATTCCGCTCACAAATTGTACGTATTGTTTTTGTCATATTAGAACGATTTTTTACCCGATGTTGCCTTATTTTTGGTGTAATCCTTATCACGTTTTGCTGTCATTTTCTCATTTTTACAGAACTCACAAGAATTCGTTGCACTTGGAGAAAAAACGTTTTAATATGCCTTAAAATTCTTGATTTTTCATTTTTGTTTCATCGGTCAAAGAGCGCGAAATAAATTACGTCTTTTTTTGTGTTGGCCAAATTTTTAGAAAATTTCAACGGTATGCCGAGACTTGAGTCAATCAACGAGATACGCGTCCGCACTGTTCGAGGATGCACAGCTTACTGAGTTGAGCCAACGGTTAACGTAAATTTGTGAATGCTATGGCGACTTTTCACATCAGTTTTGTCGTTGCTGTTGCCGCTGTCGCGTGCGCGTTGCTTGTGCAAAATATCCCGACTGAATGGTTTGGCTTGGCTTGGCTTGGCTGGCTGCTGCCACTGGCACGAGCCACGAGGCAAAGGCAAAGTTGGCGTTCGCCTTCGCCCCATCATCGTGTGGCGCAGCAACCAAAGCAGATTGGAGTCAACCGACAATAAAAACAACAACAACAACAGCAGTGGCAATGGCGGCAACAGCAACGCCTGGCTGCCTGCCTGGCACGTTAATGGTGGTTGTGGTAATGGTTGGCACACAGACATGCACACACACGCATACATACACACGCGCTAAAGCTTAACGACGACTACAACGACGACGACGACGGAGGCATGTTGCCAGTGGGTGGTGGGCGTTGGCTTGGCTGCGGCAAATGTCAGCCAGCCCAAGCGACAAGCCGACGTGCCGCCAGTCGGACGGACAGAGAGACGGCGTGACCATGTCTGGCTTTAGCGCGCACACAAAGTTCACACGAACGCGCGCGCCCCACACACACACACACACAAAGATAGTCAACAGACCCTCTGAAACACATACTGGCATACAAATCAATTCGTTTAGGCGCGAATGGTATGTGCCAGCAAACATATCTGATGAAAGATTTAGATAACGATTAGATAAGACATTATACATGTTATCCTTTTTTATAGGATCTCTGCTAAAGAAGGAATCTGAATTCTTGAGAATGAGTAAAAACATGCCAAAGTTTTAATACACTTGGAAAAACTAAATCCAACTGATCTTATCAATAGAATATTTAATCAGGATATTGATGTCAGATTTTCTTAAATTTAGAGTCTTTTAAAATCGGTTTGTTATGTTTTAAATTCGAGCACGCTACATCCGTTAATATGCATTTGGAATGGATAATATTTATACACTTGAAAAGTGTATATTAATTTTGCCCAGAAGTTTGTAACGCATAGAAATATTCATTTCCGACCCCATAAACTATATATATTCTTGATCAGGACGACGAGCTTAGTTCATTTCCGCTTGTCCGTCCGTCCGTCTGTCCGTCTGTCTGTCTGTTTCTACGCGAACTAGTCTCTCAGTTTTAAAGCTATCGAGCTGAAATTTTGCACAGAGTCTTCTTTTTACTGCACGCAACTAATATGTCGGAACCGGCCGGATCGGATGACTATATCATATAGCTGCCATAGGAACGATCGGTCTAAGAACTAGTTCTAGTTAGAAAAACTTTTTTGTTTTCCATCGTAGCGTCACTAATCTAGGTATATGTTAGTTTTATATGCTTCCACATAATTCTGGAAAAATGTATCAAAATCGGATCACTATAGCATATAGCTGCCATAGGACCGATCGGTCGGAAAATGTGTTTTACTAAGAAAAGTTTTTTTTATGGTATCAAATTTGTATTATCAATGATTTAACTTTAAATGTTTGATATCTATATCCTGTACATATATATTTTTCCAGTTAAATCAGTTGGAGTAAAGTTTTTCAAGTGTATTCAAACTTCGGCACAGTCGAAGTTAGCTTTGCCTTCTCGTTTTTTTTTTTTGATTTTACAATATCAATTTTCCTATCCCTTACGCTCAGAAAAATAACAGAGAACTTTATACTTAAATAAAAATGGTTTTAATCAGGTACCGGATATAACAGTTACTGGTATCAGGTAAAATATAAATGAATAGTTATAATGCAATTTTTATATAAAAGTTTTGAATTAAGAATTATTAATCGATTTTTATTTTAAAAACTCCGGACATATCAATTATTGTATGATTTTTATTTTATTAATCAGCTCATAACAATTATTTTTAATTTTTATAAATTTTTTTCAGATGAAAACAGTTAAATGACTTTTCTAAATAAAAGTCATCAATAAAAATTATTCAGAGACATTTTTTTTTATGTCATAATAAAAAAGTTATTTGCATATATCGAGATGGCCGACAACCTCGCTAGACCGGTACTAGTACTCAGCCACAAAATTCCACAGAAACCGTACGCTAAACCTACTTAGAAAACATTGGGCTTTATCGATTACCCTTGTCGAGCTGATCAAAAATATGTTTACATTTTGGTCTTCAATGGCTCTTTCAATGTGATATATGCAATTGATTTTTATGCAATGCCTTAAAAAATAAAAGCCTTTGAATAATTTTTTTTAAAGCCTTTTATAAATCAAAAATAATTGTTATGAGCAGAGAAATAAAATACTAGTCACAAAATAATTGGTATTTCCCGAGTTTTAAAATAAAAATAAAAGAATAAAATAAATAAAACGCAAAATATAACTGGAAAATAATGACTTGTTTGATAAAACTAATAACTGTTACGGTCCCTGGTTTCAATAGTACGCCAAGTACGAAAATACTTGATATAAGTACAATATAGTTGTAAGATTTTTTTCAGAAATACTTGATTTTAGACTGTTTCGAGATACATTAAGAACATTTTGGGCCATTCCAAAGTTTTTTAAACCTTATTCTTATACGAAATGGTTTTAAACCAAACCCGATTCGTTCTTATTAAATTGATTCGTACTCAGTTTAAGTACACCCAAGAACGAATCTGTTGTGAAACTAGTATGTATTTAAATTTAAATTTGTCCAACGATTATTTGAATATCAAAATTTTAAGCAACTGCGGTCACACTTATTTTCCAGATTTTGTTTTAAGTAAGTTGACAGCCCTGTGACCGACAGTATGCGTATGTGTATGAATTTGGCTGCACGGTAAAGATGTGCTCGCTGGTGTAATTTCTTATTAATATTAAGCTAAACAATAAATATACATAATAAACAATAAAACCGACAGTTTGTTGTTCCTGTGAGGATGAGAATCCGGTCATTCGAGCCAGAAAGTATATAAAGGATTTATCTTACAGGTATCGTACCCCAACAGAATCATGCTATATTTTTTAAGTACATAAGGGTAAAAACTTTATCCCGTTCGTTCTAGAACTTTTAAGTACAAAAAATGCTTGATTTAAGTATTTCGTACTTGATTTAAGTATTTTGTACTTGTTTTAAGAATTTTATTCCAATTTTAGGAACATTTAGGGTAAATTTGAAACTTAAGATTAATTCGTACTCAGTTTAAGTACAACCAAGTTCGAATTATACTTGAAATTTTGAGTACAAAACAGTATAAATTGTATCCTTTTCGTTCTAGAACGGTGCTAGCCGTTTTTAAGTGTATTCGTTTTCAGCTCTATTGGGTGCAAAACTAAGATCGATTTAGTATTATTAAATAAAATGGATATAGAAAATATCCATTTGATCATAAAAATTATTTTTTTCTGTGTACCATTAAATACTGAAAAAGTTTTCCAAACTTATTCCCATATTCCGGCCGATGGTCTAATGGCAGCTATTAGATATAGTCATCCGATAAGGTTGGATTTAACATATTCGCAGCAGGACACGTGAAATTATTTTTGAAAAAAATCGCTCGATTAAAAATATTTAATTTGCGGGAAAATTTATAAAAAATGTCACCAATACGTAAGTAGAACCTAATGTAGTGCGAATTGAACCGAAATACGATTCGGTTTGAATCTCGCTTATTCTGGATAAACTAATGTAAGCTATCTATTTTCCGTCCTTATTTTTCCCATCATCTCAAAATGTTTGTTCATTGGGTTGACTGCGTCAACGCCATCAGCAGGCGAGTTAGCAATGGTTGTGGCCTGCTACTGCGGGTGGCATTTGGCGACGCAGAGGCTGACGGGTCGGGGTCGTTACTGACTTTGCCATTCGGCTGCCCGCATCGAAATCATAACACCAACGAGGCGAAACTTTTGCACTACAGCAGCGGCAGGAGCAGTAGCTGCGGCAGCAGCAGCAGCACCACTACCAACACCAGTGGCAGTCGTGGCAAATAATAAGCCAGGCGACAGGCAGCAGCAGCGGGAGCAGTGTCAGACGAAGACACAACTGTGACAGCAGCAGCAAGGACTATTAGATAAATACGTTGTTGTGGGTGGGAGATGTGGTAGGTTGGCAGCTATCATGGCAACAAAGTTGATGGCAGCAAATTGCAGTGGATGGGCAACAGACAAAAGGTTAACAAAGTGTGGAACGCATTATCGATGCTAAGGGCCCAAAACTGTATGCTATAATAACTGAATAAGCGAATCTCATACAAATATTCGTATGAATAAGGAGAACACCGCCACAATATGCCACTGCGACAAGATCTGGTTACAAAATTCAAGGAAAATAACCACAACACACACACTGACAGACATCAGCATTGCAACGGTGACAACAAAAATGCTGATATTTCAATGGCTGAAATTAGGTACTATGAACATGCTTTAAAACTCTCGAGCATAACTTATCCCGGTGCAATCAGAGTCAAGCACGTGGCACTGCCCTGCTCTACCTACCTAATATACCATACATTTGTATGAACAGGACGACAGGACGCACAGTGGTTCAAACTGAGATTGGGTCGGTCATAAATCTGTATCTTTTTCAAACTGTTCGTTAAAATTGAATGTTTGGAATTTAGAATATTTTAGTTTTAGGGCCGTTTTCTCATCTTCTAGAATCTAGATAGCTAGTTCTGGATAATTACATATTTTATTCAGTTATTTGTAAGATTACTTGACAGATAGTGCTTTGTAGGAGATGAGAAATCATACCTTTCTATATTTACTATTGAAAGGAAATGAGTAAACGGGGTTTGTCAACTTGACTGGTATTTTTATGTTTTTTTTTTTCAATTGGCATAGTTTTTTAAAATATATTAAATTAAATCTAGAATTATATAAAAGCTTAATTTGTGATTGTAAAATATATGGCATGGCTTTGTAGCCGTCCGCCAAATCTTCGTACATATTTAATGTTTGGTATTATTATGCATTTAATATTATGTTGATTTTGCCAAAACTAATAAAATATTTGTAAATTTATTACTCCTACTAAAATATTAGAAAACAATCGTACCCCATGTATTTTTTATCGCCGTTTTCAAATCAATGGTCCGTTTTTCCCTGCTTTTTTTTGTTCAGAAGATATTTAGATAAACGAGTATCTTAAACTTATATATAAACTTCCGTTTTCAAGTCTAGTGTATACATTAAGTAAACTATTCAAAACTATTTAAGTGTTTATGTGATCTAACATGAATAACTTAACAGAACAGAAAAACCATTCTCAAACTTTGGGTAATGATCCTAAAAGGGGTTGAAAACCCAAATATGTGTGTGGAGGTCCGGTTCGGAATGGTTAATGTTCGGAAATGAAAGTTTCGATAACTTTTGGCAAAGGTTTTGGCTTCAATCTTGGTTCTGCCCAAGTTTTACATAAGTTTAATAGAAGAGTATTTATTTTCTTGAACCCATTACCTCCTAGTGGTCGTTAAAACGACAAGTTACTTTGGCATTGGTGAACTCAGAAATGATATAAGCCGGCTGACGGGCAAAAATGTAAGTAAGTCGTCTTAGGAGCTAAAAATATGAGCACAAATCGAATTAAAGTTCAATATCTTAAAAAAGAAAAAATTTGGTGGAATTGGGTTTGATCCCTGTTAAAGCTGGTCTAAACCGAGCGAATCTTTGTATGTCGACTTCGGGTCCCAAAATATGAGAATAATTAAAATTTGGGACAAATAAATATATAATAAGAGGATATGCCAAAAAAAACGGCAAATTTATTTTTTTTTAAATTGAAATATGTTCGTTTTATACCCTCTGAGTGAAGTTTCAGCAAAAATAGGTGCCGGTTGAAATGAGTAAATATAAAAGATGATATTCAGAATTTCTTTATTTTTATTTGAGTTTCACTATACGAATAAGGACAAATATAACTACGAAATTTTAATAAAGAAAACTATAATTACGAATTATTATTTGGAAGGTCAAAAAAAGGGAAATAAAATTCAGATATATAAAACTGGGAGATTAAAAAATTAAGAAAAAGATATTTAGGAAAAAAATGGGAGAACCAAAATTAGAAACCCAAAAAAAAAACAATGGGAGATCTAAAATTGGGAATCCAAAATTAAGGAACCCGAAAATAAGGCATATACAAATTAGGAAATGTCGAAATTAAAAATATTTAATACAAAATCGCGCGATTGTTTTTACTTTTTTATACTATAAATATTTCGTCTCTGAATAAAGAAGCAGTAAAAAACACACGCTAGTAAGCACTTCTAACCGGCAAATAAGAGTGGGGATAGGGGAACCACGGGAAATGAACCACTACAAATTTACTTGTCATGATTTTGTGCGCCATTATGTGTGTTGCTTACTAGTCGATATCTAAAAGCGAAGCGCGTAAAGATTTTGTCGTTTTACGTAACGAGTTGTATTCCGTTGCAGCTTCAATTGTGACTAACGTTTCTGGAAAAATTTACGGTTCGCCAGTGGCATTGAACTTCAAAAATTGTATTTTACGTAAGTAGACGCAAATTATGATATTTCGATAGCTCAGCAGTTTAAATATTTCAGTTTTCTCAAATCATCTAATTGGCTAATGACTTGTGGGGATACAGACAGAGGACTTACGAGGGTACCCAAAGGCTAACCACGAAAACAGACGACTCGGGGAAGAAAACGAGGAAGGAGTTCATTGCTACAGACTCACCGCAGAAAAATTGATCCGGAAAAACACAATCAGAAAACTCAAGAAAACCTTGAAAAAGAAGAATAAAAACAAAAAAGAAAAAAGCAATTGAATTTGATTTCCTGCTGTAAAGGTGCAATGTTTATATCGAACAGAAAGAAGGATGCAAAGAAAAAATAAACTTTTTTATAAATGTTGGGGATACCGAACCATTTGAGAAAAAAATTTGGAAAGCAAATAAACTTACCAAACAAAAGAAGTTTTTTGCATAATATAATATTCCAAGGAATGTGGGCTCTTTTAGATTTCTATATACAGCAGACCCTTACGTCGAACTGTTCAGACATAATAATGTTAATAAAAAAAAAGTGGTTCACCTATCCCCACTCTCCCCTAATAATAGATTCCAACGAAAAACTTTAAATAAATTTCTGCTTAATTTAGTTCATACATTAACATTGTGTTTCACATTATCCAAATACTGAACGAACCTCTTTAGTTTCTTTTTCATAAAAAAACAATTAACCGGTTTTCAAAACGATTGTATTTTGATTGTATTATTTATAGGGCTCTCTTCCGCATAAATCTGTATTATGTTAAAGTCTTGTTCATCTTGTTTTCATCGACTCCTTCACAGGCCTAAAGCACCCAATCCCTCGTGCTTTAATTATCCTCCTTGGTAGCTATCTTGATTGTTTTTATTACCTCTCCTTTTTTGGCATCGCAAGGATCCGGTAAATGAGAGTGAGGGTTGCTCTCAATATTAAAATTTTTTTTGCTTATCTATTAGCTATGATAATTGCTTGTTGCAGAGCGATCACACATGGAATATTCCTAGTCTTCGTTTTTTATTAACTATTTAAAAAAAGACGTTATAATAAATAATTATTTCTTGGAGAGTGAAACTTACCGTTGACAGAAATTATAAAGCTTTCCAGTTTCCTAGTTTTAGTTCTCATGAAATTGTGATATATCATATTTACTTGAACATTAATGAGATGTTTTGATTTAAGACAGCGGTGGGCATGAAATTTGTTTTTGGAAACAACAACAAAAGAAAAAAAACCTCCCTTATGAGCGATCCTCGGGTCTAGCAGCCGTCTTTCTGTTGAATATTTTGATTTTGCTTTGTCTGCTTGTTGTGATCTGGGGCCGAAATTGCGTTCTTTTTTTTGTCTTAGAGAAATAACGAAGTGCCTGGCTTAGCCAAGGATGGCCTATCGCTGATTTAAACGGTTATCTATTAATACAATCAAATGTACTCAGATATTATAACACGTTTAATTTTTTAAAACACGTTAGTTTTAGATCATAATTTTCAGATTTCCAAAGGGAACCAAAAAGCTTAGAGTCTATAAACCCAATCAGAAATTTTGGTTCGAAACCGGTTCAGTTTTTACAGTTTTTCGATCTTACTGCGCTTCTAAAAGTAATGGTTCGAAAACTAATTTTTCACTACGTTTTTATTGTAATTTTTATACA
>JAEIFT010001045.1:0-14427 GCA_018904225.1 Lordiphosa mommai | reverse complement strand
TCTAGACATATATTTTAACCATCATTACCTATCGATCCGCCATACATCATTTTTCGATCAGATTTTACAATTGAAGATTTACCGCCCCGCAATATAAAAAAATTCACTCATATCTCCCACAATTTGGGTAACCTTACCACGAGTAACGGGTATATCGAAGTCGAGCAGGGCCGACTTCAACTTACGCTCTCGTTTGGTTTTATTTTTGTTCAATCCAGTTTAATCGATCAACACATTCCCTCAACCAAGGCAAACCCCGGAGACTAACTTGGCCATTTTTCATTTGACTCTTAAAGATTCGGTTAAAGATAGTGTGCAAAATACTGATTATTCGCCGGCTCTCATGTGCTTTGCTTTGTGGGCTCAGAAATCGGGCGGCATTTGACATTTGTTCACGCCATTATAATTATGCAAATTCCATTTGACTTAGGCCATAAATCAACTTTTATGAGCGAACTCCATACACACCTATTAGCATAATAGTTTCCATATAAAATTGAACAAAAAAAAAAAAAACCATGTGAAATAGAGTTCGCTCGTGTTTTGTATTTGAAAATTGATTTTTAATCGCTAACACTTTATGTGGAACAATGCGAATTTAAGGCCTTAATTGATCGTTTGTCTTGCCATTTGATATGGCGGCAGCAACAATTCACTGAATGACTCTTTTTTTCAAATATAACAATGTTTTTGGACCCCTGTTGTGGGTCCCTCTAATGCCTATTCATATGCTAAATAGTTATGTTCGTCATTTATTTTTATTGTATTGATGCGAACCTAGTGTGTGTGAACATTGTTGATCGATTGAGATGTTAAAAGCAAATGATATAAATTAATTGATCAACTATCAACTTTCAGTGAGTTTTCAATAAATTTGCACCAATTTTTAAAGCTGACAAGCCAGACGCTGAGACGGCTTCCTTAAAGTCGAATTCACCCTACGTTAGGGGTACGGTTCTACAAGCTAATCCAGCATGCATTTTGCCAAACTCAAAAATTGCATGTGCTTCATCTTTCGGAAGTTAATTCAACGATTTCAAATATGCATTCTTCAAAAATTATTTTAGAAGATATAGCCCTTTTAAGTTGGCCGATTCTCAGTATTTAAAAAACACAAGTTTTTTTTTTTATTCTCATTCTCTTTCATTTAGAATAGAATTAATTTTTCATAGAAGCATAATTATAGGACCATTCGTATTTCAGGAGTCTGGCCAGACCCCCCATACATTTTGTATGAAAATGTATGAAATTTGACAAGATTTTTACATTTGATGACGGATATTTCGTGTTTTTATGTTTTTTTTTTATCAAACTGCCAATATAATACTTCAATATTGTTTGTATATAAATGTAATTATTATCTGACAATAGAACATGCGCATTCCGCTAACAATCTGAAAAAGCTGCGCCGATTCGTGATATTTGGAATTTCCTCTTTGAATATTTGGCACAGAACATTCCATCGAAGCCTGCAAAATATGGAGTGAAAGGTTGGTGGGCTTGCGATTCAAAATCCAAGGATTCAAATTTAAGGAAAATGGTATACGGGCCGAGAAGATGGCGGAGAATAGGAAACAAATCATGAATGCCTGTAAGCGGATCGCCAATAACGGTCTTTCCTTTGTTAGCACAATACGGTTCAACAAAAGATGCTGGCCTGATTTGATCTGATTTGACCACTCTCTTTGGTTCCAAATTGGCGGCTACATTTCAAAATAAATAAAGCCGTGAACTTACTGTCTACTATGCACTAACAAAAAAAAATTGAAGGCTAACATCGGCTACGCCGATATTTTAAATACCCTTGCAGTTTTTGAAAGGCGCTACCACAGATAACAAAAAGTTTTCTCCATAAGAACTAGTTTTTAGACCGATCGTTCCTTTGGCAGCTATATGCTATAGTCATCCGATATTTTGATAAATTTTCCACAATTGTGTGGAAGCATATAAAAACTAATAAATACCACGATTGGTGACACTACGATGAAAAACAAAAAAGTTTTCTCCACAAGAATTAGTTTTTGGACCACCTTTATAGGCGTAACTATAGTCATCCGATTTTAATAAATTTTTCCAGAATTGTGTCGGACGCACATAAAACTAATGTATACCACGATTGGTGACGCTACGATGGAAAACAAAAAAGTTTTTCTCACTAGAACTAGTTTTTGGGCCGACCGTTTATATGCCAGCTATATGCTATAGTCATCCGATTTTGATAAATTTTTCCAGAATTGTGTGGAAGCATATAAAACTAATAAATACCACGATTGGTGACACTAGGATGGAAAAACAAAAAGTTTTCTCACAAGAAATTGGTTTTGGGCCGACCGTTTATATGGCAGCGCTATGCTATAGTCATCCGATTTTGATAAATTTTTTCAGAATTGTGTGGACGCATATAAAACTAATATATTCCTCGATTGGTGACGCTACGACGGAAAAAAAAGTGTTTCTCACTAGAACTTGTTTTTGGGACGACCGTTTATATGGCAGCTATATGCTATAGTCATCCGATTTTGATAAATTTTTTTAGAATTGTGTGAAAATATATAAAACTAATAAATACTACGATTGGTGACGCTACGATGGAAAACAAAAAAGTTTTTCTCACTAGAACTAGTTTTTGGACCGATCGTTCCTATGACAGCTATATGATATAGTCATCCGATCCGGCGAATTCCGACAAATGTGCAGCCTATGTGTATTTAAAGACTTTTTGCAAAGTTTGGTCAAGATAGCTTTAAAACTGAGGGAGGAGATAGCATAGAAACAGACGGACGGACGGACAGACGGACAAACGGAAATGAACTCAGCTCGTCATGCTGATCAAGAATATATATACTTTATGTGGTCGGAAATGCTTCCTTCTATGCGTTACAAACATCGTGACAATTTTAATATACCCTCTGCAAGGGTATAATAAAAATAAACGAGAAGGCAAAGCTTACTTCGACTGTGGCAAAGTTTTAATACACTTGAAAAAGTTTACTCCAACTGATTTAACCATTAAAATAGAAGGCTAACATCTACGCCGATGTTTTAAATACTCTTGCAGTTTTTGAAAGGCGCTACCATTGATAACCAAAAAGTTTTTCTCACTAGAATTTGTATTTTTAGACCGATCGTTCCTACGGCAGCTATATGCTATAGTCATCCGATTTCGATCAATTTTTCCAGAATTGTGTGGAAGTATATAAAGCTAATATATACCACGATTGGTGATGCTACGATGGAAAACAAAAAGTTTTTCTCACTAGAACTGGTTTTTGGACCGATTGTTTATATGGCAGCTATATGCTATAGTCATCCGATATCGATAAATTTTTTCCAGAATTGTGTGGAATCATATAAAACTAATATATACCACGATTGGTGACGCTACGATGGAAAACAAAAAGTTTTCTCACTAGAACTAGTTTTTTGAGCGACCGTTTATATGGCAGCTATATGCTATAGTCATCCGATTTTGATAAATTTTCCCAGAATTGTGTGGAAGCATATAAAACTTATACATACCACGATTGGTGACGCTACGATGGAAAACAAAAAGTTTTCTCATTAAAACTAGTTTTTGGACCGATCGTTCTATGGCAGCTATATGATATAGTCATCCGATCCGGCCGATTCCGACAAATGTGCAGCGTATTTGTATTTAAAGACTTTTTGCAAAGTTTGGTCAAGATAGCTTCAAAACTGAGGGAGGAGATAGCATAGAAACAGACGGACAGACGGACAGACGGACGGACGGACGGACGGACAAACGGAAATGAACTCAGCTCGTCATGCTGATCAAGAATATATATACTTTATGTGGTCGGAAATGCTTCCTTCTATGCGTTACAAACATCGTGACAATTTTAACATACCCTCTGCAAGGGTATAAAAATATATAAAGGATATAGATATTTTCAATTTTTAAATCATTAATAATAAAAATTTGATTTTCATAAAAAAAAACTTTTCTTAGTAAAACACATTTTCGTCTGATCGGTTCTAGAGGCTATGCTACAGTGGTTCGATTTTGATAAATTTTTCCATAAATGTGTGGAAGCATATAAAACTAACACATACCAAGATTGGTGACGCTACGATGGAAAACAAAGGTTTTCTCACTAGATCTAGTTTTTTGATCGACCGTTTCTATGGCAATAAGATATAGACATCCCGATCTGCCGGATCCGACATATTAGTTGCGTTCAGTAAAAAGAAGACTCTGTGCAAAATTTCAGCTCGATAGCTTTAAAACTGAGGGACTAGTTTGAGTAGAAACAGACGGGCGGACGGACAGACGGACGGACGGACAGACGGACGGACGGACAGACGGGGAAAAACTCAGCTCGTCGTCCTGATCAGAATATATAGTTTATGTGGTCGGAAATGAATATTTCTATGCGTTACAAACTTCTGGGCAAAATTAATATACACTTTTCAAGTGTATAAAAAGAGAGAATATAAATTTTTCTGGTAAGGTTGAGGCGCGTGACCAGCAGATGAGTGGAGGGGGGAGCGAGGAGGCGCATATCCAGCGCTTTCTGTGCCGCCCTATTAAGAGGACAGAGGAGAGGGGAACCCAAAAACCGTTGTAAGACTTGTGGATCGGGGGGGGATGATGGGCAACTGCTTATTATAATACCATCAAACAACCCTTTCCCGATGATTGCTGTGTGTTTCTAAATTAAAATCTTTTTTAAATAAGTACCAAATGTTCATAAAACATGACCAAACAGTTCATAAAGCGAGCACAAAAGGTTCATGAAACAAGCCCAAAATGTTCATGAAACAAGCACAAAATGTTCATGAAAAATCGTACCCCAATGTTCATGATTTGAGAACAAACGTGCTTGATAGACTTTTGTCAACGAATGTTCATGATTTTGGTACTTTTCGAACGGATTTTTTTCTCGGTGAACAGTTGCATGGGCCAAATGGTAACACATTTCTCATGTAAACGGTTAAAAAGCGATCGACTTTTGCTTTCTTCAGTAACATGTTAGATGTGTGGTATTAGCATTAAATGATGGCATAACAAAATACTATAAAAACGCAAGCTTATAGTTTTAGGAAAGTACCAAATAATGGAAAAAATTAAGAAAATAATATTGTTAATTCTTAAACAATTAAAAAATAAATTCTTAGTATTTTTTACGCTTTAATACACATATAAAATCATAAACAGGCAACAAATTTCACCTGGATAGCTCATATGTGCGTCTACAAAAAGGTCCAAATCTCATAGAAATGCATGAAAATGTATGGCGGAATATGGGGCCATCTCGTTGATGTTCTTTTTAGCGATTTAATGCTTTGTCAGTTAACGTAGATCCACAGTCAAGTTAACATAATCAGTCAATTTTGTGAATAGTAATTTACGAAATAATTATTTTCGTTTTGTATGCGATCCCTGGTTAGATGTGTTGGACCTTCTAGTGATTTACTCACTCATACATCATACGTAGATTTTCGAAAATACGCTAAGCAGCTACGGCCGCAATCGTGATGGGCAGCATTTTTACTGCCACTCACTTAAAATGTATTCTTTATATACAATCTTTGGCAGGTGCAGTGTATTATAGTCGGACTTGACCGACTTTCTTACTTATTTTGACAAAAACATGTTCATAAGTATATCATATCTTTTAATGAAATGTTAAAAACCTTAAAATTTTAATTTTACTGTACTGGTAAAGATGTGAGAAGGCAAAGCGAGCTTACACTGCGCCGAAGTTATAATACCCTTGAAAAACTCGCTTGTCCGCCCTACTATCAAAATCAAAAACTTTTCTAACTAAGATCCATTTTCGACCAATTGGTTATCTATATAATATAATATAGTCTTTGATTTTATCCAAATTTTGCAGAGCTTTTTGAAAGCGTATAGTTCTCATAATTGGTAAGTTTATGAACGCTTACATTGAAAACAAATAGTTTTTGCTGCTAAAATCTATTTTCTGACCAATCAGTCCTGTGGCAGCTAAATGCAGTTACCCGACATTGACCTAATTTTGCAAAACAGTTTCAAATTATATATAATTCATATATGCTGAGGTAAGAGCGCTAACTTTAAAAACGGAAAAGTTTTTCCTACTAAAACTCATTTTCAAACCGATCCGTTCTAAGGTAGCTATAAGAAATAGTCATCGAATCGGATTCGACATATTAGCAGCGTGCAGTAAAAGATAGGCGCAAAAATTTCAGCTCGATAGCTTTAAAACTGAGGGACTAGTTTGCGTAGAAACAGACAGACAGACGGACGGTAAAAGTGAAATCAACTCAGCTCGTCGCGCTGATCAAGAATATATATACTTTATGTGGTCGAAAATGTGTATTTCTATGCATTGCAAACTTCTGGGCAAAATGAATATACTCTTTTAAAGTGTATAATAATTTGATTGTCCAAATGTGGTATGGCAAATATACTTTGAATGGATTTCTAAATAATGCTTAATAAAGCATTTGTTATTGATTCTTTACAAGTTTTTCACGCTGGGTCAATAAAATGAGAACGTCGTACTATTGGGATGTGCGTAAAAGCAACAAATTTTAGTTCAATCTAAAACTAAAACTAACTAAAACTACTCTTCTGATTATTCGATTAGAAAAGCATTCTATGACACCCTCGTGTGGAGAGGTGCTTGGAAAGTGTAATGCAATTAGTTAAATCGATCCTTAAAGCAAATTAGCTAATAGCTAATGCTTTTTATTTTAACTACATACAATCCGCATTTGATTAAGCACATAAGACTTTCAATAAAATCTAATTTGTATTTTCGCACCTTTGCAATTTCTCGTTCGACGTTCATAAAGTAATCGACGAGAAAGCGTGGCATTTACTATGCCATCCTCCGGTTTAGTGCTCGTATCGTTCCCTCCTTGCAACTGCTGACGGTAAATGAAAATTTAATAAAAATCAGATGCGCAAATGGAAAAAGAAATTATGTCACGACATGTAATTGCACTTCCCTTCACATTGACAGATTGATTAAAGCGTGTCACATTTCCCAATTATAAATTTCCATTACGCAAAAGTGGAAATTCTAGCTCCATTACATTGACATTTTCATTTATATGCAAAAACAAAGTCTGTGAGCAGCCACAAATTTGTGCAATGAGAATGCGGGCAAAATATGATTTGCGTGTAATTACTATGTAAATGATTTATGCAATTCATTTTATCGGAAATTCCAAGCTTAAGCTTAACATGCTTTTGTTTGTCCTGTCCATTCATATCCATATTGATTAGGGTCGTTTCCGGCTCAGGTCATAGAATATATTGTATGTATATATAGCACATACTCGTACGTATTTCATAACTAATACAATGACAGCAAGCATAATCAGGAGGCGGCCATTATTTTTCAGCTGCCCTGCTTGGGTCAGAGCTGTCCGACGAATCCAACGTAATAAGTTTGATGAGCTTTTGAACCTGAGCCAAATTGAAGTCAGGCGGTATATTATTTATCTCATTGCTGATGGTGATGCGGATGATGAGGATGCACATACAACAAATTGAGTTATGGCCTTAGCTGGCTCATATTTTATGCATGACAAGGGGCAAGCGAATTGCTTTCCAATCGACTAAACGCACGCACCCAAGTGCGGGAGCGATTACTTTCCTATTTCGCGCCCCCATTTGGAGGCCGCTCTTCTTAATCACCTTCAAGGCTGTCACGATATCCTTGGATTCACCATCGAGCCCGACAGAGCCTTTTTGCGTTCTATAATTATTGAGTAAACTTTTCAAGTACAAAATCAATTAAAATAGTTTGTTAGTTCAACACAATCGATGTCTTCAAGTTGCGGCCTTGCTTGACATTTAATGATGATTCCTAAAGCTCTACAGGAGCTGGAGCTGCCAGACAGACAGAATACACAGAAATGTACCTTTGACCTTTCTGGTTGGCCGGGTGCATAATTTATTTATGCTGGCTCAGAGCACTCACAGCTTGGGTAATCATTTATAATAATGGAGTGAGTGGGCAATTTTCGCAACCGTGAGAAATGCGAACTGTAAACTGCCATTGCTAAGCCCCTTTTTGTGTAGTTGCCATTTCTGCATATTTAACAAGTTGTAGGCTTTGTGTGTGTACACAGAGACAAAAAATTGGTAAAATCATAAATAGGAGAATTTCTAGGGTTTTATTCTTAACAGATTATAGTGCAGAATTTAATATAGTTTGACTGGATATTATACTAAAGGTGCCGTTGTGAATTAGTTGTCAATTTACCAGTTAAATATTTCGTGGGTTGTGGGATGGGGTAGAATGTGTGGATTGTGTGTTGCCTACTTTTTGGGGCAAATTTTTGTGTACATAAACTGATTCAAGTCAGTTTCCTGCGAAGTATCATTTATTTGCTTTGTACCAAAGGTGCAAAGAGTATATCGAATTTGTGTAAATTTATGTACATTGTACACTGAGAAAATAACATAATATAATCCTATTTTTTGAGATCCCCACCACTTACTGATCGCGAGATCAACGACCAAGAATATAAAACTTAAAAAAATTATTGCGTGCCTACGGTGCATCTGATTTAAGCGAACCAACTTGTGAATTTACTATTGTCATGTCTTCCCTTCAAGAAAAAAAAAGGTTCAAAAAATAAAGTAGGGTTTTAGAGATCTTTAAAGTTTTTTTTATTTTTGTCAAAGAGTTTCAGCCGATATTTTCATGAAATAATTCTGGTTAAGAATAAGGGAAAAATAAGTTTCTAAAATAAAATATTTTTGAAGAAAATATTATTGATAGAAAACAATGTCTAAGAAAATGTTAACCAAGGAGGATATAAAAATGTGGCTTTAAAACTACGTCCCCATTTTGAGTTAAATAAAATAAGGAGTCCTAAAAAATTTGATAATAAGAAAAATATTTTTTTGGAGTCAACTAAATTTTTATACCCTTGCAGAGGGTATATTAAAATTGTCACGATGTTTGTAACGCAGTGAAGGAAGCATTTCCGACCACATAAAGTATATATATTCTTGATCAGCATGACGAGCTGAGTTCATTTCCGTCTGTCCGTCTGTCCGTCCGTCTGTCCGTCTGTTTCTATGCTATCTCCTCCCTCAGTTTTAAAGCTATCTTGACCAAACTTTGCAAAACTCTTTATACAAATACGCTGCACATTTGTCGGAATCGGCCGGATCGGATGACTATATCATATAGCTGCCATAGGAACGATCGGTCCAAAAAACTAGTTTTAATGAGAAAAACTTTTTTTTCCATCGTAGCGTCACCAATCGTGGTATATATTAATTTTATATGCTTCACACAATTCTGGAAAAAATTTATTAAAATCGGATGACTATTGCATATAGCTGCCATATAAACGGTTGGTCCAAAAAAAGTTCTAGTGGGAAAAACTTTTTTTTTTCATTGTAACGTCACCAAACGTAGTATATATAAATTTTATATGATTTCACACAATTCTGGAAAAATTGATCAAAATCGGATGACTAAAGCATATAGCTGCCATATAAACGGTCGGTTAAAAAAATAGTTTTAGTGAGAAAAACTTGTTTGTTTTCCATCGTAGCATCACCAATCGTGGTATATATTAGTTTCATATACTTCCACACAATTCTGGAAAAATTTATAAAAGTCGGATGACTATAGCATATAGCTGCCATATAAACGGTCGTTCCAAAACTACTTCTAGAGGGGAAAAACTTTTGTGTTTTCCATCGTAGTGTCACCAATCGTGGTGTATATAAAAGTTTTATATGCTCACAAATTCATCATGAAAATGAATCAAAATCGGGTGACTATAGCATATAGCCATAGGAACGATCGGTCTAAAAACTAATTCTAGTGAGAAAAACTTTTTTGTTATCAATGGTAGCGCCTTTCAAAAACTGGCTTCAAGGATATTAAAACATCGGCGTAGCCGATGTTAGCCTTTTCTCCGTTTATTATACCCTTGCAGAGGGTATATTAAAATTGTCACGATGTTTGTAACGCATAGAAGGAAGCATCTCCGACCCCATAAACTATATATTCTTGATCAGCATGACGAGCTGAGTCTATATAGCCATGTCCGTCTGTCCGTCTGTCCGTCCGTCTGTTTCTATGCTATCTCCTCCCTCAGTTTTAAAGCTATCTTGACCAAACTTTGCAAAAAAGTCTTTAAATACACATAGGCTGCACATTTGTCGGAATTGGCCGGATCGGATGACTATATCATATAGCTGCCATAGGAACGATCGGTCCAAAAACAAGTTCTAGTGAGAAAAACTTTTTTGCTTTCCATCGTAGCGTCAGCAATCGTGGTATATATTAGTTTTATATGCTTCCATACAATTGTGGAAAAATTTATTAAAATCGGATGATTATAGCATATAGCTGCCATATAAACGGTCGATTCAAAAACTAGTTCTAGTGGGAAAAACTTTTGTTTTTTCATTGCAGCGTCACCAAACGTGGTATATATTTATTTTATATGATTCCACACATTTCTGGAAAATTTATCAAAATCGGATGACTAAAGCATATAGCTGCTATATAAACGTGTCGGTTCAAAAAACTAGTTTTAGTGAGAAAAACTTTTTTGTTTTCCATCGTAGCGTCACCAATCGTGGTATATAATAGTTTCATATGTTTTCCACGACAATTCTGGAAAAATTTATCAAAATCGGATGACTATAGCATATAGCTGCCATATAAACGGTCGGTCAAAAAACTAATTCTAGTGAGAAAAACTTTTTTTATCAATGGTAGCGAATTCAAAAACTGCAAGGGTATTTTAAACATCGGCGTAGCCGATGTGCCTTAGCCTTCAAAAAAAAATAAACATAACAAAAAAAAAAAATTATTAATAGGTTAAAATGTTCTAAGGTAAAATCCCGAAAATACTATGGAAAATTTTTATTAAATTTAGAAAAATTATAATTCAGGTGGTATCCCCCACAAGAAAAGGCCGAAAATTAAAAAAATCACCATATTAAATTACGCAAATAATAATTATTCATATAAAATCCCCCAAAGTTAAAATATAAAAAATACCGATGTCAAACTCTTTTGGGCATTGTTTTTATTTTTCAAAGTTGAAATCCCCTTACAAAGAAATACCCGAAAATTATATAAAATATAATTCAAATTTTTAACAAAAAATAAATAATTCATTTGAAAATCCCAAAAGAAATTCGAAAATTACATAAAATTTTTTTATATCAAACTTTTTTTTAAATTTTTTTTCATATAAACCACCACAAGAAAACCGAAAATAAAAAAATTACCATTCTTCTCAAAATATAATTTTTTTAAACCCTCTGCGGATCCCAAAATATTAAAATATTTTCATCCTTTTACTTTTTTTCACTTTATTTTTTGTGTCACCCAGGGGTAAAATATTATTTTGTCTCTTACATCGTTATATAATTTTTTGGTGATTCCCCCACACAAACACGGTGCCATCGGCCCTATCTTAAAAATTTTTTTTCTCGGGAGTATCTAGTAATTGTTTTTGCATATAAATATATTTTTTAATTTGGTAATTAAACGGAAAACCTTTTTACCCCAGGGATGTCGGGGTGTTCAACGAAAAAATTTTTTTAAAGGGGGCGTTGGGGTGATATTGCTCTGGGCAGAGCCCCGGTTTTATCAACAACGTACTAAAAATAAATTATAGTTTTACTGGGGGGTACCCACCCATAGGGAACTCGAATCCAATAAAATTTTATATTAGAGAAAATCTTTCATTTGAAATCCCCAAGAAGTAAAATTTTATAAAAATTTTTTTCCTCCTGTGTCATTTTCAATATATTATTTATATAAAATTCCAAGCATTTCCCGAAATTATATAAAAACTATTTATCCGTTTGGCTCCTCTTGGGTGTTGAAAATTTTTGTTGTCCCCACAAACTAAAATTTAAATTATCTTTCAACTTTTGTTTTTATTTTGTTGTCCAAGTTGGGGGGGCCCCATTCCGATTCATGAATATTTTTTTTTGGCCACCCACAGAAAAAGCCGAAAATTTCATAAAAAATATTTATTTTCAACTTTTGGGGGGGTAATTATATTTTTGTTAGAAAATTTCGAAATATAAATTTTATTTTTCTTTCCTCTTGGGTGTTTTTTTTTTTTTTTCATTATGAACCAAAATTTTAATATTTTATATTTATTACATATAAAATATTTTTTTTTTTTCCCCCAACATGGTGGGCGTTTCGGTGTCTTTTCTTTAAATTTTTTTAAAAGTTTTTTGGGAGTCTCAGGTTTATTTGGGTGGGGTGGGGTGCCGACATTTTTTGGCCATTATAAATTTTTTTTTCCCTGGTGGGTCGGGGGTGTTTGGTTGTTGGGTGAAAATAATTTCTCTTTCTTGTGTTTATAATTTTTATTTAAAGTTTTTTTATATGTTAAATATATTTCTTCTACAAAATATCGGTTGACCTCCTTAAAAAAAAAACAAAACATTAAACTTCGCTAAAATGTTATTAGATTTTTTGTAACTTTTTTGTTTTTTTCAAAAGGAGAAGACATGAAAGTAGTAGAATACCCATTTGATTTGCTTTAATCGCACGCATCGTTACGACGCTATAGTTTTTTAAAAGATTTATATTCTTTGTCGTTTATCTTGAGAACTGTTAGTGGTGGGGATGTCCAAAAATAGGATTATCAGCCGGCTCCGATGTTCACCTTCGCAAACATTTTACGATTTAGAGACCAAATTTGCTCCTAAAAAACTGGTTTGAAATCGCAAAAATTTTATGTAGGCGAAAATGGGAGCATGGCTGTATGTTCTTTATGTGTAGAACTTTAATCCATGTAAAGTTCTTTTCTAAATGACAAATAAAATTTTGGGTGGCTGAGTTCACATGTAATGCCCCATATACTGTGGCTTAAGCTTAAAGTAAAAAATAGAGCATGAATATCGGCTACGGGGATGTTTTTAAAACATTCTGCAGTTTTTGAATGGCGCTACCATTGATAACAAAAAAGCCTTTTCACTAGAATTAGTTTTTAAATTGATCGTTCTTGGTGGCAGCCATATACATAGTCATCCGATTTCGATAAATTTTTTCCTAGAATGTGTGGAAGCAGGTATGAAACCAGTATATACCACGACTGGTGATGCTACGATGAAAAACAAAAAGTTTTTCCCACTAGAACTAAAGTTTTTGAGCAGACCGTTTATGCGGCAGCCATATGCTAGAAGACATCCAGATTTTTATAAATTTTTCCAAAATTGTGTTTGAAGCAATAAATCAGATAGATATCACCACGATTATGGCGCTGCTGATGGAAAACAAAAAATTTTTTCTCATTAGAACTAGTTTTTGACCGATCGTTCCTATGGCAGCTATATGCTATAGTCATCCGATTTCGATAAATTTTTCCAGAATTGTGTGTAAGTACATGAAACTAATATATACTACAAGATTGGTGGATATGCTTCGATCGAAACAAAAAGTTTTTCTCACAAGAACAAGTTTTCTTGAACTGACCGTTTCATGGCAGCCATATGCTATAGTTATCCGGATTTTGATAAATTTTTCCAGAATTGTGTGAGGTTTGAAGTAATAAAATTAATGATATTCTTACATTTGGGGTGGGGATGATGATGGAAAACAAAAAGTTTTTTCACTAGAACTAGTTTTGAACCGATCGTTCCTATGGCAGTTATATGATAAAGTCATCTGATCCAGCCGATTCCGACACAAATGTAGCGTATTTATATGGAAGACTTTTTGCAAAGTTTGGTCAAGATAGGCTTCAAAACTGGAGGGAGGAGATAGGCATAGAAACAGACGGACAGACGGAAGACAGACGGACGGAGACAGACGGACAAACGGAATGAACTCAGCTCGTCGCATAAGATCAAGAATATATATAGCTTTATGTGGTCGGAAATGCTTCTTATGCGTTACAAACATCGTGACAATTTTAATATATCTCTGTGAAGGGTGTGATAATGGCAAGAAAAAGTCGGTCAAGCCCGACTGTAATATACTCTGTACCTGTTTGTATATAACATAAAACTTTAAACTTGCGGGATATTTGAGGTGTTTTTCAAATTGCGGGGGTGGCAACTCTACTTTCGTTCATCTGATCGGAAAACCACATGGGGGGTCAAGGATAGGAAATGATGAGCAGAATATATGTCTAGAAGGTTCAAACAACTCAACTCCGAAATTGCGGGATATTTGAGGTGCTTTCCCAAATTGCGGGGGTGGCAACTCTAATGATTGTTCATCTGATCGTAAAACAATGTATGGAAGCTCGATAAGTAATGATGAGTAGAATATATGTCTAGAAGCTTCAAACAACCTAACTCCAAAATTGCGGGATATTTGAGGTGTTTTTCTAATGGTGGGGTGTAGTAACACTACTATCGTTCATCTGATCGTAAAACGATGTATGGGGCTCGATAGGTAATGACAGAGTAGAATATAAGTCTAGAAGGTTCAAACAACCTAACTCCAA
>JAEIFT010001044.1:0-14642 GCA_018904225.1 Lordiphosa mommai | reverse complement strand
ATTTAGTTATCTTTAGTAACTATCTTTATTAATATATATTTACACGCTAATAATGCTTAAATAATATGTGAGCGAGTCGAGCGATGATGAAATTCCAATTCTGAATGGCGGACTAGCGATGGGATAAACTTAGTATCGATAGATCGTATATGATATCGATGGATGGCTGCAGCTATCGCCTAGCATGATCTATCGGGTGATGCCACATCTACCCCCTCCCAGTGACCAAGTCGGGAGCGAATGTAACCTTACGAGGTCTTTCGTAGGTTCGTAGCGTCCTGGGTGGATGAGCATCGTCGCCGGCTTCCTGTTCCTGGGTTACGAACGCCGGTTTGAGTCGCTCCGTTGAAACTGGTATTTCTTTGCCATCAATCCTTATAATAAATACGCGGTCAGTTGATCGTTTTACCACTTCGTAGGGCCCAGAGTATGGTGGTTCTAATGGTTGTCGAACGCTGTCTGTCCTCAACATGACATGAGAACAAGTATTCATGTGCTTTAACACGAACATACTTTTGCTCGATCCAGTATGATGGGCTGCTGGCGCTGGTCGAACCAGACGCATATGCTCTCTAAACTTTTCGATGAATGGTTTTGGATGTAAAGGTTTGGAGAGGTCTTCGAAAAATTCGTTTGGAATTCGAATATGGTTGCCATATAGCATCTCTGCCGCTGATGTACCAAGGTCTTCCTTATAACACGTTCTTAGGCCCAATAATACTGTTGGCAGCAAATCGATCCAAGGCGTTTGTGGGTTACACATAAGAGCGGCTTTGAATGTTCGATGCCATCTCTCAATCATGCCGTTCGATTGTGGATGATAAGCCGTGGTGTGAACGCGTTTGCTGCCCACCAAGTCGCCGAGTGCCTTGAAAAGGGCAGACTCAAATTGGGCTCCTTGGTCGGTCGTGATGGTTTGTGGACAACCAAAACGCGAAATCCAACATGACCAGAACATTGAAGCCACTGTGTCGGCAGTCATGTCCTTTAATGGAACTGCTTCCGGCCATCTTGAGAACCGGTCGATCATTGTAAGGCAATAGCGGAATCCACAAACAGGGGCCATGATGACGATGTCCAAATGTACGTGGTCGAAGCGATTGTCTGGCATGTCGATCTTCTCAGGAATCATTTTGTTATGGCGATTTATTTTCGCTCGTTGGCAATGCATACAGTTCCTAGCCCACGAGGTAACGTCTTTCCTCATCAATGGCCAAACATACTTCCGTCGAATTTGTCGCAAGGTGGATCTGCCACTTGGATGAGAGAGACCATGTACAGAAGCGAAAACATCATAACGCAAAGACTGGGGAATGTATGGTCTGTTTGATCCAGTTGAGATATCGCAATATACCATTAAATCGTTATCGAACTGGGTGCGTTGCAGTTTAAGAGAGGTGCTACCTTGCAGGAGCTGAGGCAGGTCGTTATCGTCATGTTGTTCATTTGCAATTTTTTCGAGAGATATTTCAGAAGGCATCGAAATCGCGTTGAGTCGTGAGAGAGCATCAGCTACTGTGTTGTCAGGACCAGCCACGTGCAGTATATTAGTGGAGTACTGAGATATGAAGTCCAGATGACGTAGTTGACGTGGCGATGCTTTCTCTGGTTTTTGGGTGAAGGCGAAAATGAGAGGTTTGTGGTCTGTCTTTATGACAAAAACACGAGCCTCTAACATGTGCTTAAAGTAACGTATAGAATCATAAATTGCTAGTAACTCACGATCGTACGTGCTGTAGTTCTTTTCGGTTTGTGTCAGCTTTCGAGAGAAAAAACCAAGCGGCTGCCAACGTCCGTTGACCTGTTGCTCCAATGCTGCTCCGATTGCAGTGTCTGAAGCATCGCACACCAGTGCCAAAGTAGCATCAAGCGCTGGGTGTGCTATGAGCGCAGCTTGTACGACGGACCGTTTGCACTGCTCGAAAGCCTCAATCGTTTCAGGAGTCCATTGAATTTTCCGCTTGTCGTTCTTCTTAATTCCTTTGCACATTTCGCTGAGTGGTGCTTGAATCTCGGATGCATGACGAATACAACGGCGATAATAGTTGATGATTCCTAAAAATCTGCTGAGTTCAGAAAGTGTGTCTGGTCGATTATAATTAACAATAGCTTCAACACGATCCTGAGGTGGCCGTACTCCTTCGGAACTAATAGTGTAGCTCAGAAACTGTACCACAGGCTTAGCGATTTGGCATTTATTTGTGTTGATGCTAAGGCCATGTTTCTGAAGTATTGAGAGTACGGTTCGAAGATGCTCCTCATGTTCATCAGGATCTGCAGACATAATCAATATGTCGTCGATATAGCAATAGACAAAATCCATACCCCTAAATATGCTATCCATGAATCGCTGGAACGTTTGTGTGGCGTTCTTTAGACCAAACGGCATATAAAGAAATTCAATCAGTCCGAAAGGGGTGCATACGGCAGTTTTTTTGATGTCTTCATCGGACATTGGAATTTGATAATAGGCGCGAACCAAATCCAATGTGGAAAATATCGTCTTCCCGTGGAGTCTTTCGGCAAAATCGTGGATATGTGCAATTGGGTATCGATCAGGCACAGTCATTGCATTTAATTTGCGATAATCTCCACACGCGCGCCAGCCACCAGTGCGTTTTGCAACCATATGCAGGGGGCTGGCCCAGGAACTTTTCGATGGTCGGCAAATACCTTGCTCGAGCAAGAAATTTACCTCGTCTTTGGCGATGGCGAGTTTTTCCCCAGAAAGTCGTCGGGGACGATCAGCTACAGGAGTCCCACATGTCTCTATATAATGAGAGACATTGTGCGTAATCTTCGATGCGCTGTGTTTTGCAGGTGTCCTGGTCACGTTGACGAATTGAGCTAGGACACCTCGGAAATCGTTGTTTTGGTTGAGCGTGGAAACTGACGAGTCACTAGTACTGAGCATTGTGCCCCGAGTAGTGACTTTCGTTGTTGCGTCGATCAGTTTTTTGGTTTTGAGGTCGATGAGAAGATTGTAGTGAGCCAATAAATCAGCTCCGATTATTGATGATTGTACGTCAGCAATGATAAAGGGCCATTTAAAAGAACGGCGCAAACCCAGGTCGAGATCTAAGACAAATGTGCCGTAGGTATTGATGGGCGTTTGATTTGCTGCAAATAGCTGAAGGTCGCTGATGCTGGTTTTAAACTTTACTGATGCACGTGGAATAACGGACACCACTGAGCCAGAGTCGACAAGGAATCGTATTTTTAATGATCGATCGAAAATATGTAGACGAGGTTCGGCCTGGCAAAGCTCACCAGACGACGGACCCGTCGCGCTGTTGCTGGTTGTCATGCAGCTGCCGCCAACCAGCGAGGCTGACAGCTGCTTTAGTTTGACGACTTCCAAAACTGGCAGCCGGGGCGGCATTTGCGTGCCTTGTTGCCAAACTCTTGATGGTACCAACATTCTTCCTGTTGCTCATCTCCCTTGTTGTTCGAAATGTTTCGAGGGGCTCGTGAGAGAGAATTCGATCTGGAACGTGATCTTTTCAGATCTTTAATTTCGAGTTGCAGCTTGTTCAACGAATCCAGAAGTGATTGAAAAGTTTTACTCTCGTCCTTCTTTGGCGATCGTGCGAGAGCTTCCACTCCGTTCGACGGTACCTGCTGCTGCGAGTTGACCACAAATACGGAGTTTGAATTTGACGTCTCAAGCATCTTGTCAGCAGTTTTCGCTAGTTCGTCTAAATTTTCCTCTTTCCAGACAGATAAGAACGGACGAATGGATTGCGGTATCTGGGCCATAAAGAGTGCGCGAACTATGTTCTCGTTGCCAGAAGGTGGTACTAGACGCTTTATGCGGGCCAAAATTTCGGTGGGTTTTAAACCCGCAGTCTCAATACCATTCAGCAAACGATTTAATTTTGATTCCGCTGATTCGGCAAAATTGGCGAGCAGCCGATCTTTGAGCGCATTGTAGCTACTTGCTTGCGGAGGCGCTGAGATCAAATCCTCGACGCACAAAAGGACATCGTCCTCCAACTGGACTGCAATAATATCAAATCGGTCAGCATCCTCTGATATATTGTTTAGCCGGAATGAGCGCTCGAGCTGTGCGAACCAGAGTTGTGGATTTTCTTTGTTGAATTTTGGCACATGCAGGCGCGGGGTTGAAGTACGTGCGTTTGCCTGCTGCACAGCCGAATTCATCTGATGCATTTCGTTTTGGATGATCTCCAGTTGGGCTCTCAACTCCTCATCTGCCATGTTGACGTTGGTGCTGTCGAAAAAGGTTTCTTCGTCGTCAACCTCTGAGTTGCGTTGAATGGAGCGCAAATTATATTTCGTCATCTACCAGAATGTATTTCGTCAGGCCATTTCATGCACAACAACAATAACAATTTGTGTGTGTGTTGCTTGGCCGTAGATGAAATTGAGAACGATTGAATTTGTGTGATTTCGTTCGATTCAAATGTCGCGGGTCACCACTTTAGTTATCTTTAGTAACTATCTTTATTAATATATATTTACACGCTAATAATGCTTAAATAATATGTGAGCGAGTCGAGCGATGATGAAATTCCAATTCTGAATGGCGGACTAGCGATGGGATAAACTTAGTATCGATAGATCGTATATGATATCGATGGATGGCTGCAGCTATCGCCTAGCATGATCTATCGGGTGATGCCACAAAAAATTTTACAACTACAACACTTAACAATATAAAAAATATAAATACAATATTAAATAAACTATTTAATTAAATCAACAAATTTTATTAAAATAAAAAAAAACAAAAAAAAAAAAAAAAAATACAAAAATTATAAACCAAAATATTAATAAACAAACCAAAACAAAAAAAATGATTCTTTCCAAAAAATTGAACTATATGTATTATAAAAAAATTTTTCTTCTAACTATTTTCACATCTTTCAAATTATAAAATTAATAATTATTTGAACACTTTTTGCAAATTGAAAACGTCAAAAATAGAAACAAACTGACGGACAGCGCTAGATCGTCTCGGCTATTGATGCTGATCCTGAATATTTTGTTGTGTGGTCGGAGATAATTCCTTCAATGCGTTACAAAAATCTGCACAATTTTAATAAACCCTCTGCAAGGGTATACAAATATATATATATGCTGTTGATCAAATAATATAAATAATATGTTAAAAACTTTTTCTGTAAGTTTCTCTGTTATGATTTTGCTCAGGAGAATCACCTATTTCTATCGACCGTGGTATATTTCTTCCATTATCCTGATGTCCTTATTCATCACTGTAATAGCCCAGCTTTTCTGGGAATCTGTCCAAATGGCAATGTAAAAAATTTATTTTTTTGCTCATATTTGTAGAACCACTTTCTTCGAACTCACTTCACTGCTGCTCGTATGAATGTGTGATCCCTCTAACAATCAACATTCTCACAGTAAGCAGTAGATGGTCCTAAAAACCCTGGAACTGTCAACTTATCAGTGTGCAATACTGGAGTTTAAACTAATTGCAATTTAGGATAAACCCAAGTACGTTTTTATACCGATTGATACCTTTTACATTCACTGCACAAAGTCTATATCAACGGCACTCCAAATTGACCTTTACGTCCTCCTGACTTCATTATCGCAAAGACTCTACCAAGGCTTCAGCCGATATTGGGCACCCAATATTATTTCTTTTGTTGAGCTTTGAAAATAATTTTGGAGCTGATCGAATGGAAAACATAAGAGTTTCATCCAACAGTACTTCGCCCATCTATACCGACTCGTCCCGTTGCCTAACCCAAATTTTTAATTCAATGCCGTCCAAATTCCCCAGTTTTTTTAGGGCCTCTTTTAATTTACCATTGACCCTAAATTCAAATATCTTTCCTTGCTATCCACCATCACAATAAAAATCGTAGACTAAAATGTTGCCTACTTATGAGCGCTCTCATTCAAATATAATTTCCCTTAACTATTTGACGCCACCACAACCCTCATTCAACCAAAACAACTACATAACAACTATAATGATGGACAAATTTTACTTCTCAAAGAAAAGTTAAGCAAACCAAAAACTTTGCACAGAACTTTAATGAAAGGAACAAAGTCCCAGGCCCCGATAAATATTGCTCAAAAACAAAAAGTTACAGCAAAATATGATAGAAGATGGCGGTTAATGAGCTTTAGTTAGAAAAAGAAAGGAAAGCATGGTCAAAAAGAACTATAGTTTGGGAAATGGAAGCCAAGCTGGTTGCCTAGACAATGGAGAAAGTGGAAGGGTCCCCAAGACTAAGCGTCTTAGTTACTGGTAGAAAAGGGTTGAGGCATGACAAAACAAACAAAGCGAAAATAGAAACTCAATTGCCGCACAAACTCAGCTGCCATTGTTTTCTTAATTGAGTGCCTATGTGGGTGCGCCTGTTCAAGAAAAAATTCGGGGGTGGTGAGAATAGGGGCATTCCGGCACTCTGGCTTATCAATTACATTACTTTTTCGAGCCCAACTTGATTTCTGTTGACTTCTCTTACTGCCATTTGCCATGTCAATCCAATAATGGGAAATGATAGCATAGTAGCTGCTACTTTCATACCTTGCGCGGCGCTGATTGCACACTCACTTCGCACGGAAATTGCCAACCGTATTTAAGGCGTTTTATTGCAGCCTCACTTAAATAAAAAAACCATATTGCACTTGGCGACGCTAAATATTTTATTGTGTAGCATATATGGTTTGCATTTTCAGCCCAGGTCGACTTCCTCTTCAATGTCAGGTTAAGCTCGAAGAGATTCCGCTCACGTAGCAGTGCACAGTTTGATTTCCTACGTTGGCATGTAAATCTTCGTCGACACTGCCGTAGCCAATGTCAACACGCATAATCGCGCTTTTTTTCTTCGAGTAATAAAACTTCTGATGCTTTAAAGAAGCTGAAAAAAACGTTGCCTCAGCATTGTTCAAAAGTTGTTCTCTAACAAAAACTGAAATAAAAAAGGAAAACTTGAGCGGCGAAGCATATACTTTGAACAAGAATAAAACTCAACAAAAAATATGAGAGAATTACGGTATAAAATTGATTATACTTATGAACAGGCATCGAATAAGTTCAACACAAAGGATAATTGGTAAAACGCAGGTGTATCAAATAGAGAGGTTTCGAATATCGGTAGATAAACCATTTCATTACTCGAAAACTTAAGAGGGGAATCGTAGAACGAGTCAATCAAAAATATATTTAAAAACTAAATATTGGGTGGACTACGTTAGGATACATTTGAAACGGAAGACGATAACCTACACTCAGAAAAAAATGCCGTTCTAAAAGGCAGCACACATTTCTACTTTTGTGCCAATCAAGTTCCTAATTTTTTTGGTTCTTGAAGCCCAATGTTCTAAATTGACGCACAAACTGAGCAAATTCGTTCTTAAACTGGCTCTTTGATAAATTACCGACTTTGTTTAACACGACTTAGGCACAACATTTTTACTTAGTACGTTGGTGGAACTCTCTAAGATGCCCGTAACATATAAAAAGTGCAGAAAAGTCCTAGGTTCAGGGGTTACGCTGCCTTAGCGAAAAACACAAAAAAAACTTTTAGCATTACAAAACTTGTATTTGGATGAGGGACATATAAGTGAGTGTAGTTAAAAGCGATTGATTGTGTCGAGAAGTGCGGGGGAAGCAGGTCAGCGCAAATTTCTTTTCCATTCCAAAGACCATACCGGATGGTTCTTAAACGTTGAACGTGTCCGGTCTTAACCAAAGCGTTCTTAACTTAAGCCCTCCGTTCTCGATATAAGAAAAAACTGACTTACCGTACTATTGAGAATGAAAAACACTGTTTCGGTACATTTAGAACGGTTTTTTCTGAGTGTAAGCCACAAAAAGTTATCAGATCACGATCAGCTGTTTATCGATAGGTTAACATTAAGCTTTCAATTGATAACAAGATGTTTAAACTTAGTCGGGATTGGCACGATGAAGCAAACTTATGCTTTGTTTCCATCTCTGCAAAATTGTTTATATGGTAAAATGGATTTGTGTCTAAGCAAAACTTTGGGAAAGTTTCAGTAAATATTATAAATATATTTGCTAAAAGTGTTTATCGACCTTTCTATTTGCTTAGAAATTGGGACTAGCCGGCTGAGTCATGTAAATGTTATGTTTCCATAACATTTGAAAAAACACGCCGTTATTTGTTGAAAGAAACTGGAATTAGTAAAAGTTTCATGAAAAAACAACATCTTCCCCTACATGCAGGCTTTGCTTGCATGTAAAACCCTGCGCCGCTGTTGAGTTGGGGAGTAAACTCCACTCACACAGATAGAAGCTGTTATCAAGGGTACCAACACACTCAAAGCATTCTCCAGCTTTTGGCGGTTTTTACATTCTTGGGTTGTAGAGGAATTCCCAATTGGTTCAAGCAACACTTGCATGGAGAGACCACTGAAACTCTGGAATGTCAGCAAAACTCGCTGATGAGGAAATCTAGTGATTTTCAGAAACAGCTATGCACTGAGGAACCATGCTCACTTTGGTGTTGTTGGTACACTTGTTTTTTCAAATGTTATGGAAACATGACATTTACATGACCTCGAGGCGGCTTAGTCCCAATTTCTAAGCAAATAGAAAGGTCGATAAACACTTTTTTAACAAGTATAAAACGGAAGGCACGCCGTTATTTGTTGAAAAAAAAACTAATTAGTAAAAAGTTTGCGAGAAAAACAACATCTTACCTCCACATGCAGGCTTTGCTTGCATGTAAAACCTCACTGGCCGCTGTTGAGTTAGGGAGTTAAACTCTCACTCACACAGATAGAAGCTGTTATCAAGGTACCAACACACTCAAAGCATTCTCCATTTTGGCGGTTTTTACATTCTTTGGGTTGCTTGAAATTCCCAATTGGTTCAAGCTAACACTTGCATGGAGAGACCACTGAAACTCTGGAGATGTCAGCAAAACCTCCGCTGATGAGGAAATCTGGTGATTTCCGAAACAGCTGTACGAGGAACCATGTTTACTTTGGTGTTGTTGGTACACTATTTTTCAAATGTTATGGAAACCTCTCATTTACATGACCCTCGAGCCGGCTAGTCCCAATTTCTAAGCAATAGAAAGGTCGATGACTTTTAACAGTATAAAACGGAAGGCACGCCGTTATTTGTTGAAAAGAAAACTGAATTAGGCAAAAAGTTTCATGAAAAAACAACATCTTACCTCCTACATGCAGGCTTTTGCATGCATGTAAAACCCTGACGGCCGCTCCTGAGTTGGGGAGTTAAACTCTCACTCACACAGATAGAAGCTAAAGATCAAGGGTACCAACACACTCAAAGCATTCTCCAGCTTTTGGCGGTTTTTTTACATTCTAGCGTTGCTTGAAATTCCCAATTGGTTCAAGCAACACTTGCATGGAGAGACCACTCGAAACTCCCTGGAGATGTCAGTAAACCCTCTCGCTGATGAGAATCTGGTGATTTCCGAAACATGCTGACGAGGAACCATGCTCACTTTGGTGTTGTTGGTACACTGTTTTTCAAATGTTATGAAACATAACATTTACATGACCTCGAGCCGGCTAGTCCCAATTTCTCATTTTAAATATATATATAAATATTTTGTACCGAAGGTACACAGAGTATATTGGGTTTGTGCAAATGTATGTAACAGCCAGAAGGAGGCACCTCCGACCCTATAAAGTATATATATTCTTGATCAGCATCAACAGCCGAGTCGATATAGCCATGTCCGTCTGTCCGTCTGTCCGTATGAACGAAGAGATCTCCGGAATGGTAAGAGATAGAGGTTTGAGGTGTATGGAACATATATTTCATATACTTGCAGGCAGATCAAGTTTAGTTTCAATTGCCTCCCGCATAAAATTAAAAAAAAAGAAATAACTCCGACAATTTTCAAGATAGATAGTTCGAACATTCAGACATATATTCTACTACTATTTTTGAATGGACCCGCCATACATCGTTATTCTGATCAGATGAACGGTAATAGAGCTATACGAAAAGAAAATAAAAACCAACGATAACAACAACACCGTAGCGATTGCAAAACCACAAAAGCTTTTCATGAAAATTTGGACTGAATGCCAAAAAATCGGGCTTTCCGTCCAGTGTGGATTGGCAGAACTTACGAGAAAGAGAGAGCGAGAAGGCAATAGCTAACTGGTAATTTCCCAATTGGACCTTGCTATGAGAAGAGCGATGTAATTGAGATGGCCTGCGGTCAGAAATCACGCGTGATTCCCGCGTGACTAATATAGATAGGTTTATGTTAATAGGAAATTATATACAAATTTTAAAATTTTACGAGTTATGTACTAGGATAATTCTACTCATCATTACTTATCGAGCCCCCATACATCGTTTTTCAACCAGATGAAAGATAGTCGAAAGAGTTGCCACGCCCAGATTTTGAAAAAACCTCAAACTTTAAAGTTTTGTACAAACAGGTACAGAGTATATTACAGTTGGGCTTGACCAACTTTCTTACTTGTTTTTTTCTTCTTGTTAATAAATTCCTTGCTCTGCCCAAGAGTTTATTTAATTTAACTTGGCCATTTTTATATTTTTTTTATTGAACCACCCCTAACCAAAATGTAGGTAAGAATAACACAAGGTTAACTTGCACCAATTTAGCTGTAAAGCTAAAAGCATCTGAAATCTGGCATAACTGAAGTACTTGGTACCGCACAGACCACTTAAGTTATTCTTAGAATTTGGCATTGCTCCTCCTTGTAACGAGCGACACACAAACAAGTTACTTGTGAAAAAGGTTGAAAAAGTTTAGCATGTCAAACAATGTCAGAAGTTGACAAACCGTAAACTTGCGATAAAAAAGTCAACACAGTGAACATTTGAAATTGTGTGTAGAAATAAGTGAATAAATATATTTTAAGATTGTCAGAAATAATATTGATTCCTTTGCCATGTCACAAAAGTTCGATTCGAGCAGCAGCGATTCATCCAGTCATATTATGGACGATGATAATGTATTTGTTGTGGAGAAAATTCTCGATCGTCGTACAATAGGGCAAAATCGAATATTTTCTAAAGTGGCAGGGATTGCTTGACACGGATAATACATGGGAGTTAGCTAGTAATTTGGATTGTCCTCAACTGATAGAAGAATTCGAGCTGAAAACCAATTCAATATATAAGAATAAAGCAAAACGTTTGAAAATTGATCCCAGCCTAGTCATGTGTAGTGCCTTCGATGGTGGCCATAAAGCGGAAAAAATATTGAGTGCACGAATTAAGCTGGGGCAAATTTCGTTTCAGATTAAGTTCAAAGATCTCAACCAAACGCAATGGGTGCCAGGAGGTGGCATATTGAAAATTCCACAAATGATGTTGCTCTTCTATGAGAAGCATTTTAAGTTCAAGCAGGTGCAGGAGATTAATAAGTTGTAAAAATATGGCAAATGTACAATAAATCAATACAATTTTAGAACATTCTCGGTTTACATTTTTAATGAATTGTTGTCCCATTAAACGTGTCACTTTAAGTAGATTCCAAATAAAGTACCAAACAAAAAAATGCTTAAGTGATTTCGGGGCGTGTTTACTCTCGCAGTGTAAACATTCCTAATTGCAACAGCAACAAAGCACCAAAGCGGACAAAACAAAAAATGAAAATATTTGTAACAAACCAGAATGAAGACAAAATATTTGCATTTCTTTGCCAATGCCTAAGTTGATGGGGCTTGGCAGGACAGTCCAAAATTCT
The DNA here is from genome assembly GCA_018904225.1 of Lordiphosa mommai. NCBI lineage: Eukaryota > Metazoa > Arthropoda > Insecta > Diptera > Drosophilidae > Lordiphosa > Lordiphosa mommai. The sequence continues at coordinate 2,961 of JAEIFT010001044.1, read as the reverse complement.
TGCTATAGTTGTTTTTAAGTTTTCTTTTTTTTTTGTTGGCTATTTTTACATCAGAATACAGAAAAAAGGCACGTACCATTTGCTGAGCCTTGGTATTCCTAATGGTCTGCAATTACCTTTCATTTTGTAGGCAACTATTTTGCAACTACGAATAAGTCACACCGAAATAAGTGGGGTACAATATATATTAGGGAAATAGCAAATAACAAAACATTTTTAAATTAAAATGACTTTTGTGAATATCACTCAAATCAATTTTCGAAGCGCCTTCTCCACGCCGATTGAGGCATCTCCATGGATTTTAAACCCATTCACAGCTTCGTACGGCATAGAAAAACGTTCACCACTCAGTTTAGTTTTGATATTTGTGAATAAAAAGAATTCATTGGGTGCTAATTCAGACCTGTACAGCGGCTGACCCATTAATTTGACGTTTAGGCCGGTCAAAAAGGCGCTTGTGTGTCGTGATGTGTGAGAGCTTGCATTGTCATGATGAAAAAAATGAATGAATTGCGAATTTCTCCGATGACTTTCGACACACAAATGGTCGTGACCAACTTAAAATTGACCGTCCTACGTTGCTCAAGTCGAACAGTGGCCACATGACCCATTCGACCTAAGAAACAGTTGATCATTTGCTTTGCAGTGCTTCGTGCGCGAACCACTTATGTAGGACTTGGCTTGTCTTGAAACACCCTTACGATCGATTGCTGTTTGGTTTCAGGCTCATACGCATATATCCATAATTCGTCACCTGTGACGATTTTATAAACGTCTTTTGAAGCACCGCATTCGTATTTTCTCTGCATTTCTTTGCACCAATCCACACGAGTCATTTTTTCAGCGATTGCCAAATTATGCAGAATCCATCGCGAAGAAACCTTCTTTACGGCAAGGTGTTTAAGCAAAATCTTACATGTGCTGGTGGAACTAATGTTCAGGGAAGCGCTTAATATTACGATCTTGCATTATCAGCTCACACATCATCGATGTTTTCTGACATTACAACCGATTTTGGACGACCTTTGTTCGTCACTGAGCGAATTACGATTGAATTTACTATGCCAGCTATATACAGTGGTTTTGCTGGTGTTTTATCTGCCAAACAAAGAAGTGAGTTTATTGACACTCTCTTGTTGAGATAATCTAGTAGATTAAATCTACATCGAAAGTTGTGAAAAATGAGAAGGCAAAGCGAACTTCGACTGTGCCAAAATTTAATACACTTCACTCCAACTGTAAATCAGTAGAATAAATATAGGTTATAGATCTCAGATATTTATAAATTCCAAATCATTGAGAATTAAAATTTGATCGCGTTACCATAAAAAAAACTTTTCTTAGTAAAACACATTTTCCGACCGATCGGACCTATGGCAGCTATATGCTATAGTCATCCGATTTTGAAAAATTTTACCAGAACTATGTGAAAGCATATGAAACCAATATATACCAAGATTGGTGACGCTACGATGGAAAACAAAAAAGTTTTTCTCACTTAGACTTATTTCTATGGCAGCTATATGATATAGTCATCCGATTTTGATAAAATTTTTCCAGAATTATATGGAAGCAGCTAAATGATATAGTCATCCGATTTTTATCAATTTTTCCAGAAATAAATATAAAGCATATGAAAATAATATACAAGAGTGGTGACGCTCTACGAGGGAAACAAACAGTTTTTCCCACTAAGACAGATCGTTCCTATTGCAGCTATAAGATATAGTCATCCGATCCGGCCGGTTCCGACATATTAGTAGCGTGCAGTAAAAAAAGATATAAAACTGAGGGACAAGTTCGCGTAGAAACAGACAGACGGACAGACAGGCGGACGGACAGACAGAACTCCGAATTGAACTCAGCTCGTCGTCCTGATCAAAATTATATATAGTTTATGTGGTCTGAAATTAATATTTCTAAGCGTTACAAACTTCTGGGCAAAATAAATATACACTTTGCAAGTGTAAAAAAAACGAGAAGGCAAAGCTAACTTCGACTGTGCCGAAGTTTTAATACACTTGAAAAACTTTACTCCAACTGATTTAACTGGAAAAATATATATAGGATATAGATATCAAAATTTAAAATTTTTAAATCATTGATAATAAAAATTCGATACCATAAAAAAAACTTTTCTTAGTAAAACACATTTTCCGACCGATCGGTCCTATGGCAGCTATATGCTATAGTCATCCGCTTTTGATAATTTTTTTCAAAATTATGTGAAAGCATATAAAACTAATATATACCAATATTGGGGACGCTACGATAAAAAACAAAAAAGTTTTTCTCACTAGAAGTAGTTGTTTGACCGACCGTTTAAATGGCAGCTATATGCTTTAGTCATCCGATTTTGATAAATTTTTTCAGAATTGTTTGGAAACATTTAAAACAAATATATATACGATTGGAGGCGGTACGATGAAAATCCAAAAGTTTTTTCTCACAACGACTTTTTTTTCGACCGATCGTTCCTTCATGGCAGCTATATACTATAGTCCGATTTTGATACATTTTCCAGAATTATGTGGAAGCATATAAAACTAACATATACCAAGATTATTGACGCTATGATGGAAAACAAAAGTTTTCAAACTAGAACTAGTTCTTAGACCGATCGTTCCTATGGCAGCTATATGATATAGTCATCCAGATCCGGCCGGTTCCGACATATTAAGTTGCGTGCAGTAAAAGAAGACTCTGTGCAAAATTTCAGCTCGATAGCTTTAAAACTGAGGGGCTAGTTCGCGTAGAAACAGACAGACGGACAGACGGACAGACAGACGGACAGACAGACGAACAGACAGACGGACAGACGGACGGACGGACAAGCGGAAATAGACTCAGCTGGTCGTCCTGATCAGAATATATATAGTTTATGGGGTCGGAAATGAATATTTCTATGCGTTACAAACTTCTGGGCAAAATTAATATACACTTTTCAAGTGTATAACAAAA
>JAEIFT010001043.1:0-14671 GCA_018904225.1 Lordiphosa mommai | reverse complement strand
TTTTATACACTTGAAAAAGTGTATATTAATTTTGCCCACTATCATATTTACAATTTTATGTGAAAATAACCTTAGCTTTTCAAAAAAAAAAAAAAAAAAATGGAAGGCTAACTGTGTGTTTCTCCTGCAGTTTTTGAAGGCGCTACCATTGATAACAAAAAAGTTTTTCCCACTCAGAACTAGTTTTGGAACGACCGTTTATATGGCAGCTATATGCTATAGTCATCCGATTTTTATAAATTTTTTCAGAATTGTGTGAAAGCATATAAAACTAATATATACCACGATTGGTGTCGCTTACGATGGAAAACAAAAAGTTTTTCTCATTAGAACAAGTTTTTGGACCGATCGTTCCTATGGCAGCTATATGCTATAGTCATCCGATTTCGATCAATTTTTCCAAAATTATGTGGAAGTATATGAAACTAATATATATACCACGATTGGTGATGCTACGATGGAAAACAAAAAAGTTTTTCTTTCAAGAACTAGTTTTTGCACCGACCGTTTATATGGCAGCTATATGCTATAGTCATCCGATTTCGATCAAATTTTCCAAAATTATGTGGAAGTATATGAAACTAATATACCACGATTGGTGATGCTACGATGGAAAACAAAAAAAGTGTTTTCTACAAAAACTAGTTTTTGGACCGATCGTTCCAATGCGGCTATATGATATAGTCATCGATCCGGCCGGTTCCGACAAATGTGCAGCGTATTTGTATTTAAAGACTTTTTGCAAAGTTTGGTCAAGATAGCTTTAAAACTGAGGGAGGAGATAGCATAGAAACAGACGGACAGACGGACGGACGAACGGACGGACAGGCAAATGAACTCAAGCTCGTCATGCTGATCAAGAATATATATTTTATGTGGTCGGAAATGCTTCTTACACTGCGTTACAAACATCGTGACAATTTTAATATACCCTCTGCAAGAGTATACAAATATTTTATACCTGAAGAGGGTATATTAAAATTGTCACGATGTTTGTAACATAGAAGGAAGCATTTCGGACCCCATAAACATATATATTCTTGATCAGCATGACGAGCTGATAAAATACATGACGCTGTCCGTCCGTCTGGTTCTCTGCTATCTCCTCCCCTCAGTTCTAAAGCTATCGTGACCAAACTTTGCAAAAACCTTTAAATACACATAGGCTGCACATTTGGGGAAACGATCGATTGGGATGACTATAATATAGCTGCCATAGGAACGATCGGTCCAAATACTAGTGTGAGAAAACTTTTTTGTTTTTTATTGTAGCGTCACCAATCGTATTTATTAGTTTTATATGGTCTCACACAATTCGGAAAAAATTGATCAAAATCGATGACTTTAGCATACAGCAACCGAAAAACTAGTTCAGTGAGAAAAACCTATTTTGGTATATTTAGTTTCATATACCTTCACACAATTCTGGAAAAATTAATCAGAATCGGATGACCATAGCATATAGTCGTGCCAAAAAACTTGTTCTAATGAGAAAAACTTTTTTGTTTTCCATCGTAGCGTCACCAATCGTGGTATATAATTTATATGCTTCCACACAATTCTGAAAAAAATTTATAAAAATCTTATGACTATAGCATATAGCTGCGATATAAACGGTCGTTCCAAAACTAGTTCTAGTGGGAAAACTTTTTTGTTATCAATGGTAGCGCCTTTCAAAAACTGCAGAGATTAAAAACATCGGCGTAGCGATAGCCTTCTATTTTTTTTAAATACCCATTTGAGTCAAAATTTAAAAAAACCGGTTAATTTTGAAAAATATGGGGTGAATTTTAATTTTTTTTTATTTTTGTTATTTTTTTGAAAAAGTACATGAAAAATGTTTTAAAATGACATATTCACAATTTAAAATTGATAAAGTTTTGTCATAGTTATACGATTTTAAAAATACCAATGTCACTTAAAATGTCAAAACTTCCACCCCCCCTTAATTTCTACAATTTTTTTTTTAATGAGTTAATATTTTGGGAATTTATTACCTTCATATAGAATAACAATTCACCAAAGTATGAAGCCAATCCAAAAATGTTCATTTTTGACTGGGACGTTTGAGAAAGAATGCCCCATAGGTTCGAACAATCTTTCTTTAAAATTGTGGAGGATTTGAACGTTTTTGAAATAGTGCAGGTGGGAACTATATAGAATATTTAAAATAATATATGTCTAAAAGGTTCGAGCAACCTAACTCCAATCTCCCAACTCCTTACACACTAAACCTCCAACTCATACCATCTCTGAGATCTTTTCGTTCATACGGATAGACGCCCTATGGGTGAAGCTGCCAAGCATAAATTTGAAGTTATATGAACGAAATTTACAACATCACGTTATTTTATATAGCTACACAACATTTAACACATATAGCTCCCATATAGCTCCGAATACGACATTTTAGTATGAAAAACTTTTTTGTTTCGCAAAATATTTTTAAATAAACTCATGGTTTTTGGTCAGTAAAACGATCTTCATAATCTAGCCAAATTTGATCAAAATCGAATCACTTTATATTTTACCTCCCGAACAAAATTTTGGATTTTTATTATAAATTTTTATCATAATCTTTACAAAAACCAATGTTAAACAATATTATTGAGTCTTTTTTTAATAATTTTCATGTTCTTATGTTCTTATTTATATGTTCTAATAGATGTAACAATATGTTACAAAGAAAAAACTTGTTGGATCTCAAGATTCGAATGATTCAGTTTTTATGGTTTAGTCTGTGCAACTCGACCATTTCTGGGAAAGTCAGCGCATGAAAATGGTTAGTCTTTTGCAAATCTCAAGGGTTCCAGCTTTACTTATATCGGTTTTGTCGTTCCCATTGGCAAATACATAATTTTGAACAGCCACACACTCATTTGATGCAACAGTTTCATTCAGCCATATGAAAAAAACGCTCGCTTGCAGCATGTGATCTAGAAAACACGATTTTATGTAAGACCGCAGGTTTCTGCAGATCATATCGGACATTTCACAATCACAAGGACTCATATTAACAGAAAATAAAAAAGTTGGCTTAAATAAACGAAAATAAATAAATCCAAATTGTATTAATGTAAATATCTACAAATGCCTGGTTAGGGAGCTTTTATTATATACGGTCTAACCATTTAAACATATAAGCACTGGACGCCAACATATAGTTTTTATTAATTACATACCTATATGATACATAACCCTTGAACAGACTTTATAAAAAATTTAAATTATTTGATTTTTCCAGCAAATCAACTCAACAAACAAATACGCAGGAAATGGTTGCAGAGCGCACACTAAAACAAATGTGATCTATCGAAGGCAACAGCTGATCAAATAACTATCGATTTGACATAAAATAATTATCGATAAACGAGTATTAAGTATTAACTATCAATATTCAAAAAAAATTTTGCCGCAGTTTAAAAGTTGAAAGTTTGACGTTTCGCCCATAGTGAGACGGAAAGACAGACGGACATGGCTATATTGACTCAGCTGTTGATGCTGATCAAGAAAATATATTGTTTATAGGGTCGGAAATGCTTCCTTCTGGCTGTTACATACATTTGCACAAACCCAGGATACTCTTTGTACCTTCGGTACTGAGTATATAAAACCCCTTATTCCATTAGATGGTGTACATATTTGTGCGACCAAGTTCTCCTCCAATAAATTCTTCAGGCTTTATGATACCGATTTGTGTTTTGGATACATTTACAAAACAATTTTATTAATTTAAATAAAATAATTTAAGAATTGCTGTCAATTATGATCAATTAAGATTAGTAAGGTGTGCGTAATAAAATACGAACAATTTTCCCAGGGCACGTTCAAAGTTTTAGGAAAGAGAACCACAAAACGAACGTCAGAAAAAGTAATGGTACTATTCCAGCATTCATTGCACTAAAGATAAGCTTTCTCGATAACGCACAGTAGCAATCATGTCTTTAAATGCAGTGGAGCGTCAAAATTCAATTTGCACATAATGCCCAATCAAAGTTTGATTATCAAACCAAAGCAGCCGAAAATCTTAATATTTCAGAATTTTTTGGGTTTTCAACGGTTTTGAAACGAATTGCAATTAACTGCGTAGTGAAGTAAAAGCCAAATTTAAGGCTGATATTGTTGGTCGCACGGCCAAATCATATAGTGCTCTGGCCAAAAAATATAATGTGAGCTACAAAACTATAAAAAATGTATTAAAAGACATGAAAGTAATAATATGTTGAATAAAACCGTGCCTACTCTTTTTGAAAGCAAAGAAAATCCACTTAAAATCGCTAAAGAGCACTTTCTATAAATTTGTTCTCTTCACTGTCATCAAAAGTTTGTATTATGAATATGCGCCATTTAAGGCCAATCGAAAAATGTTGGGCCAATTTGAAAATAAAGGCGTACGGCAAAGGGAATTGGTTCCCCAAAATATAAAGAAGGCCGATCGATATGGTCATAGTATTTTTTTGTAAAAATTACTTAAAGTGTAAATAAAAACATTTCTAAAATAGACGCTACTCCAGACATATTTCTACTACTCTTACTGCATTTGTTCGTTTTTCAATCCGCATACCTTATTTTGTAGATCAACGCTAAATTCCTTCACAGCGTAAGTGTGCGTGACGTTGTTGTTGTTGATTTGAATTTTGTTTTTCAAATAGCTCCCACTACTGTTCATCTTATCGGAAATCGATATAATGAGGTAAAAAAAGTAATGATGATTATATATATAAGTTTTGATCGTCCGAACAATCTTATAGCCTCTCTCCACTAAGGCAGATATGTACATATTTTCACATATTATCACATATTGAAAAAAATGTTACGTATTTCCCATAGGAAAAAATGTACATATTTAAGATATGTGTACACACATTTTCAACCCGACTGCTGTCAGTGCTGAAAAATAAAATACAATAAAATATTCTCATTTTTCCTGGGGCAAATATTTGTGTCCAAGAACCAGCAGCACTTCCCTGCAAAAATCCAAAAGTAGTTTGCCCACCATGGATGCTGAAACTACTAACAGCCTACCTACTGTGCGGAACTCTGCCGAAGACCCAAGCGTATACAGCAATGTAGGGCATACAATACAATCATATTTTAGCTATGCACGTATGCGTGGCTACCGATACGAAATCGACAGCAGCGAAACGCGCGTATGCTGTCGGTGAGCGACGTCGCTGCGACTGCGACCTTTTTCTCTCCTCTCTTTTTGGCGAACCCTGGCTTAAAGCATAGTTCGCCAACCCCTAGGGGCCGAAAACATTCGGCAATTCAACTGCATATGAGCCGATTGCTTGCCAAAGTTATGCGTGACTGATTGGCAGACAAACTCTACCTCTACTCTTTATGGGAAGACCATCGACATCTGCTTGGTACCAGGCAACACTTCCACACGTTTTCTCTTTTCTCTTCTTGGCGATCCCTGCTTTTAAGTTGTGTTTGTCCACACGGAAACTTTTTTTATCGAACATTTTACTGTTTGTTAGGCAAACACAAATCAAACAAAACCAAAATCAACTGTCAAATTGTCAACAAACCTGAAAAATATGTACATATCCTAGTGGAATCGTTCTAAAAAATATATGTACGTAAAGGAGTAAAAAAAGAGGAATATTTAATTAAAAAAAAAAAAAAGAACATTAAATGTGAATGAGGCTATTAGTTCAAAATTGTGAGAGATATGCTTTTTTTTTTAAAATTGATTTTTTAAAATTTATTTTTAACAACAACAACAAGGCTCGAGACGAGCAGCGATCCGCACACAGTGTTTGGTTGTTTTTATACCCGTTACTCGTAGAGTTAAAAGGGTATACTAAGTTCGTGCAAATGTATGTAACAGGCAGAAGAAAGCATCTCCGACCCCATAAAGTATATATATTCTTGATCAGCATCAATAGCCGAGTCGATATAGACATGTCCGCCCCCGCAATTTGAAAAATACCTCCTATCTCCCACAATTTTGAAAATACATTGTCGAGCAGGGCCGACTTCAACTCACGCTCTCGTTTACTTTTGCAGCCGTCTGTCTGTCAGCCCAAGTCTCGCTTTTGTTTTGGAGCAATTGGGAGCAAGGGCTTGCCCACCACTGAAAATTAGCGAGATAGCCCATCTCCAAGTTTAAATAAGCAGCCGCGACAAAAATGTTTTAAAATTTAACTAAGTTAAGTTCCCAGAGGGCAACGGCAAAGGGTGTTTAACTGAACCCCGAACAAACATTCAAACAGGTTGTCAATTAAGTAGCCAACTAGTTGCATGCACTTTTCAAATTTCATTCATAAAATGTTGCCGCTTACCAGCGCCTGCGCTTTGCTATATACGCACAAGAAGTTCACCCACCACCCCAACAATTTGGTAAGTCCGTGGCCTTTAGCGCCAAAATTAAAATCACAGTAGCCTGCTCAGTACGATTTCGCATGTTCATTAGGACTGACGTGTTTGGTCGAGACGCGTAAAACGTTGAGAATATTTCAAAAAATAAATTCGAAAAAATGTAAAAAGTGTTTGAAATATTTTTAAGTAAAATCATAATGTCGCCTTGGAAACCTAGTTTAATGTTAGCTTTTTGCTTAACATTTTTAATAAGTCAAAAGGATGCTGGGGAAGTGCTTGTGGTCATTGCTTGTCCACCGCATCCTTCAGAGAATCGAGAAAATTGTTTTTACCTGAATGAGAGTCTGCGAGAACAGCAGCGACAGCTAGCTGGTGCTATCCCCGGGGATTTTGTCATCAAAGTTCATATAATGCATGAACTATTCAATTATTGGACATTATTAAATTCACTGCCGCATTTGCGAGGCCAGACACGTTTGCTAAGTCCGGACACGGAATGGATTATTTGGTGTCAATACAACACGCATGTGTCCTCGTTGCGTGGACTGCTGGAGCAACTGCAACAACAGGATGCCCAAGAAGTGAGTTAATTTTAGATTTGGTTTCAAACAGTTAAGATTTGTTTCCATATAACTGTTGTGGCCAAGTTATCGGGACTATTCACTTGTTACTTGTAGAGTAAAAAGGGTAAACTAAGTCCGTGCAAATGTATGAAACAGGCAGAAGAATGCATCTCCGACCCCATAAAGTATATATTCTTGATTAGTATCAATATCCGTCAGTCCCTCCGTATGTACGATCACCTACATCTCAGAGTCTATAAGAGCTAGAGCTACAAATTTTCAGTGTAGACTTGTATCGTTGGTTGTTGTAATAATAATGTCATCCATGTAAACATATATTTTCCCTGGTTGTATAAGTTCCCTTAGTACTGCGCTGATATATCTACAAAATACAGCTGGCGAGTTTGAAATACCGAGAGAAACATACAGGAAGAAACGGTCTATATTTTCTCGAATATGGCAACACTGGTATATGGAAAAAACCATTTATAAGATCCAACGTTGTGCATTCTTTGGCACCTTGCAAACGATCCAACACCTCAATAATGATCGTCGTCGGAAAATGATCTTTCTTTATCTTTATGTTAAGGCGCATATCGTCGAACCACAACCTTTTCGAACTGCTTTTCTTTGACACGAGTACTACTGGAGAAGCGTACTCTGATGCACATGGTGCTATAATTCTTTGTTGCACCTGCTTCACGAATATCACTTTATTTGCATATGAAGTCCTGCGGGGATATTCAAATACCGAATAATTAGCTTCTTGCAACCTTTTCATTTCAACGGGTGACTCTATAAGTATTGATTAATTTCTTTTAGGGATTAATCCCGAAACGAACATCGATTCCGGTTCCGTTACGTTCCGAAATGAGAGTTCGGTTCAAGGTTCTATTTTGGTGTTCACATTATTTCGGTTTTCGGCTCCGATACGGTACTAAGATTTTTATTTCGGTATACCGGTACATACCGATACAAGTATAATTTGTTTTAACATTAAAAGATTTTAATTATTTCAAGATAACGAAAAATTAATGGATGTTGTTTGTAAATGAATTAAACGGGTAGTAGACTGTATTTTATGTAATTATTTTTATTTATTTCACTGAACAAATTTATATTTTAATTGGTCAGACGCGATGGGCTGCCGATGCGTTGTCGCAGAAATGTGTACTGATGTTGTTGAGTGCAGCAATGTGACTTTGTGACTAACTATACGAATAATAGCTGATCGCGGTGCAGCCGTACAAAATTCTTTTACTCGCATTCCGTTATGGCAAAAGGGAATAAGCGATGATCAAAACTGTTTTCTTATATTCGTATGGGTAGAGGTTTACCTATACATGCATACGTACACATTGAAGGAAAAACTAAAACCGAAAAACTAGTAGTGGCAAGAAAAATAATGGTGGCAAAATACATAATTGCTGAAATTGTCAATAGATTAAAGACTAAAAAATTTTAGAGGCTGATTAGTTCCCAAACAGATGTAATAGAACTAAAAAATGGTGTAAATTATGTGCCGATTTGCATGAACTTGTTCGAATGAACTATTCATTAAAATAAACTGAACGACTGAAAAAATTAACATGGGGAATTTTAATCAATTTGGGAACGCGTTGGTTTTGTTATATGACCTTTTTGGGCACATTTTAGGAACAATTATATATTGTTTGGGAACATTTCGGGATAATTTCCTCAACATTTTTGTAACATTTTGGCTATACTTTTGGGCTCATTTTGGGAACATTTTGATTTAATGTTATGTATGTGGTAATATATCACTGCAGTTGCACAAAGAAAGACGTCTGATCTGTATGTATCTCGCTTCAAGAGTGTTCGTTTTTCTTCGCTCGTTCGTTCTTGCTTATCTTAGGTATGTACATTCATTCTTTTCAGTGTGACCATTCTGCCAAAATATGTATGGCATTATTTATATAGGGTACTCTTGCCAAACGCAATATGTATGTTAATAAATGTATATATACAGTACTCTTTACGGCTTATAGCTACAATAATCATATACATGGTACTCCTCGCCTACTACATTTAATTTTTGGAAATGTTAAAAAATGATTGATTCAATTGATCTTTAAATCATCAAGATTTAAATCTGATTCAATCATGACAGATTGCATTAAGTTGATATATAATTTATATTGAAGCAATCTGATTGTAAGTATAATGATTGAATTCATTTGATTTAAACCATTATAGATTTAAATTATATAAGATTTATTCTTATGATTTAAATCAAACCTTTTCATTTGTGATTTATTTTCTTATAGAAATGATTTAAATCAGTAAAAATTCAAATCATTTTGAGCTTCAAATCATTCGAGATATCAATATTTTCATTAAAATCAATAAAGATTTAAATTTTTTCATTTAAATCATTAAAGATTGTAATATTTTGATTATAATCAAATGATTAAAGCCTTTAAGATTTAAATCTCCAAAATGATTTATAAATCATATATTTAAATTTTGATGATTTAAAGCTGATGTGAATGAAATCTTTATTTTTTCAATCAGGTTGAGATTGAATCCTGAATCAATCTCGAAATGATTGATTCATTTACAGCCCTGCCAACAACTGCCTTCTCATGTCCGTGTTACTTTTACTGCTTGTGAATTCCAAGTCCGCTAGAATGCAAAACCGAATGCATTCGAGCTTTTGTGAACGGATGTGCTATTGTTAATAACTAGCAAGGCTGCAAACCTCCAAAATTCTGGGAAAGGTTCGGTTCGGAGGTTCGAACCCGTGAGTAAGCTTTGTGTTCGGTTCGCGGACCGTTTCCTAGATCCTCTGAACCCCAGGTTTTGGTTTGAACCTCGGTTCAGTTGATCAAAAAACAATAGCTTGTGTTTTTTTAGATTTATGTATTTGTTTTAATTGGTTTTACGTAAACTAGATTGATATAATCATATATTTTAGCCGACATTAGTCATTATTAAAATCTACCTAGTTTAAGTTAATACAAGCTTAAAAAAACTAAATGGTCCCGACCTCCGGATTAAAATTTCAAGTACAAGTCGGACTTGATTGTACTTAAATCAAGAACGTAGTATTGAAACAATCCTAAAATTGTTATATCAATCCAACAAATCCTACGTGAAAATCGAAAAACCCTACATAGTAAGTAGGGAATAGCAATATCATAGAAACCGAGATCGAGTTCAAAATTTGTTCTATTCCACTCTCTTCACATTTACAATCTAACTTAAACCGATCTCATGTGTTATTAAAATATGCTTATTTCAAGTTAACATAATGCTCACCTGAGCTATAGATACAAGAATTTCAAAATGAAAAATCCGTACTCAAGTCAACCCTTTCGTTTACGAAATTCGGGATCGACCACATTCATCAGACATCGGTTGAAAAAGATTTTTTTCTTCTGTGTATTCGCAAATATTTAGGGTGATTTTCTAAATTTTAGGGCAATTTCAAACTGTTTTCAAAATATAATTTTCTGGGTTTAGGCATTATATCTTCCTGGAGCTCTTAGATCAGAAGGTACATTATTTAGTGTTGAAAATTCTCGTAAAGCTTTTTCTATGAATATTCTCGTGGACAATTTTCAAAGGAATTGTAAATAGATTTAATATTTGATTTTTGTTTATTGTTTCCTATTGCTCCTCCCATTATCTTCCATTCTTTGCAATCAGACGTAGAGACATTGAAGTTTATTTTTTAAAAATCTCAATTGTGAACCGAACCATTACTTTTGTATAAGTCGTTTGGTTCGGGTTCAGGTCCGGTTCGGGCAATTCAAAAAACACGAACCGGTTCTTAGGGGTCCGGTTTCGATCCGGTTTGAAGCCTTGGTAACAATGGTCATTTATTGTGAACATGTGGTGTTTATACCCGTTACTCGTAGAGTAAGAAGGGTATACTAAGCAGGGCTGCAAACCGGTCCGGAACCGAACCCTTCAGAACCGGTTCGGTTCAGGTTCTGGTGATCCCTGAACCGAACCAGGAACCGAACCCCATTAAAAATAATCACGAGAACCCGAACCCGAACCTAACCCTGTTTTCTTATTGATGGGGTTCGGTTCTATAAATAAATTGGCAAGCATAGAATTTATATTTGCACTTCGATGGTAAAAAATATTTCATTATTTTGAAGAAAAATTTATCCATTCATATGCCCATGTATGGACGGGGTCATTTTTTACCATCCGCAACAAAAGACTGGACAAAATAACACAACCTCAAGCAAGTTCATCAATTTGCATCTAAACCCGTATTTCTGTGTATTATTTTGTTTGTTTGGAGATACAATGGCACTGTCAATACAAGGAAAGTTGCACTTTATTTAAATATCTTTATTTTTTTTAACCAAATCACAAAAAAAGTTCTTGTAACATTTCACTCTCACAATATGCCAGTCAAAGCCGGTCCCATTTGTAGAAAAAATTATTCTGACTGAATTCTCGGAAACGAACGTGTTCAGCAAGACTATAAGTTAGGGATGAGACAACCCGGCGTGTCTGTGATTAAGTCACGGTCACTGGCAATCATCAAATCACACAGTGACTGCATATTTGAAGTAACAGTGTGATTTGATGACTGCCAGTCACTGTGACTTAATCACAGTTACGCCGATATGGTCAACCACAGTTACTAAATCACGGGTATGCAGATAAAGCTCATCTCTTATTTTTAGGCCAAAAGTGGCCGTGTTTTTTGCAGGTTTCATAGCCACAAAAATCACATCAGATTCAGCAATCCCACTACTGTGAAGGAGAAATGACTTTCGCTGTGAGTGCAAGTTGGCAGAATCGCTTAACTCTTCTAAACATACATACAATCAATCAATCAAGACAGATCACTTATGTGCTTGACTTCCAAGTCATCTGGCAGCAGATTATAAGGCATCTCGTCTTCAAATTCTATTAAATTATTTATTATGTACATAAATATATAAAATGCTATCTGGAACCCGAACCCGAACCGGAACCCCGGTTCTCAATTTAAAGGGAACCGGTTGTGGAACCGAACCCCCAGAGTAGGGTAAGGGTTCGAACCCCGAACCGAACCCCTGTCAAAATTAGAGGGGTTTGCAGCCCTGATACTAAGTTCGTGCAAATGTATGTAACAGGCAGAAGAAAGCATCTCCGACCCCATAAAGTATATATATTCTTGATCAGCATCAACAGTCGAGTTGATATAGACATGTCCATCTGTCCGTCTGTCCGTCCGTCCGTCTGTATGAACACCTAGATCTCAGAGACTATAAGAGCTAGAGCTACCATTTTTTCAGTGTAGACTTGTTTTATCTACACGCAGTTTCAAATTTTTGCCACGCCCCCTCCAGCCCCCGCAATATGAAAAAAACCTCATATCTTCCGCAATTTTAAAAATAGATAATTCAAGCCTTCTAAACATATATTTCAATCATCATTACCTATCGATGTGCCATACTTCATTTTCTGATCAGATGAACGATAGAAAAGTTCCCGCCCCCGCAATTTGAAAAATACCTCATATCTCCCACAATTTTGAAGATAGATTGTTCGAACCTTGTAGACATATATTTTAATCATCATTACCTATCGATCCGCCATACATCATTTCCCGATGAGATGAACGATAGTAGAGTTGCCGCTCCGGCGATTTGAAAAATACCTCATATCTCCCACTATTTTGAAGAAAGATTGTTCGAACCTTTTCGACATATATTTTAAACATCATTACTTATCGATCCGCCTTACATCATTTCCCAATTCGATGAGCCATAGTAGAGTTGCCGCCCCCGCAATTTGGAAAAATCCTCATATCTCCCACAATTTGGGCATGTTGTGATCTAATAAAATATTCTTAAATAAACCTTACCCTGAGTAACGGGTATATCGAAGTCGAGCAGGGCCGACTTCAACTTACGCTCTCGTTTGTGGACGTCGTGCTTGTTTTGTGAGCAAAACTTAAAAAAGAACGAAATGGTGCTAAAAGAAATCCGCTTGGGCTGGGTTTTAGACGGTCGTTTTTCCTTAGTGTATATATGTTCAAAACAAGAGCTGATATAGGAAAGCCGAAATAAGTTTTAAGATCAGTGCACATATATAAAACAAATTTTTATATCGACAAGGCCGCATCTCGCTACATAAGTTGATCATTTTGATAATCCGTTCAATTTCTATGAATAAACTCATTCGCAAACTAACCAGAAATCAAACTTTACTTGCATCTTTCAGCTAGCCTACTATGGCCACGCGTTATATGACTCAGAGGCCACAATAGTACATCATTTTGCGCACTACAAAAATCCCACATGGTTTCCATATCCCATGCTTAGTGCTGGCTTAGTTTTTACAGGTCTTTTGCTACGTAGGTGAGTTCTTCGTCGACTAGCTGCTCTGCTTCTGCCCATAACTTATAATGAAACATGCATTTACAGTCTGGCCGAACTTGTTGCTCTTAATGCCCAGAATGCCACACGGCACAGCGAATTCGCCATAGATGCCTCACACGAGTTGGCCCGATTCATTTTCGATAATTTAACACCTGACGCGCCAAACGATGATGGCTCTTACACCAAGGAGGGAGAGGACATGCAGCAGCATGGCGACATGTTTCAGCGCAAAATAATTTTGAAAAGTGCTGCCTACATTTGTCCCTCGGCGGGCTTGTCGCCGCCAGTCATGTCGTTGGAGTCCTTGGGGAGGACAAAAGCGAAACGAAAGATGACTGTGACCTGTGTGATGCATGCAAAACCCGAGACATTTGCCATGACTCCTGCTACAGGGAATCCGGTGAATTGTGTAAGTATATTTATGGGTTGTTGCTAATATCGGAATATAATATGAGAATTATAAGGGACTTAGAGGGTATATTAAAATTGGTGTGATGTTGGTAATGCATAAAATTAAGCATCTCCGACCCCATAAAGTATATATATTCTTGATCAGCATCAATAGCCTTGTCCGTCCGTCGTTCGTCTGCCCGTCTGCTTCTATGCTATCTCCTCACTCAGTTTTAAGCTATCTTGACCAAACTTTGCAAAAAGTCTTTAAATACACATAGGTTTCACATTTGTCGGAATCGGCCGGATCGAATGACTATATCATATAGCTGCCATAGGAACGATCGTTCCAAAAACTAGTTCTTGTGGGAAAAACTTTATTGTTTTTCATCGTAGCGTCTCCAATCGTGGTATATATAAGTTTTATATGCTCCCACATAATTCTGAAGAAATTTATCAAAATCGGATGATTGTAGCATATAGCTGCTATAGAAACGATCGGTCCAAAAACTAGTTCTAATAAGAAAACTTTTTTGTTTTTCATCGAAGCGTCACCAATCTTGTTATAAATTAGTTTTATACGCTTCCACATAATTTTGGAAAAATTGGTCAAAGTCGGATGACTATAGCATATAGCTGCCTTAGGAACGATCGGTCTAAAAACTAGTTCTAGTGAGAACAACATTTTCGTTATCAATTGTAGCTTCTTTAAAAACTGCAAAAGTATTTAAAACATCGGCGGAGTCGATGTTTTCCCCCTTTTTTTTTTTTTGAATATTACAGTGTATGTGCTCTTTCGAATAGAGTTCCATAAATGTTCTTGCATTTTCGGGCCCTGCTAAAAGACTACATTATAAGTTGCTCTTAGAGTAAGGCTGTGTTTACACTGTTCGACGCGGCCTTCATTTTGTCTTGATTTTAAAGCCAAATGTCGAGCTATTCACAATGAAAACAATACAACACAAGGGCATCCTAGATTATCATATCTCATGCGTCGAACAGTGTGAACCCAGCCCAACAGTAAATGTTTGT
>JAEIFT010001042.1:0-14802 GCA_018904225.1 Lordiphosa mommai | reverse complement strand
GAAGAAAGTTGGCTCTTATCTGTTTTCGAAATATTGTAGTAATTCATCAGATAAAGAAAGTCCGAATTAGAAAATAAAAGTTCACGGGGTGTATTAAGTCTTAGACCGCATTTACACGATGAAGCAAACTTCATGAAGTTTCTCAAAAAGCTCTTGCTTGTAGGAAAGAGGCGTAGAGGGGCAAGCCACCCCACCACACCTCTTTCCTACAAGCAAGAGCTTTTTCAAAAACATCATGAAGTTTGCTTCATCGTGTAAATCCCGTCTTAGAAATATTTTCTAAGTTAGTAACACTGAGTCCGAATTTTACATCATAAATGTCTTTAGTGTTTCAAATTCGTTTGGTTGTGTTCTATACAAAAATCAACTCAAAGTACAAAAGATATGAAGGCTAAGTGTCTGATTTTTCGAGCATAGAAATTTAATTGAATTTTGTTAATGAAATCAAAAGTTTGCTGATGAAATGCAACAACAAAATGCAAAAAGATCCATTTGAAACGAATATTATAATATTTCTAATTTTGTAAGAATTTAAAAATAACCATTTTCATTTCTTTTAGTCGTTTTTCGGCTCCATTGGATACAAAATTATGATCAATTTAGGATAGGATACTATAAAATCTAGTCCAAAAAAACCTCTTTTTTTCTGTATAAAAAAACCATTAGACCTTAAAACTACAAACAAATCTTTCCAGTTGTTTATGACTTCTTTAACGAAAATAAATCTTTATGAATTTGAGGTCAACGAAACTCGATTTTAAAATATGATACAAATTCCTTCCTCCATTTCATTTCATACTGAAAGTATGCTGCAAACAGAACATGAACTTCTCCTCAATCATCTCCCATTTTCATTAAAAAACTTTGCTGATTCGGAATTTTAATTATACCATTTTAATAATATTTTTCCTTCACAAAATCCTTAAATATTTATACCCGTTACTCGTAGAGTAAAAAGGGTATACTAAGTTCGTGCAAATGTATGTAACAGGCAGAAGGAAGAATCTGCGACCCTATAAAGTATATATATTCTTGATCAGCATCAATAGCCGAGTCGATCTAGACATGTCCGTCTGTCCGTCCGTCCGTCCGCCCGACCGTCCGTCCGTCCGTCTGTCTGTCTGTATGAACACCTAGATCTCAGAGACTATAAGAGCTAGAGCTACCATTTTTTCAGTGTAGACTTGTATCTTCTGCACGCAGATCAAGTTTGTTTCAAATTTTTGATAGAAGAGTTGCCGCCCACGCAATTTGGAAAATACTTCACATCTTCCACAATTTTGAAGACAGATTACTCGAACCCACTAGACATATATTTTAATCATCATTACCTATCGATCCGCCATACATCATTTCCTGATCAGATAAACGATTGAAAAGTTCCCGCCCCCGCAATTTGAAAAATCCCTCAAATCTCCCACAATTTTTAAAATAGATTGTCCGAACCTTATAGTCAAATATTTTAATCATCATTACCTCTCGATCCGCCATACATTATTTCCTGATCAGATAAACGATTGAAAAGTTCACGCCCCCGCAATTTGAACGAGAGCGTAAGTTGAAGTCGGCCCTGCTCGACTTCGATATACCCGTTACTCAGGGTAAGGTTTTTTTTAAGAATATTTTATTAGATCACAAATTGTGGAAGATATGAGTTTTTTTCCAAATTGCGGGGGAGGCAACTCTACTATAACTCATCTGATCGGAAAACGAGAAGGCAAAGCTAACTTCGACTGTGCCGAAGTGTTAATACACTTGAAAAACTTTACTCCAGCTGATTTAACCGGTAAAATATATAGAGGATAAAGTTATCAGATATTTTAAATTTTTAAATCATTGATAACAAAAATTTTATACCATAAAACAAAACTTTTCTTAGTAAAGCACATTTTTCGACCGATCGGTCCTATGGCAGCTATATGCTATAGTCCTCCGATTTTGATAAAATCTTCCAGAATTGTGATAACGCATATAAAACTAATATATACCAAGATTGGTGACGCTACGATGAAAAATAAAAAAGTTTTTCCCACTAGAACTAGTTTTTTGACCGACCGTTTATATGGCAGCTATATGCTATATTCATCCGATTTTAATAAATTTTTCCACAAATATGTAAAATCATCTAAAACTAATATATACCAAGATTGGTGACGCTACAATAGAAAATAAAAAAGTTTTTCTCACTAAGACTTATTTTCCGACCGATATAGTCATCCGATCCGGCCGGTTCCGACATATTAGTTGCGTGCAGCAAAAAGAAGACTCTGTACAAAATTTCAGCTCGATAGCTTTAAAACTGAGAGACTAGTTCGCGTAGAAAAGAAACAGACAAGACGGACAGACAGACAGACAGACGGACAGACGGACGGACGGACAAGCGGAAATGAACTCGGCTCGTCGTCCTGATCAAGAATATATATAGTTTATGGGGTCGGAAATGAATATTTCTATGCGTTACAAACTTCTGGGCAAAATTAATATACACTTTTCAAGTGCATAATGATGTATGTCGGATCGATAGGTAATGATGATTGAAATATATGTCTGGAAGGTTCGAACAATCCATTTTCAAAATTGTGGGAGATTTGAGGTATTTTTCAAATTGCGGGGGCGGGAACTTTTCTATCGTTCATCTGATCAGAAAATGATATGATATGATGGTAGGTAATGATGATTATAATATATATTTAGAAGATTTTAACAATGTATTTTCAAAATTGTAAGAGATATGAGGTATTTTTCAAATTGCGGGGGCGGCAACTTTACTATCGTTCGTCTGATCGGAAAATGATGTATGGCGGATCAATAGATAATGATGATTAGAATATATGTCTAGAAGGTTCGATTAATCTTTTTTTAAAACTGTGGGAGATATGAGTTTTTTTCATATTGCGGGGGCGGGAGGGGGCGTGGCAAAAATTTGAAACAAACTTGATCTGCGTGCAGACAATACAAGTCTACACTGAAAAAATGGTAGCTCTAGCTCTTATAGTTCCTGAGATCTAGGTGTTCATACAGACAGACGGACGGACGGACGGACGGACGGACGGACGGACAGACGGACAGGTCTATATCGACTCGGCTATTGATGCTGATCAAGAATATATATACTTTATGGGGTCGGAAATGCTTCCTTCTGCCTGTTACATACATTTGCACGAACTTAGTATACCCTTTTTACTCTACGAGTAACGGGTATAAAAATACCTCATATCTCCCACAATTTTGACAAAAAATTTATCTAACATCTAGACATATATTTTAATCATCATTATTTATCGATCCGCCATACATCATTTCCCGATCAGATGAGCTTCAGTAGAGTTGCCACCCCCGCAAATTGGAAAAAACTTCATATCTCCCACAATTTGGGCATGTCGTGATCTAATTAAATATTCTTAAATAAACCTTACCCTGAGTAACGGGTATATCGAAGTCGAGCAGAGCCGACTTCAACTTACGCTCTCGTTTTGAAACTGTAATGAGAGAGATTATAATCAAGCTTAAGCCTGCTGGGAATCACAATCTACTTTTGAGTTCTTTTTAACTGGTCCGAACCCGATTTTAAGTCGGGAAAGTATCTAACTCCATATTGCATGCATTTCTACTACTTATTTAAACGGGTTCGGAACCGTTTTTTAACCGGGAAACTTTTTTCATATTTTCAACCCATGGGCCGGTTGTGATGATGTGAGATGTCGCCTCTTAACATCCTCTAAAAAGTTTTAACTTTAATACTTTTACACTATTGGTCATCTTCACCAGATATTGGCTTCAACTGTAAAGTAAGTCCGCGTTTACACGATGAAGTTTGCTTCATGAAGCTCTCTTCGATTTTGTTTTGAAGCATCTTCAAAACTTCATGCGCATTTACATGAAGAAGTTTGCTTCATGAAGTTCGATTTCAATTCTCCTGAAAAAACGTGTTATCGATAAGCAAATAACCCACAAATCAACCCTGCATCAGTTCTATCGGAACAAAGCAAAGGAGAATGATCGAAAAGCTTCACGCCGCGGAAGGTCATGAAGCTTTGCCTGCTTCGGCTGCCCCTCTTCACCTCTTCCCCACAAACAAAAACTTCATGAAGAACTTCATGAAGGAAACTTCATCGTGTAAATGCGGTCTAAGTAGCCATTCGAAGCTTCTCAAACTTTGCCGTTCGGATTCGTCGTTAGGTTCTTATCTTTTGTGCAAAAATTTAAATGCACACAGGCCAAGCTCGGCTTAGCCCGTCGGGGCTGTAAAGCCAGATATTTATATTATTAACCAAACTTATAGCTTAGATAATTTCTGAGCTAAGCCCATGTGATCTACTAATCGCTGTCGATTTAAAAAAAGACCCAAATCGTATGGGAATTGGGTCGTTTTTGCGTCGCAAGCGATTTGTGGAACACATGGGAATGTTCTGACATGGGAATCTTCTAACTCCAACCTTCACGCCTTATTTCAAGTTCAAAGCTTAAATAGTTTCTGAGATATGGCTATAATCCACTTTTGAATCGGTTTTAAAACACTTTGGAATTGGTTCATAGACTCGTGATATTGCCTATGACTCTTTCGGGATTAATATGAAAATAAAGTGTAAGTTTCATGAATTTCATATACCAAAATTGACTTTTATATATTCATCTGTACAGATTGTATGTATTGGATACGCAGAATCTGACCACCAAAGATATGTCGGTTTTGATTTACGCTTAGTTAAGTTAGTCTAAACAGGTTCTGTGCGATAAGCCGATTACTTTAGGATTTGTCGTTATAGTAATGGGTGGAGCAAAAATAATCATCCATCGTAAGAGTAGTAAGTAATTACTTGATCGGTAGATGGTATAACTTTTGCTAATGATGGCAAGTGTCAATTCTGCTTTGAGATAGCGTTCACTTCACATTGCCGGCATATACAAAAGTTATAGCATCTTCCAAACAGCAATCATTTTTATTATCGCGGAAGATAAGAATGCGATTCATCCAGTAGGTGTCGCTTTACTCTAGCCATATGGTATGGATATCCCTTCGGGAAGACGTATGTCACTCTGGAACACTTCTGGAAGGTGAGAAAGCGTTTTATTCTGGGGATACTAAAAATTCTCTTCTGCGAGATAAAAAAAACGTTTCTTCTGTGAGAGAAGAAAGCGTTTCTTCCTGAATATAGGAAAAAGTGTCTTTTTGGAATAAGAAGAAGTCTAATTATAAGTTTCTTCCTGGAGACTTGGAAGAGTTCTTTCTCCTTGTGCTTAAAGTGGACCAGTTTCTCGCATAGAAGATATGTAAATATGCGTCACCAAAGTATTTTGTTTTCGAAATATTAAAAAATGTCTTCCGAATTACTTCGAGAATAATCGCATTTGGGTCTTTCTAGTAATTTTTAAGCAAACTTCTAAATTGAAGAATGAAAAGGCGAATCAACTTCAAAAAGAATCGCACTCATATTACCTTGGCGAATGTTAAAAGATATATGTATCCTCTTTTCTGTTAACCGATATACAAAGAATTGAAGTTTCTAAGAAAAATAAAAACATAGCCTACTTTTAAGCCCCAGGTTTACTTTAAAGCAGAGAATCAGTCGTCGTTTTCATTATTTCAGCTTTTAAAAAAGGTTTCTATAAGTACAATTACCTGCGTATATGTATGTATGTCTCATGGTGTCCTGCTGAAGTCCTGTCGTTCTTTATGACCCGCTGTCAGCTGCGTTTTCTTTCTTACGGCATCCTTGTCATGCAAATAAATTGTCCTTTTTAATTAAAACACAAGCCTCAAATTAGTGCACACACACACACACAGAGAGAAAGAGTCAAACGTGTGTGTATGTGTGTGTTTGTGTATGTAATTACATTTCTCCAGCTAATTTCCTTGGTTTTTTTTTTAATAGCTGACCTTAAACTTAAATAAGTTCTTGCTCTTTTTATGTGCCTGTCCGTCTGTTTCCCTGTAATGAAGTCATTTGGTTAATGATGTTACAATATTTAGATTTTTGATTGAAAGAATCTGATGACCTACAGCTTGATGATGGTATATCTCATTTGAATTTGTCAATTTGCTGCCTTTAAATTGGTGCCCAGACACACTTCGACCAACATAAACAAGTTGTCGAATTCGCCCCCTTCATCAAGCTCCTCCCAGGCACCTCTCGCTCCCTTGGCCTGTTTGATGTGTAATTTTGCAAGGCGCTCATTAAAAATAATTACATCTGCTTTTGGTAAGAAAAGGCAAAATAAAAAAAGAAAAGGCAACCAAGCTAACAGGTGAAGAAATTCTGGCTTCCATTTTATATATTTTTTTTTCCGCGGAATAAAAATTATATTTTCTATTTACAAAAGCCCAAAGAAATGTTGCCCCTAAGGCAGAAAAGATATTTGCTTTTAAAAGAAAAATAAATAAAAAATTTAAATAGTAAAAATTTTGCCCAACCTTTAAAATACACACAAATATAAATCAAAAGCTCTTTTGGGTTAAACTTTTAGCTTGAGCTCCCAAAAACTTGTGCACTTAAGCCAAGTGGATCTTGAGTTTTGGTCTCTGGACTCAATCACTTTGAAATCAAAAACGTAAAACACAACTTGTATATGTATACATATATATTTATGACCATTTTCATGAATGACCAACTTGTGCACACAATTTCAAATGGTTGTGGCCATATAATAATGTATGGCCATGTCTTTCTGACATTCGGATTGTGTGTGATGAATAAATGATGCGACCAAGTCAAGTTCCAATGATATGCTTCAGTTTTTCGCTTTACTCTACTGTATACTAAACAGAATGTGGTACGTTAAAAACTATGCTAAGGGTATATGGACTTTCTACTTACGTTTAAGCTTAAGTTGGAAAATTGAATTTTTTAAAGTAAAGGTAAAATAATGTCATATTTAAGTAGGGATGCAAGTCTTTTCGCTTACAAAAATAAATTAAGAGAGAGCACCATTAAAATTAATCATGTAGATCAGAGAGCACAGTTGATCATTTACCAGGCTTGTTTGGGCTCATCGCTCGTTGCTCACAACTCACTGACTCAAAACGACCAAGCTGTTTGCTCGTACGAGCCATAACAGATCAAGCTCATTTAAGCTTTCGGCAATATGAGCGATTAAGCTCAGCGACGGCAACATGAATGAAGGTAAACTTTAGCGCTCTCCACAAATTTATGATTTCCCTTCTAAGGGGTGATTTTTTAAGCGTTTGTTTGAAATATTTATAAAGAGCGATACATCAATGCCTGAAATATACCTTTTTTAGAACATTGATGTAAAAACTTTTTATTTTGGTACGGACAATTTTTTGGTAGGGGTAAAATTCAATTTCAAAATACATTCCAAACAATCGCCTAGCGAACCTTGGCATTTCAATTAAACTAAGTAGTAGTATGTTCTAGACGGGGCGACGACATAATTCCGGCCACATAATTCCGCTAGAAAAAAAACGACATTATTCCGCGCGAAATTATGTCGTTCCAAAACGACATAATTCCGTTAAAAAAAACGACATTATTCCGCGTCGACACAACGACAAACGACATTATTCCGTCGTTTTGAAACGACAAAAAACGATCCGCTTAGGTTGAAAAAAAAGCGACATAATTCCGCTTTCATTTGACCTGAGCGGAATTATGTCGTCGGAATTATGTCGCTATGCCGTTCTAGACCAGCGGTAGGCACCAAACTATTACAAAAGGGCTTAGCAGCAGCAAAATGCATTAAATTTTACCTTTAGCTGAATAACGGGGCGGGCTGCGAGGGACCAAAGGGCCGCTATATACCCATCGCTGTTCTAGACCACTTGACCTTTGGTGTGCTTTGCAACACTGTATTCCAACATTGTCTTCCAACACTGTGTTTCTACACTTTTTTCTACTCTGATCCTTAACACGGTTTTCAAAATTGTTTTCCAACACTATCTTCAAAAACTGTTTTCAATATTGTTTTCCATGACAGTTTTCCAAGATTATTATCCAACACTGCTTTTCAACATTGTTTCCAAACACTATTTTCAACATTGTTTTCTAACACTGATTTCCAAATTCGATTTCCAACACTTTTTCTAACACTGTTTTCCAACACTATCTCCGAAAACTGTTTCCAACATTGTTTTCAATCACAGTTTTCCAGGACTAATTTCCAACACTGCTTTTGAACATGGGCCGTGTTCACCAGCACAAATCGATGACAAGAAATTGATAGATTTAGCTTGATTGTTCTGCTGAACGAATGTAATGTACTATCATGCGCGCGTGCATACATAAGACGACAGGACCAAAGGTTTTTATTTTACCGAGAGTTATTTTTCCTCTGAAAAACATTCAATAACAATTATAAAAGCTTTTTAAAATTACCTTCCTCTTCTGGGGGAATCGCACTCTGGACCTCGGGGATTCGGGACACAAGAATTGCTGCACCTCAGCTCAATCGGATGACTATATCCTTTAGCTTTGTGAGAAAAACTTTTTTGTTTTCCATGATAACGTTCTTAAACTTAGGAACTATGAATATTATATGCTTTTAAACAGTTCAACATTTGGTTAAGATCGGAGAACTATATCTTATAGCTGCTATAGGACCGATCGGTCGGAAATTCTGTCTTATTTGTTTTTGATGATATAGTGCTTAAGTTCTGAAGTCAACAATCATGTTCTTTACGAATTTAAATTTATAAATATGTATCTGACATCTATATCCTATATATAATCCATCGGTTAAATCATTATTAAAACTGAAAACTTCGTGACAGTCGAAGTCTTTCGTTATTATTTAAGCACAATTTCGTGTAATGCTTCCATTTAAAAGAGCATTGCCACTTCGCTTTCAAATTGCTACCCACACATTTCCAATGTCCTGTTTTGGGTTTCTGATCTGGTCCCATTGGCCATGTGTCACATTATTTTTCTATTCTGCTTTGTGTGAAATAAAAATGTAAATTCTAAATTTTCCACGCACAAGCGCACATTACCCCATTCTAAAACACACACACACACACACCGAGAACATCAAGCAAAAATCCCAAACTCATACTCAGCTGTGCATTGGCCAATTTTTATTTGCTTTTGGCATGAGGCAATGCTTTATCCCAGTGCCAAAAATGTTGGAATTGAAGTGGCAGCAGTGGAGCATCTCCTTATTCCCCCCTCTTCTGTAACACTTGGCAATGTTTACGCTTATGCTAATTTTTGGGCAGAAAACTGGAAGTCCATTCTGTGTGAAAATGTTGACATTTCTGTACAAATTTGGCCAACACATGGAACAAATTTGTGTACAAAATGGCAACATAAGGTGAGAGCGGGACAGCCCATAAATCAGTAAATCAAATTGCACTAAGCTAAATACTAATGGAGGAGCTGCTGGTAAGTATAAGCCTAGGCATTTCCCTGGAGCGTATTCAGCATCCTTTTGCACTAAATGTCATGACATGAATGACATGCAGATTCACTTTACTCAAACTGTCTCTTCCTCAACTCGCTGAGCTTTTGAGCTACTAATTAGATTCAAAGCAACCCCTTTCGCCCCCAAGTGTAACTTAATTTACTATGCAATTCTATCTCTCACTCTCCCTCTCTGTCTCTGTGTATTGTCCTTGTTGTAGTCATTTGTGGAAATTAATTTTCTCATAATTTAGTTGGCATTTTGCATTTGTGGTTTTGATTTTGCGGTTGGTCGACCTTAAAGGGAAATTAAAAAGCTTCTTGCTAATTAGCACAGGAAAACATTTATTGCACATATGCATGTATGGGAGAGTGAACAACTGTGCCATATACAGCCGAATGGGAACCTACTAAGCCAATGAATGACATAAATAAAAGTATTCACTGGAGGCAAGTTTCTGGCTGGATAAATGAGGAATGTTAATTTAAATCCACTTTATTAAAAACTTTTTTTTGCAATTAACTTTTAATTAAATTAAGCCGGGTAATCAGCTACGTGGAAACTAAAAATTACTATCAAAATTTTAAGTAACAGCGCTGCAGACGAGGAAATACCCTGAACTCTTGATGTTGTGGGTTTTTATACCAATAACACTAGTTTACAGTGAAGCCATTATTTTTTAAGATTTATTTTGGAATTCTGAACTCAAAAATGAATTTCAAAATTTTTTTAATGATACGTTTTAGAGTTAGAAATTTTTATTTTTTTGTCGGTAAGTACCCATATTTTTTTAAGCCATATCTCGAGTTAGAAACTTTTTCGATATTTTTGCTTCTAACTTTCAAAATACTAAACCGATTGAAAAATGTTCTTCAACTAGATTATTAGGAATTGCATACCCTTTTAACTTATACCTTGCTTGATTCCATTGAAAGTTTCTTACTCGAGATATGGCGTAAAAGGTATGGATACCTTCCGCAAAACTAAACGAGACGTAAGTTGAAGTCAGCCTGACTCTCAATAAAGGTAAGGTTTATTTCAGAATTATTTTAATAGATCACAACATGCCCAAATTGTGTTTTTCTCCAAATTGCGGGGTGGCAACTCTACTATAAACTCTTCTGATCGGGAAATTATGTATGGCGGATCGATAAGTAATGATGATTAAAAACAAGTCTAAAAGTTTGATTAATCAATTTTCGAAATTTTTGGAAGATATGAGGTTTTCCAAATTGCGTGGGTGGCAACTCTTCTATCGTTGATCTGATCGGAAAATGATGTATGGCGGATCGATAGGTAATGATGATTGAAATATATGTTAGAAGGTTCGAACAATCTATTTTAAAAATTGTAGGAGATATGAGGGATTTCTAAAATTGCGGGGGCGGGAACTTTTCTATCGTTCATCTAATCAAGAAATGATGTATAGGGATCGGTAGGTAATGATGATTAAAATATATGTCAAGAAGGTTTTGTCAATCCATTTTCAAAATTGGGGGGGAGATATGAGGTATTTTACAAATTGCGGGGAGGCGGTAACTTTTCTATCGTTGATCTGATCGAAAAAATGATGTATGGCGGATCGATAGGTAATGATGATTAAATTATATGTCTAGAAGGTTCGAACAATCTATTTTCAAAATTGTGGAGATATAGGGTATTTTTAAATTGCGTGGGAGGCAACATTACTACCGTACATCTGATCGGGAATTGATGTATGGCTGATCGATAGGTAATAATTATTAAAATATATGTCTAGAAGGTTCAAACAATCTATTTTCAAAATTGGGGAAGATATAAGGTATTTTACAAATTGCGGGGGGGCAACTCTACTATCGTTGATCGGATCGAAAAATGAAGTATGGCGGATCGATAGGTAATGATGATTAAGATATATGTCTGAAGGTTTGAACAGTCTATTTTCAAAATTGTGGGAGATATAAGGTTTTTTTCAAATTGCGGGGGCGTGGAGGGGGCGTGGCAAAAATTTGAAACAAACTTGATCTGCCTGCAGACAATACAAGTCTACACTGAAAATTTGGTAGCTCTAGCTCTTATGGTCTCTGAGATCTAGGTGTTCATACGGACGGACGGACAGACGGACAGACGGACAGACGGACAGACGGACAGACGGACGGACGGACAGACGGACAGATCTATATCGACTCGGCTATTGATGCTGATCAAGAATATATATACTTTATGGGGTCGGAAATGCTTCCTTCTGCCTGTTACATACATTTGCACGAAGCTAATACATACCCTTTTTACTCTACGAGTAACGGGTATAAAAAAAAAAAAAGTGTGAGTGTGGTTAACACTCACGAGGCTTTGATGTGATACATGTCACATGCCACGGCTGGCTTAGAAAACAGAGTTAGAAAACAGTGTCCAAGATCCCTGATCCCAGACCCCTGATCCCCATCTAAAATCGGTGATCCCTTATACCAGACCCCAGATCCTAATCCCTGGTCCCTGGTCCCTGATCCCAGATCCCAGATCCCAAATCTCTGATCCCTAATCCCAGATCCCTGATCCTAGATCCCTGATCCTAGATCCCTGATCCTAGATCCCTTATCCTAGATCCGTGTTCCTAGATCCCTTATCCTAGATCCCTGATCCTAGATCCCTGATCCTAGATCCCTGATCCTAGATCCCTGATCCTAGATCCCTGATCCTAGATCCCTGATCCTAGATCCCTGATCCTAGATCCCTGATCTCTGATCCCTGATCCGTGAGCCCAGGTCCCTCATCCCAGATTCCTGATCCGAGATCCCTGATCCTAGATCCCTCATCCCAAATCCCTGTTACCCCATTAATAATCCTAATCCTAGATCCCAGATCCGATAATAATATGCTTCATGCGTAATTTTCAAATAGAAAATCTCGTACCGAAATTAAGGTGTTTCACATCAAAAACTCCAACTCAAAAACGTAGCCATTACAAAATCGTTGTGAAATTCATTTTTTTTTTGAGTTCAAGCATTCCATCATTAAACAAGTAAGAAAGTCGGTCAAGCCCGACTGTAATACCTCTGTACCTGTTCGTATCGTAACTGTTTTTTTTAAAGAGTGTGAGGTTTTTTTCAAAATCTCTTTCGACTATCGTTCATATGATTGAAAAACGATGTATGGGGGGCCTCGAAAGTAATGATGGGTAAATTGCCTAGTACATATTTTGTAAATTATAAATTTGTATATTATATATTAGTCACGCGGGAATCACGCGTGATTTCTGTCCACAGTCCATCTCAACTGCATCGCTCCTCTCATACGTAATCTTTGCCTCCTTACACAAATATCTAGGTAAAGAAGGTAGGGGGCAACTGAAGCGGCAGTCAATTAGATACTGCCGTCAGGAAAAGTCCAGTTAGTTACCAGTTAGCTTTTGCCCTCTCGCTCTCTCTTTCTCATAGGTTCTAGCAATCGCTGCGGTGTTGTTGTTGCTTAGAATTTTCTTTTACGTATAGCTCTTATATCGTTCATCTGATCGGAAAACATTGTATGGCGGATCGATAAATAATAAGTAGTAGAATATATGTCTAGAATGTTCGAACTATCTATCTTCAAAATTGTGGGAGTTATTAGGTTTTTTTGAATTTTCGGGGGAGGCAGGGGCGTGGCAAAAATTAAAAAAACTTGATCTACCTGCGGGTATAAGACTTATATGTTCCATTTACTTTAAACCTCTAGCTCTTACCATCTCTAAGATCTCTTCGTTCATACCGACAGACAACGGACAGATAGATAGATAGACAGACGGACATGGCTATATCGACTCGGCTGTTGATGCTGATCAATAATATATGTTATAGGGTCGGAGATGATTCCTTCATGCTGTTACATACATTTTTACAAACCCAATATACTCTTTGTACACTTCGGTACAGAATATAAAAATAATATTCAATGGGTCTTTTTCGCAGTAAACTAGTGTAATTATACACACATACATACAAGCTGTCCACCTCCTCCCTAAGCTGAAAAAGCCAGCATAACTTCCGTGTTTTTTTAACCGATTTGTACGATTCAGAATAGATATTTATTACTCCCCAAGTTGACATATTTAAAAAAATTTTCTAAATCTAAAACAAACTTGATGTAAAGTTCATAATTTAAATTAAATCTATACCTAACAGCTTTCATCAACTTTGTCCCCCCAGCTTAATAAATCTCAATAGCCATAATCAGTATCAAAAATAGATTGTCAACTGCTAATAGATTTACATGTAATTAAATTCAAGTTGACAGATGGATACAAAGCTTACATAGTCTTACAGCTAAGGCAAGCAGCTTTCAAATCTCAATTTATTCATGATTCCACATAGCATAAACTTTTGGCCTTACGGGAAATCAAAAGCCATCACACACACACCACGTAGAGTGAGAGTCCGCTTTGCTTCACTTTTCATTACTTTGGTTCC
This sequence comes from Lordiphosa mommai, assembly GCA_018904225.1. Classification (NCBI taxonomy): domain Eukaryota; kingdom Metazoa; phylum Arthropoda; class Insecta; order Diptera; family Drosophilidae; genus Lordiphosa; species Lordiphosa mommai. Next base: position 1,021 of record JAEIFT010001042.1, on the reverse strand, counting down.
GCTTTGGGCTTGCGGTCAGTTGGTTTGCCCGTTGGTCAGCAAACAAGCGTGAAATTGCACAAATGCCGTGACAAACTGAATACCTCTCACTCTCGCACTCTCATTCTCAAAAAAAGAAGAAATCAACAACATGAATAGGACAAAGGCAATCAAACCTGCGGCCTCTCAATCCCCCTCGCATGCAGCCAAAAGTAGCAATGCCTTTTTATACTCTGTACCGAAGGTACACAGAGTATATTGGGTTTGTGCAAATGTATGTAACAGCCAGAAGAGCATCTCCGACCCTATAAAAATATATATATTCTTGATCAGCATCAACAGCCGAGTCGATATAGCCATGTCCGTCTGTCCGTCTGTCTGTCCGTCTGTCCGTATGAACGAAGAGATCTCAGAGATGGTAAGAGATAGAGGTTTGAGGTGTATGGAACATATATTTCTTATACTTGCAGGCAGATCAAAGTTTAGTTTTAATTTTGGCCACCCCCTGCCTCCCGCAAATTAAAAAAACGAAATAACAATAAATAACAATTTTCAAGATAGATAGTTCGAACATTCTAGACATATTTCTACTACTTATTTTGAATCGACCCGCCATACATCGTTTTTCGATCAGATGAACGATATTAGAGCTATATGTAAAGAAAATAAAGACCAACGCCAGCAACACCGTTGCCATTAGGGAACTTACGAGAAAGAGGCGAAGGCAATATAGCTTTGGTAATTTCCCAATTGGACCTTCTATGAGTGGAGCGATATAGTGAGATGGCCTGCGGTCAGAAATCACACGTGATTCCCGCGTGACTAATACGTTTTTTGTTAATAGGAAATTATATACAAATTTTACTAATTTTACGGGTTTGTACTAAGTAGCCCCCATACATCGTTTTCAACCAGATGAACGATGGTTGAAAGTTGCCACCCTCAGATTTTGAAAAAACCTCACACTTTAAAGTTATTAGTTTCATACAAACAGGTACAGAGTATATTACAGTCGGGCTTGACCGACTTTCTTACTTGTTTT
>JAEIFT010001041.1:0-14835 GCA_018904225.1 Lordiphosa mommai | reverse complement strand
TATTGCTAAAGCGCCACTATTTTACAAAGAACACTAGTTGCACTCCCATCTTGGTGGCAATGGCAACAGAGGTTAAATATGAGACTGAAAGTCAACAAGACAACTACAAGTCCAAATTACGGTTAGGTCTGTCTATATAATGGATTCTTTTTTTTTTTTTTGTTCTTCAAGAACCTTTTGTACTACAATTAAAATGCAATCACATATTATTTTAAGCCATTATATTTTAGTATGTTTTAAAAATACATAACTCCAAATTTTTTCAATATATTTGGCTCTAATTTACTGAGTTTTAATAATCAAGATATTTACACATAAGTGCGTCCACGACACAAGAAGATTAAAATTTTTCAACAGGTTATCAATCAAGTTGTCGTGAATACCCCAATTATAAGCTATTACATTTAATTAACCTCGATAATTTCAGATTGACCTACACCATATAATTGAGCTCCAATTATGGCAGACCACCTAAAGAAGATATTTTATAAGAATCTCCAAAAAATTTACTGAACTTTTTGTGTCTCCAAATTATAATAGATAAATAAAACGATTTTGAATATGTTTACTTTTTAAGAATAAAAGTGTCTGCAATTAGGAAATATTTTCGACTTGAAAAAATGTTTTAGCTTTAAAATAATTTTTTTGAGAACATTTTTCATGCTTTTAAAGAAATAATTTTCTAATCCAAAATTTAACTCTTCTGGGCGATTTTGGGCCTTTTTGGATTGTGTGATGTTTCTTCCATCTGTTTTATACGTGATGTACAAACTTAGTATACCCCTTTGGCCCACGATTAACGGTATTATCATTAAATACTAAGTTGTGAGACACTTCACTAAAACTAGCCTTCGGACCGACCTATGGCAACTATTGAGCTGGCACAAAATTGATCAGGGCAATCTCCACAGAGGGTGGAGATAGCATTGAAAACAGACAGGCAGCAAGTGTGACATGAGCGATGCTGTTGTTTCTCGAGCGATTTAAGTTGCTTCTAACATTCGTTATTTTCATACTAATCGAGAGTTTTCGAGAGATTCGGGATATTAGCTGATTCGGCGGTGATGCATGTGGATGACGTTTTTCCTAAGATTGTTATCTGTATATTTTTTTATTTTTTTTTTCAAAAATGATGGAGTGACAGGAGTCCCCAGCTGCAGATGCGCTGAGCTCCGTCAACATGACTGCAGCATCCATAACAATTATTGATGGCCATATGATCTAAACGCCAACAGCCAGTAACAGGTGACAGCGCCGCAGACGGGGAGTTGGGTTTTACTTTTAAACTTTGCCCAGTGGTAAATTAGGCGGCGCTGCACCTAATTACGCGGACATACGAAATCGAAACGACTCCGTGTAACTTTATTTCACATACACCCACGTACAGGACGGTACGGATGCACGTTCGACTGAGCCAGCTGGCTGACCACCTACTAACTTTTTACACGTGCATGTTCATGTAGGGGCCAAGGCCGAGTCAACGCGAATACCCAGCCGTCCACTAATCACGTTTGGCATTTTGTGGTGCCTGAAATGTATGCAAATGACATCGTCCCCAGAGCCTCTCTCCTCGACCGTGCTCGCCCGGTTGATTGACTTTAAATGAGCGCCGTCCGCTCTAGCACTTGGTAATTGGCAGCCAGGCGACCATCGACTGATAAACAATAAATTGTTAAAAGCGCGCAATGCCGCAAAGTGTGTAATTTGTCGAATACGGTGCCAGGCAACGGCCGTATTTCCACTCATCAACGGCGTGTTTAAGCTTAAGAGTTTGTCACACGCGGCGCCACAGCGGCGCTGCTAACCTTTCGAGTTCGCTGGCAACAGCGGGCGGGCGGCCGTATTTGATTCGGAGGGAGTAGCGACTGGAGACAACCCCCCTGCCAGCTGGATACGAGGCAGTAAATAGAGATTTTCAACGCCGCGTTAGATCGGCTAGCACTTACCGCTCGGCGTTGTCAACGCGACGCAGTTACGCCGACAATGACCAATCCGAATTGGTATCTATCTACGTATTCCCATTGCAACAAAAGCATTTAAGGGCGTTTTCCGTGCCCAATCTAGTGAGCCTGGTGCGTTCGGCTCTGGGGAATAGCCTATTTATTTTGCTGTCATTTGGAGCGCGCCCGAACCCTTTTGCATTCGGACCGCGATCATTATCGCTGGGCTAGTTGCAAATTGTACAATTGCGCAATTGTACTTATCACCCAGAAAAAGGAGTTATTTTAAACGAACAGACATTTCCTAAAATGTAACAATAATATCGGTTAGATGCAAAATGCTACATGTTAAAACGAATTTGATTGCTTTGTATGCAAGTCGCTAAAAGCAAACTAAAAGTTGCTGGTGTCAATTACAACCGGCTGTCAGTCAATTTTTCAAGACTGCTGCACTGGTAGTGGCAAGGGTGTAGCCAAGGGGGGGGGCAGTAGGGGCAGCCTTATTTTTTTAAATTAATACATATTAAATCACTCTATATCTGATTACGCTGAAGTTGGGATAACACAAGCTGTTTTCTCCAGCGACGCACTTGAACAATATAATCTTATTAAAACTAAGTTAAATGGGTAAGAAAGTCGGTCAAGCTCGATTGTACTATACTCTGTACCTGTTTGTACGTAACCGATAACTTTAAAGTGTGAGGTTTTTTCAAAATCTGGGGTGGCAACTTTCGACTATCGTTCATCTGGTTGAAAACGATGTATGGGGGCTGATAATGATGGGTAGAATTACCCTAGCACATAACTTGTAAAATAACAAAATTTGTATATAATTTCCTATTAACACAAACGTATCCATATTGGTCACGCGGTATCACGCGTGACTTCGACCACAGGCCATCTTCAATGGCATCGCTCCCTTCCATACTTGGTCTTCGCCTCCTTAAACAAATATTTATTGGAAAGAAGGAGGTGGAAAAACTGAAAGCGGCGCAGTCCAGTTAGCTAACGCCGTCAAGCTAAATCCAACTGAAATTACCAGTGAGCTATTGCTCTCGCCTCTCTTTCTCGTAAGTTCTACCCATTGGCTGCGGTGTTGTTGTTGTCGCTGCACTAAATTTTCTTTGCTTATTATAGCGCTACCATTCTTTATCTGATCGGGACACGATGTATGGGGCTTGATAAGAAATGATGAGTAGAATATATTTATAGAAGGTTCGAACAACTAACTCCAAAATTGTGGGATATTAAGTTTTTTTTCAATTTGCGGGGAGGCAGGGGGCGTGGCAAAAATCAAAACTAAACTTGATCTGCCTGCAAGTATATGAAATATATGTTCCATACACCTCAAACCTCTATCTCTACCATCTCTAAGATCTCAGCGTTCATACGGACAGATAGACGGACATGGCTATATCGACTCGACTGTTGATGCTGATCAAGAATATATATACTTTATAATGTCGGAGATGCTTCCTTCAGGCTGTAACATACATTTGTGACAAACCCAATATTTCCGAAAATTCCTCGGAATAGAGTATAAAAATATCCGTTGCAAAATTGTTTACGCATCCTAAATATGTTTTGGAAAAATTGTTGTTTAAAGACACATTTAAGGCAAATGAGAGAAAAATTGACATAATATTTACCAAAACGGGAAAGACATTAATTCCATTTTACAGCGAAGTTTTTTTCTCGTGCAACCGAACTACACTCAGAGAAAAACAAAAATCGTAAAAGTTAATAACTCCTAGTTAATTTTACTTTGCTGTTTTCAAATAAGCAAATGTATTAAAGTCCAAAGAAAGCTTTGATTTAACTGAAAATGATTCTTAACCACCGCATTAATATGAACATATAGTAAAACTAAAGTAAAATTCTTTAAAAATTAAATATTGCTATTCAGATTAAAATCATATTTATTTCAAATATACGAAAAATATGAATTGCTTAACTATGTTTAATATTGGCTTTAAATTTGAGTAATACCGCTTTCACTAGGCTTTACCACAAAACAAGTTAGAAAGTCGTAAGCCTGACTGTAATATAATCTTTACCTGTTTGTACGAAACTAATAACTTTAAAGTGTGAGGCTTTTTTCAAAATCTGAGGGTGGTAACTTTTTCAACCATCGCTCATCTGGTTGAAAATATGGGGGGTGGATGTAGTACAACCCCCAAAATTATAAAATTTGTATATACTCCTATTAACAAAAAACGCATATTGACCGCAGAAGTACCAGAAAAACACAAAACGCTCATACAGAAGTTCCAATGGAAACACCACTTAGCAGTTGCCTCTCGCTCCTTTCTTTCGGGTAACTTCACCAATGGTAACGGGTTTCTTTGGATTATACACTTGAAAAGTGTATAATCTTGCCCAGAAGCTTGTAACGCATAGAAATATTCATTTCCGACCCCATAAACTATATATTATTGACGACGAGCCGAGTTCGTCCGTCTGTCCGTCCGTCCGTCCGTCTGTCTGTCCGTCTGTCTGTCTGTCTGTCTGTCTGTTTCTACGCGAACTAGTCTCTCAGTTTTAAAGCTATCGGGCTGAAATTTTGCAAAGAGCCTTCTTTTTACTGCACGCAACTAATATGTCGGAACCGGCCGGATCGATAACTATATCATATACCAAGGAACGATCGGTCTAAGAACAAGTTCTAGTTAGAAAACTTTTTTGTTTTCCATCGTTGGGTCACTAATCGGTACACGTTAGTTTATATGCTTTTACATACTCCCTGAAAATGTATCAAAATCGGATCACTATAGCATATAGCTGCCATAGGAACGATCGGTCGAAAAATAAGTCTTTAGTGAGAAAAAACTCTTTTGATTTCCATCGGAGCGTCTCCAATCGTAGTATATATTGTTTTATATGTTTCCACATAATTCTGAAAATTTTATCAAAATCGGATGACTATAGCATATAGCTGCCATATAACGGACTGTCAAAAACTTCTTTAGTGAGAAAACTTTTGTTTTTATCGTAGTGTCCCCAATCTTGGTATATATTAGTTTTATATGTTTCACATAATTTTGAAAAATTATCAAAATCGGATGACCATAGCATATAGCTGCCATAGGAACGATCGGTCGGAAAATATGTTTTTACTAATAAAAGTTTTTTTTATGGTATCAAATTTTTATCAATAATAATTTAAAAAAAAAAAAAAAATTTTAAATATCTGATATATCCATATCCTAATATATTTTTCCAGTTAAACTCAATTGTGGGGGTATTTCGTTTTTTAAATTTATGGGGGAGGCAGAGGGGCGTGGCCAAAAATCCAAACTAAACTTGATCTGTTTGCAAGTATAAGAAATATATGCCATAAACCTCAAAACTCTATCTCTTACCTCATCTCTGGAGATCTCTTCGTTCATACGGACAGACGGGACAGACAGACGGACAGACGGACATGGCTATATCGACACTTTGGCTGTTGATGCTGACAAGTCGGAGAAAAATACTTCCTTTCTGAAGCTGCTAGGATATATTTCACAAACCCAATATACTTGCTGTACCTCGGTACAGAGTATATACAAAGCTTTGTATGTCAATTTTAAAATTTTGAATGGTTAAAAGGTTTTTGCTGGTTTTGGGCTCCCACCAATTATGGCATTCGTGTCATTGGCTGTAGTTCGTCAGGCAGAAAACCAATGTTGAAGAATGGTGGAACTTCCGAAACAGCTGTATAGTTATCCATACAGCCTTATTGTGTATTGTGTACTTTTCTCTACAGTTACGTACTAATTTGACCCCGAGTCTGCTAAAACTTGCTAGATTAAATTGAAACTATATTTATTTTGAGGATGATACTTATATTAAAAGCTTATTATTTCAGATAAATTGGTGTTTGTAAAAATATATATAACTGTTTCACTTTAAATGAGCACATCTCAATTTGAAAGAAAATGATTTTGAAATTATTAAGAAATATTGTTTTTGGGTTATGAAACATATTTGAGTTAAATATTATTCCACTTCAATATTACTATAAACGAGAAGCAAAAGCTAACTTCGACTAAGCCGAAGTTTAAAGACAATTAAAAAACTTTACTCTAACTGATTAAACTGGAAAATTAGATAGATATAGATATCAGATATTTTAAATTATTAAATCATTGATAATAAAATTTGATACCATATAAAAACTTTTCTTAGTAAAACAAATTTTCCGACCGATCGGTCTTAGGAAGCCATATGATATAGTCATCCTGATTTTGATAATTTTTTTCTACAATATGAAAGCATATTAAACTATATATACCAAGATTGGGGACGCTTCCGATAAAAACAAAAGTTTTTCCTCACTAGTAGTAGTTTTTTGACCGTCCGTTTATGGCAGCTATATATTATAGTCATCCGATTTTGATAAATTTTTTCAGAATTGTGTGGAAAACATACACTCAGGGAAAATGCTGGGAAATTTAATATTTTCACGTTGACTTAAATATTTTTGCCATTGATTTTACATTATAATTCGTTAATCTGAAGTACTCACTTTAAATCGAAATTAAATATGAAAATAGTCAAATAATATTAATTATAAAGACCAAATTATTAAATTTAAAAAAATTAGATTTTAAATATTTATATATTCATATAAATTTAAATAAATATTATATTTAACTTTAATATACTTTTAGTACCTTTAAATTTTTTACATATTCAATATAAACACCATCATATTGAAATAAACATTTTCCAACTTTAATTTAAAAAGTATCCCCTCAAAATAAATATAGTTCAATTTAATCTAGCAAGTTTTTTTGGGGTCAAATAAGTTATGCATAACTGTAGAAACAGTACACACACATACAAAATAAAAAGCTGTAGATAACCATACAGCTGTTTCGGAAGGTTCCACTATTTTTATACTCGGTACTGAAGGTACACAGAGTATTGGGTTAGTGTAAAAATGTATGTAACAACCAGAAGGGAAGCATTTCCGACCCCATAGAGTATATATATTCTTGATCAGCATCAACAGCCGAGTCGATATAGCCATGTCCGTCTGTCCGTCCGTCTGTCTGTCCGTATGAACGAAGAGATCTCAGTTGTAAGAGATAGAGGTTTGAAGTGTATGGAACATATATTTCTTATACTCTGCGGCAGATCTAGTTTAGTTTTTATTTCTGCCACGCCCCTGCCTCCCGCAAATTAAAAACTGAATATCTTCCACAATTTTGGAGTTACGTTGTACAAACCTTTAGACATATATTCTACTCATCATTTCTTATCAAGCCCCCATACATCGTTTTCCGATCAGATGAACAATAGTGGCGCTATAAGTAAAAAAAATTTAATGCAACGCCAACAACAACACGGCAGCCACTTACGAGAAAGAGAGAGCGAGAGGGTAATAGCTTACTGGACTGCGCCGCTTTTAGTTTCCCCTCCCTTCTTTCCTAGATATTTGTGTAAGTAGGCAAAGACGAAGTATGAGAGAGAGATGCAATTGAGATGGCCTTAGTCGGAAATCACGCGTGATTCCCAGCGTGACTAATATAGATACGTTTATGTTAATAGGAAATTATATACAAATTTTATTATTTTACAAGTTATGTACTAGGTAATTCTACCCATCATTACTTATCGAGCCCGTACATCGTTTTTCAACCAGATGAACGATAGTCGAAAGAGTTGCCACCCCCAGATTTTGTAAAAACCTCACACTTTAAAGTTATCAGTTACATACAAACAGGTAAATATATTACAGTCGGGGCTTGACCGACTTTCTTTACTTGTTCATCATTGGTTTTCTGCCTGACGAACTACAAGCCAATGAATGCACAACTGGTTGGGGAGCCCAAACCAGTAACGTGCAAAAACCTTTAACAGTTCAAAATTTTAAAAATTAACATACAAAAACTTTATTTTTAAGATGAAAACCTATAAAGCAAATTACTCATATTTATAAATTATATTTCTAACATAGTAAAGCACTTTATATTTTCGTATATTTGAAATAAATATGATTTTTTTAACCTGAATACAACAATATTTGGATTCTATGAATTTCACTTTGATTTACTATATATTAAACTGAGTGGTTATGTCAATAAACTATTGGACTTTAATACGATTTATATTTAAAAACAGCATAGTAAAATTAACTATGATTGTTTTAAAACTAATATATACTATTGAGACGCTGATGGAAATCAAAAAGTTTTTCCTACAAATTTTTTCGAGCGATCGTCCTGCGGCGCTATATGCGATAGTGATCCGATTTTGATACATTTTTCCAGCAATTATGGAAGCATATTAAACTAATATATACCAAGATTAGGGACGCTACGATGGAAAACAGAAAAGTTTTTCTAACTAGAACTAGTTCTTAGACCGATCGTTCCGGCGGCAGCTATATAATAGTCACCGATCCGGGCCGGTTCCCACATATTAGTTGCGCAGTAAAAGACGACATCAAAAATTTCAGGCTCACTAGCTTCAAAACTGGTAAACCAGTTCGCGTAGAAACAGACAGGCGACCGGACAGATGGATCAGACGGAAAGGCATAATATTAGGAGGGTCGATTTATTTTTGAATAGGCGCGGTAGAATTCATATGAAATATAAAAAATAAAACCTGGCTGCCGCATTTCAACTCTTAGGTTCATAACACCGGCCCAAAAATGACCCGGCCAACATTGTGTTGCAGCAGCCTTGCTGGTATATAAATATGATAAGTTATCTGCCCAGATTCCAAAACTGGGCTTCGGTTTAGCTCCATCGGTTTTTGGTCGCAAGATTTGGCGGAAAAACAAATTCTAAGCTCGTATTCATATTGGCCTATGGCATTAATTTCTGAACTTGTGGGAGTCTATACGACAGATTACATATCAATGGAAAATAATTATAGCCGATAGGGCTGAAATTGGACCTAAAACACAGACTATTCACGATTTATAGTAATATTTTAAAACAAATAATTTACTTTAGGCCAGTGTGGTTGTTTGATTTGTATTTGAACATCCTTAGCATATGGCCGAACTTTTTCTCTAATTATGTAAATTTTTTGCATTTAAATCAGCTTATTTGGCCAAGTTTTGGCCTGTTTAAGCCAAAGCAAATATTAAAATTTATGGGAGGATAACTAGATTAATACACAAAATTTGTATAGAACTGCTAAAAAGGCTACTTGGTTCAAATAGAATTTAGATAAAACTAAACCAGACCTCAAATAACTATTGGGAAATCAAGATTTTATACACTTGAAAAGTGTATATTAATTTTGCCCAGAAGTTTGTAACGCATAGAAATATTCATTTCCGACCCATAAACTATATATATTCTTGATCAGGACGACGAGCTGAGTTCATTTCCGCCTGTCCGTCCGTCCGTCTGTCCGTCTGTCCGTCTGTCTGTCTGTCCGTCTGTCTGTCTGTTTCAACGCGAACTAGGCTCTCCCGTTTTAAGCTATCGGGCTGAAATTTTGCAAAGAGTCTATTTCTTTTTACTGCACGCAACAATATGTCAGGAACCGGCCGGATCGGATAACTATATCCTAGCCGCCATAGGAACGATCGGTCTAAGAACAAGTTCTAGTTAGAAAAACTTTTTTGTTTTTCATCGTAGGGTCACTAATCTTGGTACATGTTAGTTTTATATGCTTTACATAATCCCGGAAAAAATGTATCAAAATCGGATCCCTAAGCATATAGCTGCCATATGGAACGATCGGTCGAAAAATAAGTCTTTGTGAGAAAAACTTTTTGATTTCCATCGTAAACGTCTCCAATCGTAGTATATATTTGTTTTTATGTTTCCACACACAATTCTGGAAAAATTTATCAAAATCGGATGACTATAGCATATAGCTGCTATATTTACGGATCTGTCAAAAAACTTAGTGAGAAAACTTTTGTGTTTTATCGTAGCGTCCCCAATCTTGGTATACATCATAGTTTTATATGCTTTCACATAATTTCAAAAAAAATTATCAAAAAATCGGATGACTATAGCATGTGCTGCCATAGGAACGATCGGTCTGAAAATGTGTTTTACTAATAAAAGTTTTTTTATGGTATCAAATTTTTATTATCAATAATTTAAAAATTTTAAATATCTGATATCTATCCTATATATTTTTCCAGTTAAATCAGTTGGAGTAAAGTTTTTAAGTGTATTAAAACTTCGGCACAGTCGAAGCTAGCTTTTCCTTCTCGTTATCTTCCTATAAAAAATTTGTGTATAAATCTAGTTGTCCTCCATAAATTTTAAAAATTTTATTTAGCTTAAACTGGCCAAAACTTGCCTGAATGAGCTCATCATAAATGCAACAAAAATTTACATAATTAGATAACAAATTTGGCCATATGCTATGGATGTTCAAAATACAAATCAAACAACCATACTGGCCTAAAGTAAATTATTTGTTTTAAAATATTACTATAAATCGTGAGATTGTCCGACTTTAAAGTCCAATTCAGACTCTTTTTGGCTATAATTATTTTCCATTGATATGTAATCTGTCGTTATGACCCCACAAGTTCAGAAATTAATGCCAGGGCCCAAATTTAAAGAAAGAGCATTAAATTTGTTTTTCCGCAAATCTTGCGACCAACAACCGATGAAACTAAACTGAAGCTAGTTTTGGAATCTGGGAATAACTTTATCATATTTATATACCAGCAAGGCTGGACAACACAATTGGTCATTTTATGGCCTGTGTTATTTATGAACCTTAAAGCTTGAAATGCGGCGGCTATTTTTAGACCCATGGTTTCTGGAAATGTTCTTAGAATTGTCCATAGATTGGATTCTAGCTTTACGCCTATTTCATTTTTTTGCTCCATACAAATCGACCCTTGCCCTAATATATATACTTATGGGTCGAAAATGAATATTTCTATGCGTTTACAAGCTTCTAGGCAAAATTAATGTCTACTTTGCATGTAGGTATAAGACAAACACACATTTTGCCCTAGGTGCTATGTGGAGACAGAACCGCCCTGAGGCTAAGGAAAATTCGACTCTCCATTGTTTCGAATTGATGACAAACTAGTGCTGTTTTGAAGATTTCCACCTTACGAAACAAAAAAATGATTTTACATGAAAAAAACACTTAATGAGCGCACTCATCCTCTAGCCCTGGCCCAAAACGACAACCGCCACGAAGGGCTTAAGTTCATAATAGTGCCTATTCGCGATGCAACTGTAAAATATCAGAGATTGATTTTTATGAAGAATGCATCTTACATGTGTTTAATTAACGAAATTTATCCACTTGTCCTAATCCGGCGCCAGATAGTTTTTCTGGCATGGAGTACAAGAAACTGGTTAGCCAGGATGCGCACAAAATATCTAGATATCTGGCGCTGGTGACAGTTGGTCTGGGGGCCTAGCACCAGGCCAAGGGCTTTCCTCCCGTCGCTAGCCCGGTCGTCTCGTCGCGTCAAAATGCCCAAACGTGCGGTCGTTTGCCATATAAATCTGCCAGTACCGTCTGCCAAGCGATGCCGGGAGCGAGTTGGGGGTAAGGGGGTGGGGGCGAATGCCAGTCGCATTAAATGAACGAGGCTCTGGCGCAATGTTGGCGTAAAGGCCAGCTGGCGCTAGGGTCCAGAATTCAAATTACTTTTGAGCGGCTTTACGTTGCTGCTGCCGCTGCTGCCCTCTTTTTCCGGCTCGACTGGCTAATTGCGCCAGCGAAGTGGCAAGCATTGTCCAGCTACAGCTGAGCCCAACCGAGCGAGTTGTGCTGAGTTGGGCCCTAATGCTGGGCTGGATGACGACGACCATCCACCGCATTTTAAGGGTCGTTCTCGCCATCGGCGTAGTCTGGGCGCATCGCATTGTTGTTTAAATGATTGCAATGTTGTTCATTATGGAGTCCGGGGGAAATAATGAAACAAAGCATTCCTCACTTCAGGTAAGCGTGGCCTGATCCGCGCAATCTGCTCGCACCCTATCCAAACGTTATTGTACAAATCCATGGCAGCGGGCATGGACAAAGAATGGGAATCGAACTGAACTTTGACCATGCTGAACCTAGCTCCCAGATAGGCTAACGCCGCTTTCCATCTAGCTTTCAACTTGTCTAGCTTTACGCATATCCCTATGCGGATAGAGGACAGTGCGCTAATTGAACTTTCTCTCAAGGCCACTATCATAACACCGCACAGTGGTTCGAACTGTATTGTTTGAGACTGGCTGTGAGCTATGGATCTAGACTTAGAGAAAGAGAGAGATTGAGAGGGCAAGACTAATATAGTTACCTTTATGTTAATAGAAATTATATACTCACTTTATAATTTTACGAGTTATTTACTAATGTAATTCTTACTCATCATTACTTATCGAGCCCCCATACAACGTCTTCCAAACCAGTTGAACGATAGTCAGAAGTAATCACCCACAGATTTTAAAACGAGAAGGTAAAAGCAATCTCGACGTGCCGAAGTTTTAACACACTCTAGAAAACTGATTTAACCGGTAAAATATATAGGATATAGATATCAGATATTTAAAATTTTAAAATCATTGCTAATAAAAATTGATACCATAAAAATCTTTTCTCTAGTAAACACATTTTCCGACCGATCGTCCATGGCAGCCATATGCTATAGTCATCCGATTTGATAATTTTTTTTTCGAAATTATGTGAAAGCTAAAAACTAATATATACCAAGATTAGACGCTACGATAAAAACAAAGTGTTTTTCTTACCAGAAGTAGTTTTTTGACCGACCGTTTATTGGCAGCTATATGTTATAGGCATCCGATTTTGATAAATTTATCAGAATTGTGTGGAAACATATAAATCAAATATATACTACGTTTAGAGACGCTACGATGGAACCCAAAAAGTGCTTCACAAAGACTTATTTTTCGACCAATCGTTCCTATGGCAGCTAGATGCTATAGTGATCCGACTTTAATACATTTTTCCAGAATTATGAAGCATGGAAAACAAACCTATACCAAGATTATGACGCTACGATGGAAAACAAAAAGTTTTTCTAACTAGAACTAGTTCTGGCGGGATCGTTCCTTGGCAGCTATATGACATCCGATCCGGCTTCGGTTCCAACATATTAGTTGTGCAAAAAGAAGACTATGAATGATAGATGTAAACTGAGGCACTTAAACAGACAGATAGACGGGACAGATCTGATGGACGGCAGACGGAATTCAACTCACTCATCGTCCTGACAAGAATATATATAGCTTATGGGGTCGGAAATGAATATTTCGCACAAACTTAGTCAAATTAATATACTATAAAGAGCTGGGCGGTCTGGCTCTATAGGTGTGCATAGCAAGTACTTAGTCGTAGGGATGTCGCTCACATACAGCATATTAACGTTCGCGAAAAAATTACATGGTCGTTGAATAAATATTTTAATTAGAAAAAAAATGGGTGATGACTTTCTTACTTGTTTTTTACCTTAGGTTAGATACAAGGTCAATGCCAAGAACTATACTGACTTAGGATTTTTCAGTACCTTAGGTAGCGTATACTAAAAAGGTATTTTGAAAAGAGACCCTTCAGCATACCTCCAAATGCTTTATCCCTAATCTAAAGTTGAAAAATTTAACATACTGAGGTTATTTGGACGCTATATATATTTTATTATTATCTCATATATTCACCTAGAACTCTAAACATAATTTAAACATGCCAGAGATAGCAAATGGTCATAAATTAACTTTTTCACACAACATACTTTTGACTCGTTGAATGATACTTTTGCTTTGGGTCGCTTTATCTCATGTTTTGAAATCTGTTGATATTAGAAAACATATGCAACTTTATGGCCGTCTTTAAGCAACACACATTGAGGCAATATACTTGTCTTAATATCCATATATCTACAGAGGTAAAAACCTGTTCAGATATAAGTTGCCGGCAACTCAAAACAATAACAGATTTTTCAAAATTTGAGAACAAATGTCTAGAATGTTCTTGAAATGAGCAAAATTTCAACTCAATCGGAGTAAATTCCTTTTTTGACTTTCAATTCCGTGAGCGCGTGCCACATTGGCTTTGGGTCAGACGTTGTCACCCAAGACGTGCATGGCCGAACACATTCGGCAAATTCACACAGACACGAGCCGAACACATGCGGAGCTTTTCGCAAAGAGAGTTAAAATCAGGCGAAGCCGTCAGTGCTCGCCTTCGCCTTCAACAAGGTAGGTTCGAGCCGCTTTGTGGTCGCATTATATTCCGCACACCAATCACTCTCATTTTCTTTTCGCCCCGCCTTCTTGGGGACTAAGGCAGCCTTGGGTTAGCTGTTTCGCAACTATAGCGGGGTTGAAAAACAGAGAGGCGAACAAGCTGAGAGCAACAGCAATTCCGCTCTCTTGGCTTCCTCTTTCGTCGTCAGGAGGAAACGCTCTTGTATGTCATTGGGTGCCTAGGTTGGCAAGCGGCGCGCGGTCGAGTGTGCAGAGACGCAGACCCGAGGTCCCGAGTTCGATCCCCAGACAAGGCGAGCTAAAGTAAGTTCTCATTAATTTATTTACATATTTCTTTCAAATAAAGAAGTCTTAAGTGAACTAAATATACACTATTAATAATATATATATAAATTTAGTATGGAAAATCTCGCGCTTTCTAAATTTTAGGAACTTTGATCGGATTATCCCGACATTATTGGAGCTCGTTTATGCTGAGTTGAGCCCGAATGGTACATTTTTTTGCCGTGTAGAGAACGAAATTACTTAAAATGAGTATTGTTTATTCTCATATAAAGTAAAATGTTCTTGAAAACGGAACAAAATAACTCAATTCAAGTTTTTGGGTTCACAAAAATATTCTTGAGCTGAGAAATATTCGCTACATATGAATTCTGTTCTTATACTGTTTTTGGTACGATTGTGTTCATCTTGAGTCCACATTGTTCTTGGTTTTTTCCCCACTGTGTAGATTTCAAAA
>JAEIFT010001040.1:0-15003 GCA_018904225.1 Lordiphosa mommai | reverse complement strand
GAGAGTCTTGAAGTGATTGACGCATTGTGTTATTTGTGCTCAGCAATTAAAATTATTTTGTGTTGTTTAACTTGCCTATTTTGTTGCAAAGTTTATTTAAATAATTTCGATATTTCACCCTTTACCGTGTTGTGCTTCTTAGCACGGTTGTGTTATAAACAATCAATTTCACAAATTAAATAATCGTGGCGTCAGCTTTGTGTATATTTTGTTTGTGTAATTGTTTTTGCTTATCTGTTTTTGGCGGTCCCCCACTCCCCTAAGAACAAGCTTTCTGTGTGTGAGTTCGCTGTGCTTTGTGCATCGTCCCGTTCCATCTTTAGTTGTTTGTTCTACTCAGAGCTTAGCTTACCGCTACACTTCGCTCTTATATTTGATTTTGATTTCTCTTTCAATTTTGGAGCCCTGTGGTAATTTTGTGCATTATGGCGTGCTAAAAGTCCTGCTGACAAATAAAGATGCAAGTGATTGGAGCAATTTCGGTTTTTAACCTGTTGGTTGTGCGATCACTCTATGACCATATTAAATGTGCAGGATTATGGACGTGACCTGACAAGGTTTATTCCCTAAAAAGGGCTGCGTGCCACGAAAATGGTTTGCCTACAGTACGCGGACATTCAATTTCAATTTTCGCGTAGTATAACAGCGTGAAAAATAGTTTTGTCAAACGCTGCACAAAGTGTCCAAGCAACTTTTCAAGCGAGTTTAGGCTCCAGTTCTTGAGTTTTAGTCAATTCAATTACGAGTCGGCATCGATGCGTCGGTTGGAGCCGCAATTTTTAGTTGTGCCACCGCCTGATTCTCGGTGAATCGCCCCAACCTCCTCCCATCGTTGCCAAGCACTCCCTTGAATTTTGACTTGTCGCCAAGCAATTTCTTTGTCTGCTTCTCCAGGAAACTTGCTGGATGTTTCACCCACCACCTCCTGATTCAACCTACTAACGATTTGTCCAATGCACCATTAGATAGGTCTGTTAATTCGCTAATAGTGCCTTCGAACCTCAAGACAATGTTATAGGTTCCTTCTATTTCTCCCTCAGCCTCCCATTCTTAATGTTGCCTTAGCTCCGTAGACAAGTTTTTGTGTCTAGGTTTCTACCTGAAACTACTTGCGAGTCAATTGCAGCATACATTGCTCACAAATCCTCAGCAAAGTTTCTTTTGAAGTTTAGTTTTGCTGAGCCTCGGGATATAGCTTCGTTTAAATTAGTGTCTCTTCCGAAGAATTCCCAATTATATGACCCAAAATTTTGGCCGCCACTTACTTATTGTTAACGAGTAAGGCAAAGAAATCGTAGGATAATGCCTGTCAGCTTGCCCTAACTAGTTTTGGGGCACAAAGTTGCCTCTAATAGTGCTCCAAAAAACTAGTCCAGTCCTCCGTTCTTAGTTCGTGTATCAAAATGTTAGGGGTCTTTTGTCCAAACTTACCTCTTTATTTTGAATAGCGCATCATTTAATTTTGACATTACCTCATTTTTCAGAGACCTGGGTTAAATCCCTCCGTTTCTGATTGTGAAATATTGTCAAATGATTATATTGTTTACCGTCGTGATCGACAGGCTCGCCGAGGTGGAGGTGCTATGATAAAGTAAAATCCTAACTCGGTCGGAATGCATTTCTGCAATTGTGCTCTGATGATGTTATTTGTTGCCGTTAAGGTAACTTTTAATTCCTTTTCTGTATTCATTTCTTGTTCTTATATCCCTCCTTCTTCCGATATTCAAGTATATGTACCATAAAACTGCATAAAATATTTTTACCAATTACGAGACATTGAATTATATGGTTGTTGTTGGTGATTTTAACTTGCCAAACATGGTCAAATCTTAATGGGTCAACTTATCTTGTAATTGCACAGCATGATTTTTTAGATTGTTTGCTTGATCTGTCTTTGTTTCAAATAAATTCAGTTCCAAATCATTTAAACAAATTGTTAGATCTTGTTTTTGTCACTGACAGTTCTAATGCTGTTGTCTCTAGGTCTTCCCTAACATACCCGAGGATTCTTACCATCCTACATTAGAAATATCTCTAAGAAACCCTGGATTTACCCCTTCATCTTCAATGACTTTAGGTAAAACCTCGTCGTTTCTCTTCCGTAAAGCTTAATTTTTCTTGCTAATCAACTATTTGTTCAAAAGATTGGTCTCCTTTTATACAATGCAGTTGACATTGAAGTCGCTGTTACCTTTTTTTTTATGACTCATTAACTCTCTCTTTTGAATTTCTGTTCCAAATATAGTGTTGCTTCTTCTGAGTCTCTTCAACCCCCTTGGTACTGTCCTGAGCTTTCTAATTTAAAAATATTAAGTCTAGAATGTTTTAAAAGTATAAAACTTGTTCCAATCTTGACTTTTTAAATACTTGTTAGTAAGTCAAACTTTACCACTTTTTAATTCTCAATGCTATAATAATTATCTTGCTCGCTGTAAAATTCATTCTACTTTAAGACCCTAAACAATTTTACGAATTTGTTAACTCTAAGGTAAAACTTCGACTTTACTGTCTTATTCTTTTTACATAACCAAAAGGCTAGTAACGATTCCCTGCCGTGGACTTATTCGCTGACTTTTTCAATCAACTCACTCCTCTGTCCCTTTTAATAACAAATCTTATCCTTATGACATTTCTTCTTCAAACTCTTTTTAATGTCCCATAATTACTGAATCTTCTCTACTTTCATATTTGAAATCTCTAAAGTCTTCATACTCTCCTGGACCTGACAACATCCCTAGTTGTCCTCAGAGAGTGTTTCGTAATTTCATATGCAAACCTTTACAAAACTTTTTAATATCGCTTGACTCTACTATTTTTCCAAAATCTTTGGGAAAGAATCCTTCGTTATTCCTCTTCAAAAAAAGGGTGGAAAATCAGATATCTTTACAGAGGTATCGCTAAATTATCTTGCTATTCCTAAGTTGTTTGAAGAAATTATAACCTCTACATGCAGCATTCAGCAAATCGGTTTTGTCACCTTTCCAGCAATGGATTTGTAAGAGTCGGTCAACTACGACCACTTGGCTGAATTCACACTCATACGATGGTTCCTAACAAAATGATGTCATCTACACTGACATCAGTAAGGCTTTGACTCCGTGAACCATGATCTCCTCCTCCTTAAGCTTGATCGTATTGATTTCCCCCCCTTTTCTTTTGGATCTCTCATATTTAAAAGATAGAACTCAAAAAAGTTCTGCTCAGATCTAATATTTCAAAACCTGTCTACGTAACATCCGGTGTACCTCAAGGAAGCCACCTCGGCCTTTGTTTTTCACTCTTTATTAATGATCTCCCCTCGACTATATCTCATTCTCGGATACTTAGTATGCCGATGACGTTAAACTCATTTTATCTTACAACGACCCGATGCATTCTATTAGGTTGCAAGATGATTTAAACTCGCTTCATTTTTGGTGCTTGGTTAACCATTTATTTCTTAATTGCGCAAAATGTATGTTTATGTCTTTTTCATCGTTGCAAACCTTCGCTAGTTTCCTATTCGATTGGCAATGAACCTTGCAACGAATATCAACTGTCGTTGATCTTGGAGTTATTTTTGATTGCAAATTAACTTTAATGATCATATATCCTGTATAGTTAATAAGGCGAATGGTGTACTTGGATTCATTAAGCGTTGGTCGGAGGAATTTAATGATCCCTATACAACAAAAGTTCTTTTACATCTTTAGTTCGCCGGTCTTGAATACTGCTCATCCGTCTGGTGTCCGCAGTATAAAAGCATATGGATCGTATTGAGTCTGTCCAAAAGCAATTCTTGCTTTTTGCCCTCCGTGGCTTAAATTGGGATCCCAACCTTCGGTTGCCATCGTATTCTAGTAGGCTTTGCTTATTGACCTTCCATCGTTGGCTAACCGTAGAACTGATCCAGGCGTTTCTCTTTATAAGTTAATTATCGGTGATGTAGACTCTTCTGAACTCTTAGGTCGTCTTAACTCTCTGTTCCCTCTAGACCAACTAGAAATTATTTGCCTTTAATCTTGCCTAGATGCACAACCGACTACGCACAGCACAAACCGTTTTCGGGTTTTATGTCAAAATATACTGATGTTTATCACCTGCTCTCAACAGAACTCTCTCTTTTCTGGAAAGCCATATCTTTTTGTACGATCTCTGGCAAAGTCTCTGACCACATCCAGCAGGAGCAGGGGCCTAGCTTCTAATGGACCGGCTAATAAATATTCCCCCCACCGGGTCAGAGATTTTCCGGATGATTTAATTCATCTTTATTTTAGCTAATATTTATTTTATTTTTATTATATTTAATTTAATTTAATTTTTTCTCTTTTTTAATTTTTTAATTTTAAATTTTATTTTCATTATTGTTTTATTTTATATCATTTTTGTTCATTCTATAATATTGTTTATTTATAGTTTGTGTTTATGATTTTGTAAACATATTTTTAAGCCTCCTCTTTTTTTTTCCTCACTATTCTCTTTCCGACTTCTATACTATTTAAATTTGTGTTAGGTCTAGTAACGTCTCTGGCTTCAATTGGCTGTGAACTGGGGCATAGCTGGCCGGACGGGCAAATAAAATTCCCCCACCGTGTCGGAGTCGTTACTAGTCGATTTGTAATTTTGTTAGATTTTCCTTGTTAGGCTTTCCTAGTTCATTAAGCCTTTTATAACGTATTCAGTTTTTCTTTTTTTTTGGTTGACCGCCACCTATTTGTCGACTTTTTTTTCAAAACAAATAAACAAATAACCAAAATCCAAAACTTTCTTAAGTTTGAATTTAGAGCTGAACGTACTTAAATCCAAGAATTTTCCATTCTAGAACTGTATGTATGAAAATTCTGATTTCAAGTAGAAAAATTCTTGAATCAATAGCTTGACCGAATCAAAGCCAGGATAATCTCATTCATGAATGAAAAGCGGATCATTTTTAAAACCAATAACCTCCCATTCCTGAATTAAGAGCTGTACGTTCTTAAGTTTAAAAGTCTCAAATTGAGTTAAGAGCCGAGCATACTAAAAATCCTAATATATCATTCTTGATTTAAAGGCAGAAAGTGCTCAAATCCACGAAGAAATCAATTCTCGTATTTAGAGCTGAACATAATAAAATTGAAGAAGCTTCCATTCTTTAACTAAAAGCTGAACATACTCATATGCAAAAATCTCCCGAGAACGAAAGAATCTCGATTTCAAGAACAAAATTCTTGAAAAATTCAAGAACAAATAAATAAAAATAAGTAGATAAAAGTGCAACAAAAATCGTAAAATAGCGGATATGTTAGGCTATATGCTTAAATAGTTGTTTTAATTTTACGATTTATGCACTAGGTTGTAGATGACGGTTATTTTGGAAAATTTGCTATAAATTGAGAAAAAATTATCTTCAAGGTCCAAATTTAGTCATAATTTTCCATAAGCTAAAAAAACAGCAAAATGGTTTTTACGCGATTTCTCGCAAACAAGAGCTGATGGAAAAAAACCGAAACCAGTTTTGGAATCAGGGCACAGAACAGGAACAGAATTTTGCATCCAGAAGGCCAGACCGAAATGGCTGTTGCCCTGTGTAATTGATCAATTTTTGGCTGATTCTTGTAACTAAATTCTCACTTCCACTTCTATCGCTTTCAATTTGAGTTGAGTCTAAGTTGGCATATTCAATTTATGCAATTTAAAGTGTCATTTGTTGGTAATGTTCTTAAATTTGCCAACCAGCATAAAAAAAAACTTTGTACCATTGTCGCTGGGGAAATACAAGTTTGGCCAGCTGGATAAAGCGCAGGTGTTAGCTGAATATAAATTCAAATTTGTTACAAAATTTGTTATAGAAATTAAAAATGTAAAAAAAAAAAAAAAACACCCACAACCATTTGCGGACGGTGTGGAGGATGAAAGACAATGAGTGGGTCATATCAAGCATTTGTCCACTTGAACTGTGAGTGTGTGTGTGTGAGTGTGTGTTTATGTTGGTACATGTCCTTCATAGTTGTATGAATATTCGTGTTCCATTTGCTCGTTTATTTGCTCGCATTACAATTACCAAAGGACCTCGCTGCCTGTGTACACGTACGCAATTTGTTTGAACACCTCCCAATGCAAGTGCAAGTGCAAGTGAGATGGCAAGAGTGTTAGTTTGTCCTGTTACACAAACAAATTAATTTCAAACGGACACTCGAAATGTTTAGAACATTTGGCAATGTTTGTAATTGAATATGGGGGGACGAGGATTGGAATATGTCAAATTATGCAAAACTAATTATAATTATACAACTAGAATAGAGTAGTATTATTAGGGGAATTCGAAAAACAAATGAGGCCAGGAATGTCAGTGAAATAATTATAATGATGGATGTGCCTAGCATTGGGAAATGGTGGGAAAATCCAGAGCGGGGTTTAGTACTTCAAATTGAAATTGAAAAAAAAGTTTGATAATAAAATTAGTCAAATAAAACCTACAACTAAGCAACCTAGGAGATATTTATTCAGACAAAGTAACTGAACTTTGTATCACCCAGATCAGTCTACAATTTCTATATTCAAAAGAAACACCTAAAAAGTATTGGAGAAAATATACAATATTTTCATTGGATTTAATATGGCTTTAGAAAAGGCTAAACTTACTTTATGCCAACTTATACCAGGACGCCAATTCTGTCGAGATGTAATCCTTAAACAATATGCCTATTGCTTGAAGGTTCCATATTGGAAATGGCCTATAAACAGTTTGAAGCGTTTAATTTGGAATACTGGCTCAAATCTAGAGGTGGACACTTCCCAGCCAGAGTGCGTGAAGATTTTGAAGCATTTTTCCCCACCAACACCAATACCAGAGGAAGGACACGGTAATTACTCGGAAGCGGCAGTTTACTTGTTGATTTACATCGCAGCATTTTATACGGTGCTTAAGTTTGGTTATCCAATGTATTCGTGGAAAAAACTTCCTTTGAAGCTTTATGTTATATTTTGTTTTGTAATTCAAAAATTTCGCAATGGTTTTGGAACAGGTTTCTAGATTAAATAGGAATCAACTTGAATTGTAATGTTGCTGAAATAAATATATCATTATTGAAGCAAAGCTTAAATGTTTTTACAGTAAGTGATTAAACTAATTCCTAGTTTTTGGAGATAATCTACACCAAAATAAAAAGATGAACTACAATGCTTTTCTTGGGGCATTTGATTTCTGGATCCCTACCAATGCAACTCAAGCCTCTTTAACCTGAAGTCTAGAGTCGGAATAAGTTTCTTAAGAGATCTAAAGTCCTTCAACAGCTTTGTCAATTCTACTCGTTAAAAATCTAAATTTACTCATTCTCTGAATCTTATTAACCGATCTTATTGCCGATCTTTATACCCTTGCAGAGGGTATATTAAAATTGTCACGATATTTGTAACGCAGTGAAGGAAGCATTTCCGACCACATAAAGTATATATATTCTTGATCAGCATGACGAGCTGAGTTCATTTTCGTTTGTCCGTCTGTCAGTCTGTTCGTCCGTCCGTCTGTCCGTCTGTTTCTATGCTATCTCCTCCCTCAGTTTTGAAGCTATCTTGACCAAACTTTGCAAAATGCCTTTAAATACAAATACGCTGCACATTTGTCGGAATCGGTCGGATCGGATGACTATATCATATAGCTGGTCCAAAAACAAGTTCTACTGGGTTGCCCATATTCGACGGACCCATCTGGCAACGCCATAACTTTTGACAGAGATGTCAGATCGCTTAATGACATACCGCGTTTGAAGCGTCAGTCCAAGCATATTTTTACCATGGAACAATACACGCCACGCGAGCGCTCTGAAATAGTTGAAATTTACATTCAACAGAACAAGTCAATTGTTCAAAAACAAAAAAACAAAATTATCATGTCCGATGAAGTCCGATGAATATCATATTCAAAAATTGATGTAAACAAATCTACTTGGAACAAATTAAATGATTAAGATTGCCAACCGCCAAATTTTTATTTTTTTCTTTGATTTTTAAAAAAAAAAACATGGGTCCGTCGAATATGGGCAACCCTGTAGTGAGAAAAACTTCTTTGTTTTCCATCGTAGCGTCACCAATCGTAGTATAAATTTTTGGTTTTTTATGCTTCCACACAATATTGAAAAAATTTTTCAAAATCAGATGACTATAGCATATAGCTGCCATATAAACGGTCGGTCCAAAAACTAGTTCTAGTGAGAAAAACTTTTTTGTTTTCCATCGTACCATACCAATCGTGGTATACATGAGTTTTATATGCTTCTACACAATTCTGGAAAAATTTTATCAAAATCGGATAACTATAGCGAATAGCTGTCATAGGAACGACCCATATATACAATTAACCACAACAACACCAAAAATATATTTATATTTGTATAGAAGTATTTTTTAAATATCATAAAAAATATTAAAAAAAATTTAATAAATTTTCTATCTCCCTCAAAGGGTTTTTTAATTGGGGAAAAGAAAAAAATTTGTATACTAAAAAAATGTTCGAAGGCGTTAAACATGCATGGGTAAAAAAAAAATATTATCTGACAAGGTCAGGGACGGTACATTAAGTACGCGTCGGATATATATATATGTATATATATATATATAGATATATAAAAATTATCTGACAAATGTCAGGCGGTACATTAGGTACGCGCCGGATAAAAAAATGTATCTGACAATGGTCAGGGGCGGTACATTAAGTACGCGCCGGATAAAAAATGTATCTGACGAATGTCAGGGGGCACATGAGGTACGCGCCGGATAAAAAAATGTATCTGACAATGGTCAGGGGCGGTACATTAAGTACTCGCCGGATATTAATAAATATAAATATTTATGCATAAAACTTATCTGGCAAAAAGTCAGAGTCGGTACATTTATTATTATTTTTTTTTATCTTTAAGCACTGAATGAACTATGGCGGATAACATAATTAAACCGTTCCTGTGTGAATCAATTGAAAAATCATTATTGCGTACTGAATGGGAAAAATGGATCCGCCTTTAAAAATATATAGATGCGGAAGAGATTAAATCTGAGAAGCAAAAGAAAAACAAATTGCTACACTTTGGTGGCACCCAACTTCAAACCGTTGCATTCTCTTTACCGGGTGCTCTCATTGAATCAGACGAAGATGGCCACGAAGATGTGTTTTCGGTATTAGTTGAAAAACTCAATATATACTTTTCACCTAAACAAAACTCAACTTTCGAGGCATATGTTTAGACGGGCACCTTTGGTGGAAAAGCTTTGCAAAATTTGTTCTAAGATTGCGCCATCAAATAAAAAAATGCTCTTTTGAGTCAACGAAGACAGAGATTGAAGAAATCTGCTTGAAGGACAAAATAATTGATGCCTGGGCTCCACTGGACTTGAAGAAGAAACTTCTTGAAAAAGAGCAGAACCTCAATGATATAATCCAAGCTTGTCAAGTAGACGAAGAGATTCGGAAACAGTCGGAGACAATGTTAGTAAGTGTCGAATTCAAACCCTATAAATAGGATAGCATCACGGAAAACATATCAGGGGAGTAAGAGCCTTGAATGTGGTAGGTGTGGCCATTTTGATCACAGCGCTGATTGTGCCACATGTCCAGCTTTAAAGATGAAGTGCAACAAGTGCACCCGATTAGGTCATTACTCAAAGAAATGTAGAACTAATATAAATCGACAGTCAAACTATAACTTTAAGCGACAGCGTACGGGAGTTCATTTTGTTGGTGATAAATATTCAAGTTCAAAGAAGCCGAAAACAGAAACGAACTGTTTCAAAATAGGCAGTGTTGACGATGAAAATGGAAGTATAAATTGCAAAATCGGAGGTCAAGAACTTTCTATGATAATCGATTCTGGATCCCGACACAATTTAATAAGCCAGTCAGACTGGTCGGTCTTACAACGGAAAAACATGACCGTTTTCAATATTCGTTCAAATTCAAAATCAGTTCAAAGGATATGCGTCGGAGCAAATACTGAACGTTGTTTGTGTGTTTGAGGCATCCATATCCATATCCAAAGGTGGCGCTCACGAGATAATTTCTTCATTCTATGTTATTGAAAACGGCAGACAGTCACTGCTAGGCCGGGAAACAGCAGTCAAACTAAATGTTTTAAGACTTGGGCTAGGTGTAAATTTAGTCGAAGAGATAACTCCATTTTCGAAATGGAAAGGGACCCCAGTAAAATTGTATATCGACCCAGTTAAGCCCGTACAACAACCGATGAGGCGTATACCTGTGGCTCTTGAAGAAAAAGTAATAGGTAAATTGGAGGATATGTTAAAACGCGACATAATAGAGCCTGTCATTGGCCATAGCCCTTGGATCTCACCAATAGTTTTAGCGTTTAAGGAGAATGGCGATATTCGTCTATGCATAGACATGCGTCAGGCCAACAAAGCCATTTTAGAGAAAATTATCCATTGCCCATTTTGAAACGTTCATGACGAAACTAAAAGGATGCTAAGTATTTCTCAGATTGGATTTAAAAGACGCCTACCACCAATTGGAGCTGGACGAATCAAGTAGAGGCATAACAACTTTTATCAGTCCGCGTGGTTTGTTTCGATACAGCGGTTGATGTTTGGTGTCAGCGCAGCACCGGAAATATTCCAGCGCAGGATGGAAGAACTGTTAGCACCGTGTTTTAATGTCATGAATTTTATTGATGATATAATAGTTTTTGGAAAGAGTGAGGAAGAGCACGATCAAGCCGTTAAAATAGTCCGCGATATTTTAAAGGAAAATAATGTTTTATTAAATGAACAGAAGTGTCTTTGGAAATCGCATAAACTTAAGTTTCTAGGTCATATATTATCAGTCAAAGGAATTGAGGTTGATCCCGAAAAAGTAACTACAATAACATCATTTCGAGACCCCAGAACCAAGGAAGAAACACGCAGTTTTTTGGGCCTAGTTACTTATGTGGGAAAATTCATTCCGGACTTGGCTGACGCCACGGAACCACTGAGACGTCTTCTTAAGAAAGACACCAAGTTTGTGTGGGGTGATACCGAACGAAAAGCCTTTGAAAATCTCAAGCTGTGTTAAGCCAACATTACGAAACTTTCGTATTTTAATCCTAAACACAAGACACGTCTAATTGCCGATGCCAGCCCAGTGGCTCTTGGAGCGGTTTTACTACAAATTGTCAACGGTGATGAACCAAACATTATATCATTCGCAAGTAGAATTCTTTCAGAAGTCGAAAAACGTTACTCTCAATTTGAGAAGGAAAGTCTGGCATTGGTATGGGCCGTTGAAAAGTTTTATTTTTACTTAACCGGACTGGAATTTGAATTAGTGACGGATCATAAGCCATTAGAAACAATATTTAAGCCCGTTTCCAAACCACCCGCTCGGATTGAGAGATGGTTATTACGTCTTCAATCTTATACATTTAAGGTAATCTACAAAGCCGGAAAAGAGAACATTTCAGATGCGTTATCACGACTTTGTGTATCATCACCGAGGGATAGTACCGTTCGTTTGGTTGAGCACAACATTCTTCGGGTTGTTGAGTATGCAGTTCCAAAAATCAATGACTATTTCAGAAATTGCTGAACAAAGTATTCGTGATGAGGAGATCGTTGACGCCACATCCTGTCTTAGTGAAAATTCTTGGGAGTCTGCTTTATCAAATAGTTTCTACCCGTTCCGTTTTGAGCTTTCAACAATAGGGAGTATTCTTTTAAGAGGAACTCGATTGGTCATTCCGAAGACATTGAGACGACGGATATTGGAATTGTCTCACGAGGGCTATCCAGGGAATCTGCGATGAAACGCCGCTTAAGAGCTAAGGTGTGGTGGCCGCTAATTGATCGGGATGCAGAATGTTTGGTTAAGTCATGCAAAGATTGTATTTTAGTGTCGCGGCCTAGCAACCCAAGACCAATGAGTAGGACACCTTTTTCAACTGGACCGTGGATTTCTATAGCCACCGATTTATTAGGCCCATTACCAAACCATGAATATGTATTGGTTTTCATTGACTACTATTCTAGATACATGGAATTCAAGCTTTTGCGTTCGATTTCATCGTCAGTCATAATAGAAGCGATGAAAGAAATATTCTGCAGGCTCGGTTTTCCTAAATATTTAAGAACGGACAATGGGAGACAATACATAAGCACGGAATTCAACAATACTGTCATATAAATGGAATTGAATTAATGACGAGGCCGCCATATTGGCCTCAAGCTAATGGAAAGTCGAAAACATGAACAAGTCTTTGGTTAAACGACTAAAAATAGCGTACACAAACAAAAGAAATTTTAAAGAAGAGATACAATCATTTATATTAATGTACAACGTGACTCCACATAGTACAACTGGGTCTGCACCATCTGAATTAATGTTCAATCGTGTAATACGGGACAAGATTCCAGAGATCAGAGATTTGGTAGGCGAATTTACCGACTCAGCCGAAAGAGATCGAGATTGTTTGCAAAAACACAAGGGGAAAAGTGGAAGCGGATAAGAAGGGAAGGAAAGTCATATTGGGGTAGGAGATAAAGTTCTTTTAAAAGAATGTGGTGTTTCCCCACAAACTAACAACAAATTTCGATACCACGGTATATGAAGTTATAGAGCGAGATGGGAATTTGGTAAAAAAGTAGAAGGGAGGTCGCACTGTGATGAGGAACATAAGCCACCTGAAGAAACTTCCAGATGCGTCGTTACAATCTGTTTCAGAAGGTACAAACTCCGCAGCAGCTGTTCCAGTCTCAGATGTGGTATCGATGACCGCGCAGGAGCTGCCTCAAATAACGGCGCTGGACAGTCGTCAAGAGGAACAGCAGAGGGGACATGCCAGACTCTGCCATGGGCTTGTACCAGATCTAAAAAATAATGGAGAGATGTGGGAACCTATAGTAGGCTGTGCCAAGACAACTTCACAAATATATTTGTATTGACGGGCAGTGTTGAATATTAGGTACTAAAATATTTAATAATAAAATAATAAGTTTGGAATAAATTTTATATCTGCCTCAAGCGGGTTATTACAGGAACGATCGGTCTAAAAACTAATTCTAGTGAGAAAAACTTTTTTGTTATCAATGGTAGCGCCTTTCAAAAACTGCAAGGGTATTTAAAACATCGGCGTAGCCGATGTTAGCCTTCTATTTTTTTCCTAATTTTTAGAGCGAAGCTCTTTAACGGACGTTCGGCTGGGGGACTAAATCGAGAAAAGTTTTGACTTTAATTTCTTTGCGACAGCTTTTTTGCGTGAGATTTTCTTTGTTTTGATTTTGTTTGTGCAAGCGCAACCATGCACACACACACATGCACATACAAGGATCAGGGATGTGGGTTCACGGAACTGGAATCAGGGATCTGGGATCTGAGGTCGGGGAACTAGGATCAGGGATTTTGGGATTTTGAATCAGGGGTCTGGGATGAGATCTGGGATAAGGGATCTGGGATCAGGGATCTGTGATTTTGGATCTGGGATGAGGGATCAGGGAACTGGGATCTGGGATTAGGGATCTCGGATCAGGGAGCTGGGATCTCGGATCTGGGATCTCGGATCAGAAATCTGGGATCAGCGATCTGGGAATGATCTCGAATCTGGGATCAGGGAGCTGGGATCTCGGATCAGAGATCAGGGATCTGGGATGTGTTCTGGGATTAGGGATCTGGGATCTGTGATTTTGGATCAGGGATCTGGGATCTGGGATCAGGTATCTGGGATGGATCTCGAATCTGGGATCAGGGATCTCGGATCAGGGAGCTGGGATCTCGGATCAAAGATCTGGGATCAGGGATCTGGGATGTGTTCTGGGATTAGGGATCTGTGATCAGGGATCTGTGATTTTGGATCAGGGATCTGGGATCAGGTATCTGGGATGGATCTCGGATCGGGAATCTGGGCTGAATGATCAGTGATCTGGAATCTGGGTCAGAGATCTGGGATCAGGTATCTAGGATGGATCTGGGATCTGTGATCTCGGATCAGGCATCTGCGATCTGTGACTAGGGATTAAGGATCAGTGATCTGGGATCCGGGATCAGAGATCTGGGACTAATACCGTAGCACTATTTCATATAAAATAATAATTATAAAATAGCTTTATATTCATGTGCAAAAATTCTTATTTTGATTCAGATCTTTCTTTGTAAAGAGCATCGCTCATACCGGGTGTTCCACGATACACACTCCTTTTTGTTTAATCTGCTACTGATTTGCCATTAAATCAGTCTAACTGCATCCCGGCTATTAACATAGATGAGAATCGTCTTTTATCTCATCTGAATTCAGTGTACTGAGACCCTGTGCAAATGGCTTCATTCAACCTCTTCTTATTTTAATAAATCTCTTCCAAAATCTCGCGATCTTTTAAATTTTTTTAGAAGGAAACAAAAATCGACATTGCCAACGAATATGCAAATTTTCTGCAAGCACTTACAGCTTGCCAATTACACAGGGCAACAAACTGACCAACTTTGTGATGTGCAGCCTTGTTGATTCATTTATGTGCACTGAACAAAACTGCATCATCGGTTTTGTTTCATCAGCTCTTGTTTCCAAGATATGGCGGAAAAACGGATTCCTCGAACTTTTTGCCCTCACGAATTTCTTGTGCTCACAATAGGCATTAATTTCTGAATTTATCTGGCCTATTGGACAGAGCACATATGAATGCTTCTGTAAAAAATAAAACGCGCAATATTCGACCATGCGAAAGGGTTTAAATTGGCGCCTGAACTCAGATATTACTCGATTTGGGAGAAGTTATCGTTTCTCCCAGATCCAGACACGGGAAGGAGGCTGTTTGGACTGAATGAGTTCAGAAGTTGGTAGGTGTGAGTTGGTTGGATCTGCTGGGCAATTAAAAAGTTGTGGTATGTGTCATGAACTCATCGGTTTTTTCTGGGTTGATTCAAGCCAAATAACTATTTAAGGTGGATGAGTACCCTGAGCGAGGCAGAGCTAAAGTTGTCATGGTGCTTCTTTTGAGGAATTTTTTAGCCTCATTAATAAATGTTTCCGCCCAACTAAGCTTAAATCGATTACAATTTTATTAAATCAAAAT
>JAEIFT010000104.1:600000-781686 GCA_018904225.1 Lordiphosa mommai | reverse complement strand
TTTTTTGACCTGGTTGCCATGACTGCGCCAGTTTTTACTAAACCGATTTTGATCAGCCATGTTACAATCGACGCATAATTGATGTAATTCAGGCCCGTACCTCAATCAAGACGAAACAATTTTTTATTTTTTTTACACTAAACTAAAAAAAAAACTTGAAAAAAATCAAATTTTTTAAAAAAGTCCGCCAACTTTTTAAAAAATATTGAAAAAAAAATATGATTGAGGTACGGGCCAAAACTACAACAATTCGATCATAAACTCATTTACCGTTTTCAATTCCGATAACCTGGGTCCGGATTCTTATCACATCTACAACTTTCTTTTGAGACCTTAATTGGCAGCCCGTTAACTTTTTGATTATGTGAAAGCATATAAAACTAATATATATCAAGAAAACAAAAAGTTTTTCTCATTAAAAAGTAGTTTTGACCGACCGTTTCTATAAAGCTATATAATATAGTCATCTGATTTTTATAATTTTTTTCTGCATTGTGTAAATGCATATAAAATCTTACATATACCATGATTAATGACGCTACGATGGAAAACAAAAAAGTTTTTCTCATTAAAAGTAGTTTTTTGACCGACCGTTTCAATGGCGGCTATATGCTATGGTGATCCGATTTTGATAAATTTTCCATAAATGTGTGAAAGCACATAAAATTAACATATACTTAGGTTAGTAACGCTACAATGGAAAACAAAAAGTTTTCTCACTAGAACTAGTTTTTTGACCGACTGTTTCTATGGCAGCTATATGATATAGTCATCCGATCCGGCCGGTTCCGACATATTAGTTGCGTGCAGTGAAAGAAGAGCTCTGTGCAAAATTTCAGTTCGATAGCTTTAAGACTGAGGGACTAGTTTAGTAGAAACAGACAGACGGACGGACGGAATTGAACTCAGCTCGTCGTCTGATCAGAATATATATAGTTTATGTGGTCGGAAATTAATATTTCAATGCGTTACAAACTTCTAAGCAAAATTAATATACACTTTTCAAGTGTATAAAAATGTATCAAATTGAAATAAAATCTTAAAGAAGTCCCAATTCCAAGATAATATAAAATTTAATAAACTATTATGTAATTTTTGCTCGAAATGAATTCACTTTATATTGAGCAATCGGTTTCAACTGCAAGAACAATTCCAGGATATTCAAATCAAATCTACACAGAAAAAAAGATCCATTTGGAATGGATATGGACATATCCTTTTTTTTGGATATTGAAATGCATATCATTTTCAGAGTTTACACATCCTTTTGATATTTTCACTCCATTTCATCTATTTAATCCTTTGGATATTTTTCAGCTCCATTGGATGAAAAACTAAGTACCTTTTGGTATAGGCCCATTTATTTTTATCAAAATGTGTTCATTGTGTGCAATTTCAACTTTATCATTTTACCATTCGGAATTGACAAAAAAAATAAAAACAATTCCAGCCGCAACAACATATTGATTTTAATTATTTACTACTTATGGCTCATTACATAAAGCAAATTTACGCACACGAAAGGCTGCATTTTTGTTGCTTTTTTCCGTTGCTGATATTGTCATATGTTGCACATCATTCAGGTTGTCGCGCCTATCAGCCTCAACCAGAAGCACTCAATTTGCATATATCGAACCAGAAAATTGACTTGCCAGGCGATGGTTGGAAAAAAACCAAAAACAAAATAAATAAATTACTAAAAATATTGCGTACACGACATGCAGGCGAACTGAGCTTGATGTGCGTTCAATGTATTGGAAAATTGCAAAAAAAAAAAAAAAAAAAAAAAAAATAGTAGTCCTTTGTCTGCGCCTGGGGCGACAAAATAATTTTACAATGCTGACACATTTTATGTTTATTAAATCAAGAATTTGACCGATGGCCAGAAGACCCGAAAAGAAGTGAAACCCAATTTGTGCATGGCTCATTTGATTAAACATTTATGGGAGGGGGGGGAGGGGTCATGAAATCATTCCATCTGATTTACCCATAGGATGCAGTGCATCGTGTGGCTGTTGTTTTGTAAGCAAATCTATTGACCCGAAAATTAATTGATTGGAAAATAATGTTTCATGCATTTATTGATTCATGTTCACATGTGACCAGATCCCTCTCTCTCTCTCTCTCTCACTCGCTCTCTATGTGCTCTAACACAATTTGTATTGAGGCCAATAAAAGGTTCGACTCTTGTCGGTTGTTGCTTTCAATGTTGGTTTCCGGTTGGTCAGTCCACTTAAATATTTATCTACTTACTCAGCCTTCGGATTTACTAAACTTGTATTTTGGCTTTTTGTCTATGTGTCTCTGTGTGTGTGTGTGTATTTTATGCAAAATCCATATTCAATTTGGCAGCTGAACATCTGTGCAAATATCAAATATTGACTACAAATACCCAGCATGGACTTCAGATTCCTCCTCTCGATATGCTCGAGTGCTGTTGCTTTTACATTAAATTGCAATTATATGCGATTTTATTTGCTCTCGGCATTTGTATGCGAGTGTGTGTGTGTGTGTGTGTGTGAGTGCTTTGTTTTTTTATCCTCTCCCTCATGATTATGATTAAAATTCTATTGGTTCTGCATAATTGCTGACTTTTCTAGTGTGTTTGCCCTAGCGTCAAGTTTATGAACTTGATTTGCTTGGCTGGGTGTTCAAGTGTCCTGAAACAAGTGAACTTCATCAACTGGCCAGCAGTGTGCGTGTGTGTGTGTGTGCGATAAAATAAAAAATGTGTTGTCCAGCAAATCAATTGATATGTAAGCGAAGCGTGACCAACCGATGCTTAGCTTGGTCCCAGCCCATGTTAGTTAACAGCAACAGCCACAGTAGTTTTTTGTAATGTAATGAAGGGGGGGGCAAAGCTTTCTGTTAAGCGTAAGCTATGTTAATGCTCTTCATTGTAAAAAGTTTCTCTTAAATTTTGGAGTGCTTTTTCGCCAAGCTGCTTTCTAACAAAAAAGGAAGCTGCGATTCTGTTAAATAAATTGTATAAATCTAATTTACACTTATATATTTCAGAACAAAAAATAAAGAAAGGGAACTTGATTCAAATTTGTATTGTATAGCCACATTTTGGAAGTTAATTATTACACTTGACTACAAGGTTCAGTTTATAGAAATGTATTTTCGGGTGCTAAACACGAATCAGATTTTGGGAATGATCAATTACGTCACGAGTTAAAAAAAATTCATCATACGAAAATTTAAGCAAATATAAACTCAACTGAAGGCCTAAAAAAATATTTTCTATTTCAAGGAAATTATTCGTATATTTCAATCGTTGTCATCTTTTGTTGTTGTCAAATTACCTCAATGCTCATACGGTTTATGTCGATTTTGGGTCGAAAGCGGTTTTTGTGTTCAATTTATATTTTTGGAGTTGGAATTATTTGTATATCAAATCAAAGTTGACTTATTGTAAACGAAAAAAAATTTATGAAAAGAGGCAACACTGCGTATGAGTCAAAAAAAAAATAAACAATTTTAAACTCCACATTGCTTACTTGTTTTTTTTATTCGTTTATTTTACTTTTTTTACAATTTCACTTATATAATATTGACAAACATATTTAGTTAGTAGAAATAGTTTTTGTTTATTTTTTCCATACAGCAAATTTGAAATTTTTCAATACATCAGTTACAAGTTTTTGATTAAAAATTAAAAAAAAAAAAAATTTATGGCCGTCATCCTTTTCTAACAATTTTTTAAAATAAATTTTAAAATCAGTTTAAAAATATTCTTTTATAATTCGCTGCCTATAAGCAAAGGCTTCTTTTATAAAATTGAAATAGCGTGTTCCAGTTAGATCCGTTTGGGATTGAGATCATCTGCTGCAAGGTTCAGTGTTTCTAGGCGTCAATAGGCAGCCCTAAATTTATGCTGGATTGGACAAATCGCAATGAAATGCATTGTGCCTTCAATTCAGTTAAGATTGCATATAATGCTTAGGTTAAGGGTACTTCCATATGATCTGAGTTCGAGTTTCAAAGAAAATAAGTAAAAACCTCTGGTTATCTTTAAAAAATAATTATTTGTCCCTATTGAGAGATTTAGTTGCTTATTCAACATCCTGCTGGAAATGTTGTAAACTTGGTCGATCTAGTTGGCAAGTTTCCTACCATCAGTCTTCTCTAGTAAATTGAAATTATTTCCAGGATGCTTTATCGTTTACCGTACCTGTTTGAGTTCTCGCCTGTCTAAAAATATGCGATGCTATCTAAGCGAATCAATTATGTGCTTTACTTCATAAAATTACAACAAAATCGAAATCTTTCATTAAATCAGACATTTTTATACATACACTAAGAAAAATACGACTGGCAGAATTCTAGTACGATCAGGATGGAATTTATACCGTTTTGTACTTCTAATTCCAAGTATATTTTATTTGGAGCTGTACTAAAATTAAGTATGAAACATTTTTAAGTCTAAAAACGACCGTTAATTTTAAGTAAATGAGAACGAACATTCTTGAACCAAGAATTTTTCGTTCTTACAGCTAGCCCAAAAATTTTAGAAAACGAATTCTTAATTCAAGTACAAAATTTCTTAGATTAAGTTTGCATTAATCTTAAAATGCCTAGCCAAAAAGAATGCAATGGAAAATAAGAAATATTTCCGCACGAATCTGTATTTAAAGTACCCAACTGGATCTATTCAGGTATTAATCCCGAAACGAATATCGGTTCCGGTACGTACCGAAACGTTTATTTCGGTTAAAGGTTCTATTTCGGGTTTTAGCAAATTTCGGTTTTCGGTTCCGATACGGTGCCCAACTTTTTATTTGGGTATACCGGTACAAGTATTATTTTTTTGTAAGAAATTTGTTTCATGATATTCTTTTTCTCCCACATAGAACTATCAGTTACTTTTACAAATAACAGATTACATTATAAATTTATCTTAAATCTACTATGTGTCATATTAACTTTAATTTTACTCTGATGATTGTTAGTTTCTGTGACAGATATTGCTTTCTAGGAGATGAGAAATCAGACCTAAACTTATATTAAGTTTTTCATTAATTTTTCTTAATTATGGTTCGAAATTATCTACTCCTACATTTGCCGTATCCCTGCCATAAAAAAGATCTTTTGACATTTGGATATAAGACTAGGGCCAGATATATAGCCCATTATGCGCTGGAAAAAAACTGAAAGAGGTGGATCAGCTTTAAAACGCTCAAAAATGGTTGGTAACATAAAATCAGCCTGGGCTTATATTATGTGTTTCTAAATATTAAAAAGAAAACTTTCCTTAAATAGGAAAAAATATTTTTTAAATTTATGATCGAAATTTAAATTTTCATTTTAAAAATATATATTTACATTGTTCCATCTCAATATTCTTAAGGGATGATTTTTCTAAGACTTAGAAGTCTTGTGCATTAAAAAGCAGGTTTTACATTTCCGCCTTTTTAGTAACATTTTTTCATTATCTTCATAAAATAATAGGTTTTCTTTAGGGCCGAATTTATAAAATGTAATAGTTTTTTTGAGTGTATATATTGCTCTTTTACCAGTTAATATATTTTTTATTCGAAATACTTAAAAATCAGTAATATAAATAATAATATTACCGGATTACCGGATCCTATTATAACGGTAAACGGTTTTCGGTTCTCAAAAATATTGTAATATCGGTTCCGGTTTCAATACCGATACGTGGATTAAAACGGTTTATTTCGGTTAACGGTTCCGGTTACGGTATTATTTCCTGGTTCTATCACTTTACTTATGGAGCGATCGTCGATTTCAGGCCTATAGTTATACCTTCTTGGACTTTGAAAAGCTCAAGGCAATAAAATCTTTGCAGCCACATTTGATTAGAGACAGAGACATCGTTTCGAGTAGAGGTGGACAACTATCGATAGTCAGCACTATCGATAGTCACAGATAGTTTTTAAAAACCATCGATAGTCCACGATAGTTTTCGATAGTATGGTATATTAAATGCTCATGTTTAGAAATGCAGAAATTATAATTTATTAAAAGAACTTCAATGCTCATGTTTAGAACTTCAAAAATTTAAATTTATTAATAGAACTTCAAAAGTGGTTTCCGTCACTTTTGGTTTCAACTTTGGCATAAATATTGGATTGTGATTTCCGATTAGATATATATATAATTTTTAAGAAACTCTGATGCTTGCATTCAAACAATTCTGAAAATCGTATTTTTTTAAGAATGTTTTGGTGGAATAATTTATAATTCATTAAATTTGAAGGAAAAATATTGTATTATTTGAAGTACGCAAATTCTTGGTTTACTAGTTAATCGGGATTGGCTTTAGACTTTTACGACCTAAAGGATGATAAAAAAAATTAGCAACTGCAACACGTTGCCTACCATATCGATAATTTCGGAGTAATTTTTCTACAATTGTATGCGATTATATAAATCATTTTAATGTACGATATTCTGGCTGTCAGCAGTGTATGCTTTTTTATGTAATTTAGAAGTTAATAAAGATAATGACTTAAGAATATTTTGTAAGCCGAAGCATTTTCCAAAAAGAAAAGTTCGGTTTGGGGGGTTTAAATAGTTCCAAAGGTTCGGTTCATAGTCCGTTTCATAATGCGGTTCAAGAAATCCAACTTTGATTTTTTTCAGAACAACAAATTTCAAACAAAATTTTACCCAGAATAATTAGAAATTCTTGCTTGGATGTAAAACATTTTTTGAAAATAATTTTTTAAATTTAAGTGATTATTTTGCAATGATTTGAAAAAGATTTTCAATAATTCTCTTATCAATTTGTGCGTCTGGAAATCCTCTCCCTTGACAATTTGCTTTGTAAACTTAACATTGCTGAATTTTAATTTCTGACATTGTTATTTTTACCCTCTAAGATCTAAGCGTGTCGATAACAAGGAACAAGCTGGTATGTTTTTTTGTTGTTGTTGTTGTTTATTTGCCATCAAGCGATACGCGAACAAAAAGATCAAAGATAAATTTCCAATTTTTGCTTTTTTTTTTTTTTTTGTTGCCACGCCTCATCAAATGCGAAATACAAACGAAACTGGAAGATGGTTGAGCAGTGAACTGAACTCTACTCATATGAAAAGCTTTTGCTATTATTCCACGCTTATTGTTGCTGTTATTATTGTTGACTTTATTGTTATTGTAGCGCCACTTTAACAATGTTTCCCTTCTTCCTATATATATATACTTTTTTTTTTACTTTTATTCGTTGACAGCTTTTGTTGGCCATGCCAAACACTTCACTTTGCACAATGTGCACGGCAAACTGCCAGAGCAGCCGAAAAAAATAAATATATATATATATACACATAGCCGAGACTTGACTTGGCTGGCTGACTGACTGGTTGAACTGGCCACTCAATGACGTACACTTGACAACTTTCACCCCACACAACGACAACAACAATTGTATGGCCTTGCGTTGCAATTAACTTGAATTCAATGTGGCCAGCGAATGATGACAATTTTGGGCATTTACTTTGATGTTTTTTCTTCTTTATGAGTTGGCAACCCAAATTAATAAACACTTGCTCTTTGATTTTTAATGATGGCTTTTGAAAGGAAATGGGCCCTAAAAAGTAGGCTACACCTAAATGTAATTGTTGAATTTGGAGGAAGTGGGTGAAAAATGTGCGAAATCTTACTTAAAAACTCATTTCCTCTATGCCAAGTCATTTGTTTCCAATCTCTTAGCTAATTAGTTTTATAATTATGATTTTTTTTCTTGTTGTCTAAGTAATTTATGTACTAAAATCGCATACACACCCTTGCGGACGGACAATTGCATAGTCCAGCGAGCAATTTGTTTCGCCTGCTTTTGGTTCCTATTGATTGTCTGCGCCATTTGGGCGACAGCAAGAGCCAAGGACCTTTTTGCAACAATATATCTAAATTTCTGCCCACTCAAGCGCACACATTAAATGTAATTTTTTAAAAAGCAATTTTTTTGCCTTCTTTTTTGTTTTTTTTTATCAGTGTCGGGCCAGTTGCCGCGTCAAGCAAATGGCCGCATAAACAAGACCAGAAATTTGTATTTGCAATTTATGACAGTTCTTCTTCTATTTTTTTTTATGCCTTTGCCTAGGCCAACACCTCGAAACTTTTGTCGCCAGTTCGACGCTGAGTACAAGAAGTGGCAAAACTTTAAAGCCATATTTCGGCATATCGCCTTGCAGTTTTCTCTATTTCTCTGTTGTTTTCATGTCCTTTTTTTTTGTTCTCACTTTGCTGCTGATAAGACTTTGACATTTGCTTGGCTAGTTTTTTTTTTTTATTTGGGGAGGGGTTAAGCATATTGTTTTTTATGACTCGCACACACAAACAACAACATAAAAATTCTGACACTTTTTCTTTGTTTCAATTGCTATCTGTGATTTGCCTGGGTCATACTTTTAGTTGGACTTAGAAAATGGAAATGGTTAAATTTAAGAGAAGGTCCTGGCATTGAATGGTTAAATGATAGGCACAGCAAGTAAAAAAACAAAAAAGGACCCAAGCCATGGAACCGAAATCAAGATATCGTTTTAGGTTCGGCGGTCACTGAGTAGTTTGGTTTGATAGGCAAAGCCTTGCCAATCGATGAGCTGACTGGGCTTACTATTTAAACCAGTATTAACTGCTTAATGTATCGTCTTTAAAGGCCAGCGTTAAGGGGTTAGTTCAATGGAAAGCTGTACCAAAATTTAGGGCAACAACTACAGCGTTGATTTGATTTTACGATCAACCTAAACCTTAAGTTTTTTTTTTTGCTAAGTTAAGAAGGTTTTGTTAAAGGTTTGATAAAAAATAAGCTGCATGCTCCTAACAACTTTTGCAAGTATAAGTCTTACCTTTATAGTACATATCGATATAACATGACGGAATGTATATAAAGAATTTACTCTTCCATTCAATCAACTTGCTAGGTTTTAAGCTAAAAGATATTGATTATTTTCTCGATTATCCCTTGAAGTTTTAAGTTCTCAAAATTTAAAAAAATTTATAAATTCAAAATATTTATTTTAAATTTAATTATAAAGCTGATGCCAAAAAAAATTGATTAGCTCATAACTTCTGTGTTATTTGTCTAATCTTATTTGGTTTTTCAGGAAAAGTCCCTAATTAATATATTTTAAATCTTAAGGTTTGTACCAAGGGCGAGTGCAGAAGAGGGCAGGGTTGGGCAGGGGACCTTAGGTACTTAACAAATCCTGGTAGCTTAACTTTCTAACCGAGATTTTAAAGTTTTCTCGAAATTTAGGCATTTTTTGGAATCGCAGACAACGGAAATCAGTTTACTTATCTTAAAAAGACTTAAAAAGTCTATTGATTTGGGTACTTATTCCGGAGAGAGAAACATAATTACTTTTTTGGGTTATTGAAAAATTATATAACTGATTGAGAGAAGCTCGGCCTGGCCCTTTGGGACTGTACAGCCAGAGATAATATTTATATATATATATATGAGTTGGAAAAAATCCCTATAGTTAGAGAAAAATATAGCATCTTGTGAGATTCGTTGGTATTAGTACAGCAAATCTATTTAAAAAATGAACTGGTGATTGGCGTTTGGAAGTTTACTTTAGCTGCAGTCCACTTTATGTTAAAAGCAGGTTTGAAGGCATTTCGCTTATAAATCTTGATGTAAGCAAAATACTTAACATTAACAAAAACGTGGCAGTGCGGGAAATTAAAGTGAAGTGAAACTTTAAATTAAATTGTTTTTTCTTTTTAATTTTTAATCCATAAAGTCAATTTGGTGTCAAAAACTTAACCTTCTCCCTCATGAAGATTTTTATACCCGTTACTCGTAGAGTAAAAAGGGTATACTAAGTTCGTGCAAATGTATGTAACAGGCAGAAGGAAGCATCTCCGACCCCATAAAGTATATATATTCTTGATCAGCATCAATAGCCGAGTCGATATAGATCTGTCGTTGTCTGTCTTTTTTGTTGAGTTTGTTTAAATTTTTGAACGCCTCCCGCCCGATATGAAAAACTCATATCATTTTGAATGATTGTTGGATTCAGACATATA
Source organism: Lordiphosa mommai (assembly GCA_018904225.1). NCBI lineage: Eukaryota > Metazoa > Arthropoda > Insecta > Diptera > Drosophilidae > Lordiphosa > Lordiphosa mommai. The sequence continues at coordinate 771,687 of JAEIFT010000104.1, read as the reverse complement.
TTTAAAATCATCATTACCTATTGATTTTTCTCAGATGAACGATAGAAAAGTTCATGCTTTCGAATTTGAAAATACCTCATATCTCCACAATTTTGGAAATAGTTTTCTAACCTTCTAGACATATATCTGAATATCATTTATCGAAATTCGCTATTATATCTGCCGATAGATGAACGATCGGTAAAAGTTCACGTCCTGATTTGAAAAAAACTCATATCTTCCATAATTTGTGATCTGATATAATTACTTTTAAAAACCTTTCCACTGGTAATTTTTTGCATCATTATCATATCTTGGACATTAGCTTGCCATTTTAAAACAAAAATTCAAAATAGTTAAGCAAATATAGCCATTTAAGTGGAGTAATGCTTTTGCTATAAGGAGTATTTTATAAGTTGCTTAAAACTTTAATTGAGTTTTTCTTGAAACCAAGTTTTTTGACCTAGTAGCCGCAATTACGGCCAGTTCTACAGAATCGATTTTGATAAGACATGTTGCAATTGATGCAGAATTGATGTAATTCTGGCCCGTACCTCAATCAAGAGGAAAAATATTTTTTTATATATTTTTTTTTAACAAATATTAAAAAAATAACTTAAAAAATCCGAATATATTTTTTGGAAATGGCAGCCAATTTTAAAAAAAAATTGAAAAATATGATTGAGGTACGGGCTAGAATTACGTCAAATCTGATCATAACCTCATTTACCGATTTCATTTTGGATAACCTGGTGTCCCGGAATCATGGCTACCACCTCTACACTTTTTTTTTGGAGACCTTTAATGGCAGGCCGATAACTTTTTGAACGACCCTCGAATTCAAAAATGTTTTGTATTATTTTTTATATAATTAATAAATAACCCCAAAACAAGAAATCATATTGAAAAAGCTTTTTCGGTTTTCCAAATAAAAAAAAAAAACCCTGTGCAAGGGTAGAAGACCCCCTTAAGCAATCTTTAAAATTAACCGACGAAATAATTTGAATATCTTTCAGCAAAGCTGGTTTTAGGTATGTCTTAGCATGAAATATGTGGCAAACTTTGGAAGCAAAAAGCCTTTCCCCCTTTATCAATACGTTTATACACAAAAATTTATCTGAAAACCGCCAAAGTACAAACTTAATTTGCTTTAATAATTATCTAATTGAACGAGTTGGTTATGGAAGCGTCATGCATAATTTACACATGTAATTGTTCATATTGTCGGAGTAGTCATAGTTATACAAAATAAATTAGTGCTGAAGCAAAAATAAAAAAAGCTCCCTAATTATTCCTAAACATAGCATACTTTGAAGGATATTTATCATGATAAATTTTGTGTGTATAAACGGGGTATGTGTCGTTCTATCGTTTCCAATAGCTTTAACGTTTCTAGAGTAGCTCGCTAGTCTGAAAATAAGCATACCTAGCTGCTACAGCGATAAATGACAATTAATCTGCAGGTAAAGATGACGTGGAAAGAAGAAGAATAAAAAAGATTGCAGGTGGAATGATTATATGGCATGATAATGATTTACTGAGACTGGTAATACATAATGTTGGTACACCCAAAAAAAATCGTATCGTAGATATGCGAACATCAAGAAACCTCGATCCTTTGTATCATGTTGTCGGCCTCCTCTGATCCCTGCATCTCATCTCTCAGACACATCAGAACACTCGAGGAATTAAACCAACGAATATTCAGCAAAAATATTAGGTCTATTAAGTAGTAATGAAATGAATACCAATATATATTTATTTCCACGTTAGAACTAATTTTGTATGAAAATAAATATTTTAAAATTAAAATAGGATTACAAATTAGATTTTAATAAAATTTGGGTAATTTTAATTCGTCTTAGTACTTCATTTTTAATAAGTCGTTTTAAAATAAAATTAAATCGTTTGCCTATTTTATGCATCCTTTGTAATTTAGAAGTTGATCCTGAGTCACCCTGTTGACCTACATGCCCATTTTAAAGGTACAGAAATTCTGTACCATCGTCCCCTTAAAATTATTTAAATATATCTTATCGTTCAAAAGTTTTGATTTTTGTCACGAACTGTGCTCTTTCGCAATTAGATAAAAAAATCGGATATCTTCTACAATTTGGGTGAAAAAATGTTCGGACCTGCTAGAGATTTATAGTACTCAACAATAAACATCGTTTATTTATAAATACATAGAGGGTTTTCACTAGTCCTCGTAAAAAGGTAAATGGTAAATTTACCACAAATTAGCTACTGAACGACCCTTTGTGATTCATGATAGTAATTTTAGTAGTAAACCGGAGTATATTCAAAGCTTAATATTTACGACTATTTTCTGCAAGGTCGGTGGCGTAGGGCGCTGAATGCATAACTCTAAAACTGATGGTTGTGTGTTCGATCCTTGAACGGGGTGGGTGATAAACAAATTTTTTTTGTTTTATTATAATTTGTTTGGCTCTACCTAGCCTATGTTTTTATACTTTTCTTAAATCGGTAATAGTTTGGCGCTTTTACTTTCATTCATTTTGTTGCATAAATTTCAAATTTGGTTGATCTATTCAGTTTTTTCTTCTCTCTGAGATCTAATTGTTCATCAAGAAAGGCGTACGGACTGACAGACGGACTTAAGTATATCGGCTTTTGATGCTGATAAAAAATATTTATACTTAGCGGGTCGGGAATTTTTCCTCTTCCAGTTACATAAATTTGCATTAGAATAGTGCACCATTTTTACTCTACAATAACGTGAATGAAAAATAAATTACATATTCATAAAAAAGACACCAAAAAAAATATTAAAAAAAAAAACAGTCCTCTTTTGTCTTTGCCGGGATTTGAACCGACAAATTACAAAAAGAAGCCATCATGCCTGTCCACTCAGCCATCGCCTATTTCGAATATAAAGTAGCTAAATTGCTATATAGGAGTGACACGATTCTAAGTTTTTTTATTCGATACTTTGATTTTAACACTTTACATTTTTACGACGCATTTTTATAAACATACCCCAGGGTCTCGGAAAGGTTGTATTTTTTTTCTCATGTGTTTTGTTGTTGTATCGTAAACTTATGGAGTTTACCATTTACAATTTACCATTTTACGAGGACTAGTGAATATCCTCATAGTTTTATGATCAGATGAACATTACTTGAGTTATAAGCAAAACAAATAATCACGCTGGAGTTTTACTAGTTTTTGAGGTTCACATTTAAAATTTATAAATTCCATACAAACTTTGGCAGGTATAGAGAATGTTACAGTCGGGCTTCTTATATGTGTGCGGAATTTTCGATAAGTTGATTAGAAGATAATAAGAAATAAAGAAAAATCTGTCACTTTTTTAGTCGAAAATTGTTAAATAATTGTTCAAAATTTTTTAAATCTGTTTAAATTATTATAAATTGTTAAAATTGTTAAATAAGTTTAAAAATTCGTAAATTTCTCAAAATTATTATTTTCCTAAATTCTTACCTGTTTTACTGGAGGTATTTGGCTTTCCTTTTTGAGGCCTCATTCCAAATGACATATAAAATGTATTTCGGAACTATGCTTCATATGAATAGAAACACTTTTAGAAAGCATTGTAACTTGAATGCTTTTAAAAAGCTGTCTTATTTATATGAAGCATAGTGCCAAATTAAATTTTTATGTCATCTGGAATGAGGCCTTTAGGTTCAAATTCGTACATCCCTTTTGGTTCACCCTGTACTTATAATCGTATAACATTAATTGCTCTTGAATTGTCGATAGCATTATAAGAACCCAATTCATTTGAGTCTACAAAATGAATTCAATATTTATCATTACTAAAAATCCCACGCACGTTTCATACGATTTCTTCGCCTTCTCATGCCCCTTCTTTCCACACTAACTCGAGGCTTCAGCTCATAACTCAAAATGTATTTAGTAGCCAATCAAGCAGAATGACAGGCACAAGTTCAAAGCATAAATAAAAACAATTTTCTCCAAAACAACAACAACAACAGCAGCAGCAGTGGCAGCCAACTCCAAGTGATCCATAAATGAAAATTGATAAAGCCTGGACACACGTGTGCAACTCAAACTTAATATGGATTTATTTATGTGTGTGTGTGAGGGCAAATATTATTTTTCCTGCCCCATGTGTGTGTGTGGGAGTTAAGTAAAAACAGAAATCATTCATACAGATTAATGCGATATGTTTATTAGGTGCCACATCATGTTTGTTAAGCCAGCTGCAAATTAGAAACGAAATTACTTTTTTTTTTTGTTTTGTTGTTGTTGCTTTAGATTTTCAAAGTTGACGCCCATGTTGATAATTTAATTAACTTTGCTAATAGTACACAGAACAAAAGGGTTGAAAGGTCCCCTCCCCCCGCACAACACACAAAAAGGTCACCAATAAAGTAATTAGGCGCTCAGTGTCCGAGAAATTTTGTGACATCAAAAGGCGGCGTGACCAACTCCTATAGAAATTTTTGGCTGTCTTTTGTGTCACATTTTTGTGTGTGTGTGTGTTGTGAAGGAGCGAAGGATGAGATTCAATTATTATATATATATATATAAATAGAACCTGCGAAAAGAGCAAAAATTAAGTAAGTAGTTGAGGGAAAGTGTAGATAAAGCAAAGAGAAAGTGAACTGGCAAGAACTAAGTAAGTGTTAAGCATAAAAATATTAATTTAATTCAATAAAAAAATTAAAATAATATCCAAGAATTTATTATCATAGAACTGGATCTACATATAAATCTTCTACTCTTCCGTAACCCCTTTGCTTCAGCTCAATCATTAAACACCTGCGATTTGTTATCAACCCACTCTCCATTTTCCATTTTGAGCTCGCCACGTAGATCTGTTTGTTGCTTCTCCATTTCTGCTGACTTACAAGTAAGTATTTTTCTTTATTTATATATTTATTGCTTAAGCATTTCAAGTGCTGCCACAGCAGCATCAGGTAGAGCTGCTCAAGGCATAAAAAATGGAGTCTTCGAGGTAAATAAATGCGGTTTTTAAGCTGCGAAAATTGTTTTTGATTGCATTCGTGCAGCAAATTGCATAAAATATTGAAGAAATATGGCGTAAAAGTCGAATCTACGTGCTCGATTTCATTTGCGCTCGTTGCGGTGCAACTCACCAGAACTCTCTTTAAATTATGGCCCCAAAGGGGGGAATAAATGACTTGACTTAACTTACCCTTACCTGCACATTTAATTAAGCTGAGCTTGGCGGTATCGATTTGATTTTAATAAGCCCGCATCCACAACAAATGCAATTAACACTCCTGCACTTGTGTCTAAGGACACAACATCCTTGCCTGCTAATTGTTGTAATTTAGTGCAGACACAAAACTAATTAAGACAATTAGCTGCAGTATGTAACTTAGACATTTTATTTCGTTTTTTGGTTTTTATTTTCGTTTCTCTTCAGTTGACATACATGGCGTATGCTTAATGCGGATGACCTCGTTCTGTTGTGTGTGTATGTGCGAGGCCAAACAAATGCAATTTGCCTGACAACCAGCCAGTATTATTTTGCAGTTGATAGCCACAGAGCGGTAAGCCTGATTTCCACAGTTTAGTAGGCAGGGTCAACAGCTGCTGCGGTAGATTCTATGCGAAAATAACCCATTTATTTCTGTTACCCTGCTGAGTGACCTGATGTCTGTAATTGGCTTGATTTAGATGGAAATCATAGATAATTTTTAAATAAGTGCTTAGAAATTTTTCATCAATTGGTACAAGAATGAGCGCAATGATTCAAGGTCCAATAACTTTTTTCAGTTTAAAAAAACCCTCTTTAGATTTAAAATTTTTTTTGGTGTTTTTTTGAAAAATTAAGATACACGTAAATGACTTTGAAATTTTAGAAAATCTTCCCCCAAAAATAGGAAAATGGACGGAAAACTGTTGTATAAAACTCATATGTCGTTAATCTGATCAGCTCTGAACTTATTTTCACACCTCATTCTTCATAACATAATATTAACATCGCGCTTTCACATATTGGAAAATCCGGCAAATTGCAGAAAAATTAATGGAAAAAAATGTTTTTGTCTACCATTTGATCGGACTCAAAATCTTTTTTTCAAAAATTGTGTTCACTTTCGTGAAAAGGGGTTTAGTAAGAAAATTGGTTTTTATTCTATTTTGTTGTAAATCCACCACATACAAAAATTTAAAATACATTACTATACTACTAGATACTACTAGATACTACTAGATACTACTAGATACTACTAGATACTACTAGATACTACTAGATACTACTAGATACTACTAGATACTACTAGATACTACTAGATACTACTAGATACTACTAGATACTACTAGATACTACTAGATACTACTAGATACTACTAGATACTATAATAATAGATAACAAAGATACACTAGAATACTACTACTATACAATCATTTTAAAATAATGTATAAAATAATTATATATAAAATAAAATATATATAAGTGTAAAATTATGAATTTAATTTAGAGTTGCCTTCTTGGGAGGTAAAACGGCAAAAATCCTTATAAGTCTTGTCTTGGCTCTAATGCCATTGATCCTTCGTCTTCGCAGGAGTCGCCGTGCTAAACCGGTTAGGATGTCCTCTAAAGGGTAGTCCTTCGATTTTTTGTTTATGACATCACCTATCATAGTGCGGAAAATCGATGTATGGATTTTTTATATTTCATTAGATCAACTTTAAAGTGATTTTTTAACAAAATATTACCAACGGGATTTTCAAATTTTGAAAAATCCGAAAAGTTGGCGAAAAATGGTTAGAAAATATTAATAATGTTATTCATGTTCATGTTAAGAACCCATTTTCCGACAGGTTGATTTTCAAAATTTAAAATTAAAGTTGATACACTTAAAGAAAAAATCGATCAGAATCTTCTTGGATCCAAAAAGAAAATACTGAAATCAAGCATATACCCGTTACTCGTAGAGTAAAAAGGGTATACTAAGTTCGTGCAAATGTATGTAACAGGCAGAAGGAAGCATTTCCGACAACATAAAGTATATATATTCTTGATCAGCATCAATAGCCGAGTCGATATAGACATGTCCGTCTGTCCGTCTGTCCGTCCGTCCGTCTGTCCGTCTGTCCGTATGAACACCTAGATCTCAGAGACTATAAGAGCTAGAGCTACCAAATTTTCACTGTAGACTTGTATTGTCTGCAGGCAGATCAAGTTTGTTTCAAATTTTTGCCACGCCCCCTCCCGCCCCCGCAATTTGAAAAAAACCTCATATCTTCTACAATTTTGAAAATAGACTGTTCAAACCTTCTAGACATATATCTTAATCATCATTACCTATCGATCCGCCATACATCATTTTTCGATCAGATGAACTATAGTAGAGTTGCCACCCCCGCAATTTGAAAAATACCTCATATCACCCACAATTTTGAAAATAGATTGTTTGAACCCTCTAGACATATATTTTAATAATTATTACCTATCGATCAGCCATACATAATTTCCTGATCAGATGAACGATAGAAAAGTTGCCTCCCCCGCAATTTGAAAAAAAACTCATTTCTCCCACAATTTTGAAAATAGATTGTTTGAACCTTCTAGACATATATCTTAATCCTCATTACCTATCGATCCGCCGTACATCATTTTTCGATCAGATGAACTATAGTAGAGTTGCCACCCCTGCAATTTGAAAAATACCTCATATCTCCCACAATTTTGAAAATAGATTGTTTGAACCTTCTAGACATATATTTTAATAATTATTGCCTATCGATCAGCCATACATCATTTTTCGATCAGATGAACGATAGTAGAGTTGCCGCCCCCGCAATTTCAAAAATACCTCATATCACCCACAATTTTGAAAATAGATTGTTTGAACCCTCTAGACAAATATTTTAATAATTGTTACCTATCGATCAGCCATACATTATTTCCTGATCAGATGAGCTATAGTAGAGTTGCCTTCCCCGCAAATTGGAAAGAAACTCATATCTCCCACAATTTGAACATGTTTATATCCTGAGTAACGGGTATAGCGAAGTCGAGCAGGGCCGACTTTAACTTACGCTCTCGTTTAATATATTAAGGTCAAACTTTCACAAAATATTTTTTAAATATGATATAATTGTATAGTAATTATAAGATATGAATAAATATTAATTTTAACCCCTAAAAAAAATGGTTGTTTTCGGCCGAATTAACCCTACCGAATCAACCATTTTCTATCTGCTTTACAGACATGGGATATGGCTCAATGACGATAATGACTCTCTCCTGATTGACATGAACATACGGTGTAAATTGCATCGGTTCAGCGGCTTAGACGGATATTAGAAACAAAGAATCATACATACATTCACTTTTATGTATTTGTATAGAAATATAAACTTCCTTTGTAAAAACAAAGATATTGAACTAATAGTAAAACCCAAAAAATTTTAATTAATTTTTATTATTATTATTTTAAAATGAAAGCAAAAATAAAAAATATTTTCGGCTTTTTAATTGGTCCGTCGCCGAATCGAGTGCCAATGCCGAAGTTGCATCTTCTGTAGGTGATGCTATGAGAGAGAAAGTTCCAGCTGATATCTTAATCATTATTTTATCTTGTATAAGTCCCATTGTCTGTCCGAGTCCGCTTGATTTTGGATGAAGTCATGTCATGCTGACCATTCTGATCCATAATACTGTGGATTGTATTTTTGAATGTGCACTTGGTATTGTCGTAATGTGTCCGCTAGGGAAGGATGAGGTAAGACCCTACCCCTTCCGACAAGCTGGACACCCCAAGCTTGTATATCCTTCTAAAAGGCATTATAATCATGTCCATTAAGCATATGACTCTAAGATGATTCCAAGGTATTCAAAAGTCGACTAAATGTAACACATTCGCCCCTCTCTCACTCTCTCTACTTTTTTGGCATTTGGTTTTTTTTTTCAGCGCCTTATCCAAGTTTTGCTTCTGCCAAACTTTTGTTATCGACTGTCCCAGTCAGAGTCGCAGGCAACAAAATAAAAAGTAAATTATAAAGTAAAACATTATGTTAATACAACACTTTGTTTTTCGGTATTTCATATCTCGCGCTCCAAAGGGGCACTGGTTTGGTGTTTTGTTCTTCTTTTTTGGCTACCCTCTGTCGCTGGGGCGACTTCGCGGCGTCAGGGCGACAATAAATCAAAGTTTATAATATTAATTTTAAATTCAAATTTGTAAAACTTTAAAGCTTTGCTTCAGTACCCTCAACCCCAGCAACTGTTTCATTATTAACTTCATTTGCGGCCAAACTTAAGCTGAACTAACCCAAAAAAAAAATAAGAAGAAGAAAACAAAAATTAAATAAAATAGCTGTTATCACAAAAAAAAGACCAAGCGAAACTTGTTAAAGAAATTTTTATTAGCCGCCCCAAAGTTTTGCAGGAGCCACCAAAAAAAAAAGCAAAAAAAATGCGAGAGCCCGGAATCAATCCCTACGGCCAAGTCAGGAATTCTGAGTATTTTATTTATCAACTCACGCAGTCCACACACAAAAAAAAAAGAGGGAAGAAAACTGCAACCTGAACAATTTGCAGAGTTTCAATTCAACTTATGAAACAGCTCGCGGCCATATCGATTTCACGCTTGACGCTAAGAAAATTAACTTTTCCCCAAGTACTGAAAAACCCACAGTTGGAAGGGTGCGGGACAGCAAAAGATACTTCGATGCGTATGACAGAGAAGCAGAGTCGAAGGGAGAGCAATTCCTAAGCCCTGCACGTACTGTGGGTTCCAAATATTGTAAGTGATTTGGTGAAGTTTCTTTACTGGCGCACAGAAAAAAGAGAGAACCAAGTTACCCATGTGTGTGTGTGCGTGTGTGTGTGTGTGTGTCCTGGCCAAAAGGTGTACACCAAAGCAACGTGCTTGTAATGTCGATTCAGTGCGCCTAATTTGCTACACTCAAGACCCAGAGAGACTGGAGGGGTCTGAGGGCAATTTTCATAATTCACTTGCCGCCCTTGCCCTGCAGTCAGACTTTGAACTTCACTTCAAAACTGGTCATTAGCCATACGCATGGCAAGCACTTTTCAAATGTCATTTACCATTTGCCATTTGCCATTTTTGTGGACCCAACTTCATTAGGCTCGAATGGGTGAGGCCATGCGGTGGCAATGCAATTACTGCAAAAGTTCGCGCAAACAACTTTTTGACTTTGCTGCGCGTAAAATTCAATGAAAATGACATTATTTGAAGCAAGTGACAGAGACAACAAGAATATTAGAAAGAGAGAGAGAGAGAGAGAAAGCGTGAACAATGAGCTATTGGTGCCCCCAGAGCACACTGGTTAGGTGAGGGCGCCTGTTTAGGGACAAAACAACCGCATCCAAATGCAGCTGGACAACATTATCAGCGAGTTGGCTGATTTTCCATTCGGTTGTAATGTGACCTCCGAAATAGCCCAAAAATGGACTGAGAATCGCTGTTCACAAAATGAATGTTGATTTATAGACTACAATGGTGCAAAGGAGGAAAGAAAAAAGGATGGGAAAAGTTTAATGAAAGAGAGTTATACAGGAACATGCACAGCAGCTTAATTTTCACATTTTCACTTACAACAGTCAACGCAAACCTCGAAACACAATTTAAGAGAAATAACTTTATCCAACGGAATATTCTAAATTTAAAGGGTATTATAATTGTTTTCAAATATTTGTAATCCGCAGAAAGCCATATCTAAGCAAATGATAGATTCTTTTTTTTCTGCGGCTATAGGTAATTAACTTGATACATATTAAAAATTAATGCTTGGCAATATTTCTGATTCGGCAAGGACGTTTTTATTTTAACCAACATATTTTATGTAAATATTTTATTTAAAAAATAAAAATAAAAATTAGATTGAAAATAAGTAAGAACAGGAGAATGTTTTTTTGGTGACAACATTTTTTATTTAATTTAAAATTAAATTTTGCAAATTTTAATTAATGAAATAAATTCATATAAAAGCAACACTGCGTATAAGTAATTTTAATTTTTTGGTCAAGCCGCAAAGTAGGCAATGATTTTTTACTCCTTAACATATGTCCATTAGAGTGTCCCCCAATCGTATGAAAAATGTAACGCTATATTCTCACCCCCTTAAAAGTTGAATTTTGGTGTATAAATGGCATAACAAAAAAAAAGTAAAAAAGTTAGTTTTAAGGGTTGTGCATGGATTCAGTTTCTAATAACCGTATTAATTTTTAGTTGGGTAGACTACGATTTAATATCACATTGTGACCTCTGGTGCTATATAAACGCACCCACTTTATAGCATATGCGTTAAAGACGGAATATCATAAAAGTGTTAATGATATGTAAAAAGGAATAAAAATGCTCTAAGACTTGCAGACAAGACATAATATTGTCTCTGTTTGACTTATGTAAATAATTCTTGATGAGTACGCAGTTCAACACAAGTTTATTCATTTAAAATAGTTTATTTAACTGAAACCGACGTGGTCCATACCTCAATGATATTGACAAGAGTCAAATAACTGCATTTAAGAGAGAGGTCATCTCGACACAAGATATTTCTAAAGAGGTCGAAAACTTTTTGACCATGATTAACGCCTTATAATGAATAAAGCAAGCAACTCGATCACGAAAGCCATTCAAACATAATCTGCGCCTTAGTTTGTCCCTGGTCTATTGCACGTGTTTTAAAGCAGTCTAATATTTTACTAAACAACATCTTAAGACTATAATAAAACAACATCTTGGCAACTCTTGGAAAATTGTATTGTTCTTATAATGTTTATTATGATCAACGTGTTTTTTTTTTAATAATTTGGATGTGTTTCCACGATTTTCTACGCATTGCAGAACACACTGTTTGTGTTCATCCCATGGTAAACTGTCGAAAAGCTTCAAGACTAGCTTGCGAAATCCTTTAACAGATGCGTTATGTTCTTCTAGAAAACCACGGGTGCGCTGACTACCTTTCTGGGTCTAGGTGATATTTTGTTACGGTACTGATTAAAGGGGACAACCGACTTGTTCGCTCTTGGCCACGACGCAAATTCTGAATTTAGTTTCCCAACCATAAAATATTCGTTTCTTTTTAAATTAACACTTGAAATGGAGTAAAGATTATTTTAAGCAAAACAAGGCCCGACTAGGGAATCTTTAAGTCCATCTCGCAACGTCTAAAACTTGAAATAAAATTTTTGGTTTTTTGTAATTCTTTGCAAATCAAAATCTATCTTTCAGATGGTGAGGTTAGGTTTTCCGTTTACCTTTGGGGGACACTCTAATGTCCATACAGTATCGGGGTGCCACGAATCCTGACTTGCGCTGCAGGTATTCAGTGTTGAAAATCCGCTGTGGTTGGGTTACTAAAAGCCTTAATGCCTTTGATGCAAATAAACCTAGTGCCTACGGTGTTCAATTTCTGAACAATCTACATTAAACAAATTTACTTTTCTCTCCTGCAACTACAAACGCTAACATTTCACTTCATTTCTAAATTAACTTGTTTTAGGTCTATACAATAGTAATTTTTGTATTAAAACAAAGATTAAAAAAATCATTTTATTCTCTTAATTGTTGTGATAATCTTTTGCGTATTAATTGTGCATTTGTAAATTTATCGCTGCCAATTTAAGTTTAATAACGTGACAACGTCGTAAAATGCAATTACCTGAACTACGACTTCACAAGAGGGAGAGCCGCTAATATGTATATTTGAATATTCTTTAGATATGTTAAAAAATGTAGAAACTTTAGAGCGAAATTTTCTTCGCGCTTGTGAAGCAACATTAGGACTCCACAAAGGTTGACATGGTAGCTGTGGCTGCAGCCTGCAATAAATTGGCAGCAGCTAAATGCCAATGGACCCTCAGTAAAATAGGCAGAGGAATGGCTTTATGTAAGTAATTCTTGGATCATAGCGCGTTTTTGAAGCTAATTTTGTCGCTTACAGGTGTGGAATGACTGGGAGCTACGTGCAATAGGAAGGAGTTCAGTGCCCTGCTGTTTAATATTTTCGAGGCAGTGCATAACGTGGCCAGTGCCAAAGTATTTGGAATGAGCAAGGATGAGTTATATCGAAATTTGTTAAACGTAAAAAAAACTACATGAAGATATTATGCAACCAAAAGCAAAAACTCATACAAATCGTCTGATTGAGAAAAAGGTCACAATGCGCTTCTAAATCGGCTGCGCTTAATCGTTTCCTTACGGATTTGCTTCGTGCCTGGGGCATTTAATTATTTAAAGTTTTACAAATATTTTTAATTGTCAAATTTAACAGCAATTCACTGCGATTCGTTCCTTTGCATTGTATTTTGGCGTTCATTGTGTAACCATAGAGCCGCATGGAAATTAAACAAAATTTAACTAAGATGAAGGAATTTTAGTATATTTCATTTTAAAAAGGATCAAAGTAAATTTTTCTTACAACTAAATTGATAACGAAAGGCAAAGCTAACTTCGACTGTGCGAGTTTTAATACCTTGAAAAACTTTACTCAACTGATTTAACAGTAAAATTATTGGATATAGATATCAGATATTAAAAAATTTTAAATCTTGATAATAAAAATAGGATACCATAAAAAACTTTTCTTAGTAAAACACTTTTCCGACCGATCGGTCCTATGGCAGCTATATGCTATAGTCATCCGATTTTTATAAATTTTTAAAAAATTTGTAAAAGCATATAAAACTAAATCTACCAAGATTGGTGACGATACGATGGAAAACAAAAAGTTTTCTCATAGAACTTGTTTTTGACCGACCGTTTCTATGGCGCTATATGCTATGTGATCCGTTTTGATACTTTTTCCAGAATTATCTATAAAACTATCTATACCAAGATTAGTGACGCTACGATAAAAAACAAAAAGTTTTTTCACTAAAACTTTTTTCCGACCGATCGTTCTATGGCGCTATATGATATAGTCATCCGATTTTGATAAATTTTTTCGATATTGTGTGGAAGCATATAAAACTGATATAACGATTGGTGACGCTACGATGAAAAACAAAAGTTTTTCCCACTAGAACTAGTTTTTTGACCGACCCTTTTTGCGCTATTGATTAGTCATCCGTTTTGATAAATTTTTCTCATTATGTGGAAGCATATAAAACTAACTACCCATGATGTGCCGCTCGATGGAAACAACAAAGTTTTCTAACTAGACTAGTCTTAGACCGACGTCTTGGCGCTATTGTTAGTCTCTCGGGTTTTGTTGGCAATAGTCGAGCTTTAAAATAGAGATATCCGTAGAAAAGAAGCGGGGGAAGGAGGGGAATTAACTTCATTTAAAAAGTTAATGAATATTTCTTGCCGATAATATAAACTTTTCGAGTAAAAAACAAACGAATATTTATATTTAAAGGTAGAATATATTGTCGCTTAAATTGCTCAACTAAAAATATGCTGAAAACGTAACGCAGTTATTTTTGTTAAATAAAGAGTTCCACGATGGTGTGAAGAGAAGTCCCAAAAAAATCACTAGAAAAAACACCAGAATTGTTTGAAATAAGTTAATTTATAAGCTAAACAATATATCTTTCCGGCATTATATAAAGTTTTGGAGTAAAAACAAACGTATATTTTGCCCAGAGAAGTATTTCCTTAAAATGATAAATTAGGCACGTTTTAGTCCATAAATGAAAGCATCCTTTTTCGTTAAGGGCTACTATCGTTTGATAAATTTTGTGATCAGGAGAAGTAACTGAAAGAAACTTTAGTCGCACAGAGAATTTTATTTAAACCTGCAAGTTTCAGCCGGCTTAAGTTCACACAAAATATGATTGGCCAAGCTTAAAATTAATTTTAAAAAAACTGTAATCGAAAAATCGTTAAACTACTGATGGAATGTCACAAGTAATTTCACCAGCAAAGCAATAAATTCTTCCTTTACCAGTGTATCGTTTTTTGCCTCAATCATTTCATCAAGTAATTGCCATCTTATATTGCATTCATTTACCCAAATGAACCCATTTTCACCCACAATTTCTCTTCATTTGCCTTTTACCACAATTTTCTGAGTTTCGTTCACGTTTAAAGCCCACATTTTCAGACAGCCAGAGAAATGTCTGGTCTCAGTTCAAATTACTCGCATTATCTACGCACTTCAGCAACGAAAATCTCTATACATAAATATATCTGCCGCAAAACTGTCAACTCAACTCGGTCTCCTCCTACGCAAGTTGAAAACCAAAAAATTGCTTGGTTTATTGAACCAAAGGACAAATTGCATGAAATGCGTAAAATCAGTTGGGTGGCATATGGAACAGAACACCAAAAGTTTTGTGTCTTATTAATATATGTATAAATGCCTACAGTAGACACTCGGGCCTGAGGCACTCGTCCCAACACGTAAACCAAGGGCAGGTCTTCACTTTCTTCACTGTTTCTTTTTTTTTTGGCGACCGCCCCATTTGAGTCTTCCCCTGACCCAAAGAGATTTATTAGTTGGGCGTTAATCCCCGGCGGCCTAATACATCATTTCAATTTGTTGCAAGTCGTGTTTATTTGTACGAGGGTGGAAATAGAATAGAGAGACAATTCGGCAACAACTATTTCACTTATTTACTTTCATAACTTGCAAATTGTCAACTTATTGTTGGGCTGCAGGGCACAAATGAAGACAACAACAGTGAAAGAAAAGTAGTGGAAAAGTTTCCTGGGGCGGCTGCGGGTAAGTGGCTTATTAGGGGCCTGGTTTTTCGGAGAAAGGTTTGTGTATGTATAATTTAATTACCTAAAAAGTTTCACAATTCGAGGAAGTAAACAGAAAGTGATTTATAAAGACAGCTGGGAAGAAGCAGAAACTTAGAGGGAGAACAAAAAAATTATAAATCAAACATTTTTTTCAGGTTTTTTTTATGGCTACTTGATTAGCTTACTTACTATTGTAATGTATATACATTGTGGTCTATAACCTAATTAGTTGATGGCATTTGTTTATTCTTGGGAAATACACTTTATGCTGAAGGGTATAGAAATTATTTCATCCTTTACTTTACCTTTATTATCTTATTTTATTTATTTGTTTAAAAGAAACTTCATCTCACAGACACAATTACAATAAAGAAAGATATAAAATATAATAAACTCCTTCCTTTTCGGTGAATGTACATTAGTTAGTCTCAATGACCGGCACCATCAAAGCCCCTTATCGAAAGGGATTCCTGTAAATGTGGAATAGGCCAGCTATACGAGTGAGTGATTGTGCAGAACAAATGATTCAAGACACTATTCGGGTATGTTACCACTGCGAGGAGAATAGAACTTATAATAATTCTGCACTTTAATCGATCACAAAATCAAATAAAAAAGTCACATTAGGTTTCTCTCGTGAACGAATCGAAAAATTTATATGAAAAAGCTGGCTGCAAGATGGCTGCCGTGTCTGCTGAAACTTGTATGCATCATTGCACACCAGAGACTAAGAAACAATCAAAACAGTTGACCGCTTCTGGGGAATGGAGACTAATGAAGGATAAGATGAGTGTGTCAGCAAGCAATGTTATGGCGGCAGTTTCTTGGGATGTTCTTGTCATAGTTTACACCGGCTGTCTGGCTCTTGATCTTAGTTACAATCGAAAATGATGGACCTGCATTCTGCATTTTTCATAGGATTGTTTATATTTTTCGCGATTCAATTATTCGCCACTCCACAGTTATTTTAAATTGCTCACTTTTTAATATCCATTTTTAAATGAGACCAATAGAAAATGTTTACATTACGCACAACAAACAAAAATGCCCTAAAGCAGTTTTGAGATTTACAATTGTGTGTTTTCACATTTCTTATAAAATCTGTAAAAATGTAACAAAAAATAAAGGCAATAGCTAAAATTAATCCCGAAACGAGTATCGAAATCGAATAAATAGTGGTATCCATACACTCAGAAAAAACAACCTGAAAAAAGAAATTTGAATTCAAATTAAAACCCTAAAACTTAATTTCTAAATCTTATATAATCATTTTCGAACATTTCTATATATAAGAACGATTTTTTTAAGACTTAAAAGTCCTTTACATTAAATTAAAGAGTTTATATTTACCAAAGGAAAGTTTTTCCGCTTTTTAGAATCTTTTTTTCTATATCTTATGTATCTTAAAAAAAGAATTTGATTCCGGTTATTCTTTAAGGGCGAATTTCTTAAATGCACGAATTTCTTTTGAATATATATAATGCTATATTACCAGTTAAAATATATATTTGAAATAATCATAAATCAATAAAATAAATAATACGAAACCGAAACAATACCGGTATTAGCGTTTCGGTTTAGTTCCGGATACGGGGTAACGGTTTTCGGTTTTAAACATTTTTTTAATATCGGTTCCGGTTTTGATACCGGGACCTGGCTTTACGCTGTTTATATCGGTTAACGATTCCGGTTTCGGTTGAGGTATTATTCCCTGATTAAATCAATTGCTAAATTTCAGTTTGTTGTATTGTAGTTCTAAAAAATAAAATAACCGATTTTGATTTTCAGCGATAGCTTTAAAAACGGAATTTCTGTCTACGGAGGCTTCGCTTATTACTCGAATGGAAAAGGCTTTTTAGTTAGCTATTCGATTCTTTGTTTTTGTTCTCCCGCGTCTCTTCTTATAGCTCTTCAGTAGGAAGAAATTAAAGCTGTATATTCAGACCGTGGTCTAAAACCGTATGTTCCGTTGGGGTTGATAATTTGTAAGCAAACTCAGCTGTTTCTTTAGCATATATCCCCAACTCATCTTACCTTTTGTCAATAGTAGTTTCTTGATACGAGTTATGTAATCATATAAGGTGCATTAAAGAACTGAAGGCCAGAAATTTTCCGTCAGTCCATGAACCAAGCGATATGGTTAGGTTAGGTTGCAATGGTTGAATTGGGATGAAATCCCATTGTAATACCATATAATCCTTTCTAAGCTATGATCGTAGAGGGAGGGTCTTCCCTTATAACAAATTTTAGCAGTGTGGCAAGATTCTTTTCGAAGATTACTGAAAAATCTTGTAGAAAGGGATGACCCAAAACAGTGAATCGCCTTCTGGTAAGCGCTGGGCAATGTGTTCCTCCAATGACATCCTCTGAGTTGCAGCTTTTGCAGAAGTCGTTGTGATTAATACCGAGCCTTGCGGCTCTAGCAATAAGGTGTTATATGTTTCTAGTTGGAGCAGCGCCCTAGATTTATTCATATATAGAGTGGACCATGTAAGCCTTGATACTTCACATTTGTGAATTGTTTACCATCGATTCATGGTTATTCGTAGGGTAGTTTCCTTTGTTTGTAATTTAAAATTCGCAAGTGGCACCCTATCTGGTAGGAGCTGAGTTCTGGTACAAAGCTGAGTTCCATCTATGTCACAGTGTCTAGGCACCCAAATGAAACGAATGTTTAAGAGCTGAGCCATTGCATCCAGAGACCTGCGGCACTCAGTAAGTGTTTTTGCATTGTTAATTTTACTGTCAAGGGCTTTTAGAGTCAGGCTCTCTGACCAAAATGTTTTCAAGAAGGTTTGCAGCCTACTGGATGGCTACAACCTTACAGTGAACAGGAAGTCGAAATGACGTTTTAATATCGAGGTCTGGACTGAAGACTCCAGTTTGATTCCATTCGTGAAGATGTTGAACCAGTTGGGAATTTTAAGGGCAGATCGTGTTAAAGTACCTCAAGTTTATTTAATTTAATTTTAAATATTGAGAATTAAAATAAAAGAAAAAAATTAATTGAAATAAAATCGAATTATCTAAAAAACTAATTAAATAAAAAACAATTTTTCTATCATTTTGAGTAAAAAAACCCGGAAGATTCGAATTATTTAATAAAAGTTTTATTTAGAAAATCAAAAACTTGTGTTAAAAATTTTTGTACGCCATTTTATGACTACAGGGCGTAGAATTTGCATTATTTTATACTTTATATTTATATTTTAAGTGTGGTTTAGAAGACATTGTATTTTGAAACCAGTTTTTCGAAAAAAGAGTTAGATATAACACAGGCTGGACCGGTTATTATTTAAATGTTCTGCTTAATATTATTTTCATAAACTGCCTTTTTTCAACTTGTCAACCTTTAATGAGCAGAAAAATTTTTCATGAATTTATAAAATTTAATTTCTACTTCTCAGTAAAGTCTAAGGGCAGATTTCGAATCTACTATTTATGTAGCAGCTATGTATCAGATAAACCTAAAATTTACTTTGCTATTTTCAAGTTTATGTGACAAATAGAAGCTGAGAAATCGTCCCTAATATGTATAAATAATATTCTGATAATTTTCCTAGAGCATTCCAGACTCGTTATCTGTACCATTTGGCTAACATGCGCTCAATTTCCTTTAATCAACTCAATTAGTTGAAATGTAATAATAACTGTTGTTCAACCGATGCGAAATACAAACGAGGGCAACCACAAAACTCACTTTGATGAGGATGACACGAGTGGGGGGAGGGGGGCAAGGGAAGAGAAAATGTAAGCAAATTTGCATTGCCAAGCGAAATAACAAAAGTATTTGCATATTGTGGGTTTACTCTTACGCCCAACAACAGCAGATAATCACACGTAGTGTGGTCCAATTCCTGTAGCCGGCTCCTGTGTTCCTTCTCTTTTTTTTTTTTTTTTTTGCGTACGTTTGCCTTTGCTTCCGACTTGTTTTCGCTTTTAATTTCCTACACCGTGTGCTGTTTATGATTGCCAGAAAGAGAAGCTTAACCCACAGGGACACTCACACACACACACACATACACCCAGCTAAGGACTTTCGATCTCTGTCTGTGGCATTTGGATGATTAATGTGTTTACACAGGCCACGAGCGTTTGCGGTCGAAGCTGATTTGAAAGGGTTAAAAGGCGTAAACACAAACACAAACACACAAACACATACAAATGCAAATCCCAGTGTGCGTGTGTGATTTTATTTATTTATTTATTATGCTCTTCTGCGCTGAAATTGACTCCATGCCACATATAAAAATGCTTTACTGCCATTTTATTTATATTTGCTTGTGCTCTTTATTTTTTGTAAACAATTTAATTAGCCAAAAAGCAAATGCTGACGAAATTTAATTGCCTACTTTACAGCATGAGCAACATATGCGTGTGTGTGTGTGTGTGTGTGTGTGTGTGTGCGTACATGTGTTGGCACCATTTGACTTCATTTTGTAAGGTGTACGATTCTTTGCTGTCGCATAATCTTTCCTAGCTGTGTGTGTGTTAAGTGCCTGAAATTGAAATTTACGATTGCCAACAACCCAAAAAGGTAACGCAAATAAATGTTGCCAAAAGTTGGTCAGGGCTGACAGAGAACAAGTGAGCAGCAAGTGTCACGAGTGATACAGATATACACGTAAGTCATGCAGATAAACCAAGAATCATCTTTATTTAAAATATAATAAATAAAACTAGTTTAGTATTATTAAATGGTAATAACCAGGGTTCGAAATTGCTCGCTTCGGAGCCACGAATCAGTCAGACAGAAGAACGTACAAAACTTAATCGACTCAAGAATATTCATATGTATTCTTTGTGGGATCGGTTATAAATATTTTCAACTTTAGCTCAAAGTTTTTATATATTTAGTTTCTGGGATCTCAAACGAAGATTCAGTTGAGAATTTTCAGTTTGGAGTTCCGCTGTTTTGCGAAGTAAGTAATTTAGCTTACTTTACCACTTATAAAGTCAAGGTGGAACGTAAGCCTAGTGTGACCAGATTTATTAAGAATTTACACCAAATCTTGAATTTAGTGGTATTTTTTAATTATCCTCACGCAACAATATTTCCTCAGCTGTTTAAAGTAACGTGATTTCTACAGGCTATTAACATAGGAACCATTCCTGTGCTGCTAAGCGCAACAGTACTTCTCAGCTCCGTATGGGCTCAAAGTAAAGGCTGAAGGAATCATTACTTCAGCTTCTTCTTTCCACATATTATGTATGAAACTTCGCGTTACTTCGCTGGTCCGTATAGGGCTTTAAGCTTAAGACTCAATCTGCGGGCTCATTTTAATTTCGGAGTTTTTTTATGATGAATTTCTAATATCATACAATTTCTCAGGCTTATTAATTTGTTATCCAACTGTCGAATGGTTTACTTTTATGACGTCGATAAATATTTAGGAGGAATTTCAATAATTCATTTCCTTAACACCGAATGCTACAAAAGCTATTTATCAAGAGTCAGAAGCAATTTCCTTAGAGATCCAAAGTCCTTCTACAGCTTCGTAAATTCTAAGCGTAATAAATCTGAATTTCCTCATTCTCTGACTCTTAATAACATTAGAGCCGACACCGATCCCGATATTGCCAATCTTTTTGCCTTTTTCAAATGTGCTACTTTTCTACTAAATATAACAACCAACCTCCATATACCATTCCATTGAATCAATATAACTGCATCCCGAACATGTACATAGATGAGAATTGTCTTTTGTCTCATATGGATTCACTTAATCATCCTCATTCTCTCCAGGACCAGACAATGTTTCAAGATGTGTATTGAGATACTGTGCTAATGGCCACCTTCATCCTCTCCTTACTATTTTCAATCTACCCCTAAATCTCGGGGCTTTTCCCAGTTTTCGAAAGGACTCCCCATTATTCCTATACATAAACAGGAATCAAAAACAGACATTGCCAACTATAGACGAATATGCAAATTGTCTGCAATTCCAAACCTGTTTGAAATGATCATTACCAAGCAGTTACAGCATTTGTGCTTGCCAATTATTGGTCTATCTCAGCACGGATTTGTCGCTTAACGTTCTACAACAACCGACCTTCTTGAACTCACATCCTTAGTCAATTTGGTGTTTCATTCATCAAACCGACGTAATATATACTGACTCTGTCAATCATCAACATCTTTTACATAAACCATCTCTTCTTAGTTTTCGAATATAGTATCGATGAAATTGCTCTTGACGGATGCTTCGTGGCTGACGATCTAGGTATACGTTTTAAGCCAAATATATACTTCAATAGGCATATCTCAATCATATGCAATAACGCAACTGGAGTACTTGCTTTCATTAAAAGATGGTCAAAAGAATTTAATGATCCCTATGTTACCAAACATTTGTACGTCTTATTGATGAGAACCATCTTGGAATATGGATCTTGTTTCTGGTCTCTCATGTACCAGAAATATAAAGATCAACTTGACTCAGTTCAACAACAATTTCATATATTTGCTCTACGAAGCTTTAACTGGGACGTCAACTCACATTTTCCCCCTTATGAGCAACGATTGCAACTTCTCGATCTGCCAATTCTCGAAAATCGAAGAATGTGCCAAGGAATAGTTTTTCTTCACAAACTATTACTGGGTGAAATTGACTCTAGAGATCTCCTTAAGGGGGTATTCTACCTTTGAACAGCGTTTTATGAGTGTTTTTTTAAAAAATTCTGGAAAGAAAACTATAAAAGCTTTTTCAATTTAGTTTTTTGTTTTGTGTTATTTATTAATTAAATTAAAAAACACAAAAAAAAGTTCGGATTTCGAGGGCTGTTCAAAAAGTTATCGGCCTGCCAATTAAGGTCTCAAAAAAAAGGTGTTGAGGTGGTAGCCATGATTCCGGGACTCCAGGTTATCGAAATTGAAAACGGTAAATGAGGTTATGATCAGAATTGATGTAATTCTGGCCCGTACCTCAATCATAATTTTTAATATTTTTTGGAAAAACTGGCGGCCATTTAAAAAATTTTTTTTTGATTTTCAAGTTTTTCTTTTGGAGTTTAGTGTTAAAAAAATAGTAAAAAAATGTTTTTCCTCTTGATTGAGGTACGGGCCAGAATTACATCAATTCTGCGTCGATTGCAACATGGCTGATCAAAATCGGTTCAGTAGAACTGGCCCAATCATGGCTACCAGGTCAAAAAACGTGGTTTGGAGAAAAACGCGGTTAAAGTTTTGAGCAACACTGAAAATACTCACGTTAGCAAGAACATTGCTCCACTAAAATGGATATATCTGCTTAACTATTTCGAATATTTGAAAATGGTTTAAAGGGGATGAAAGGGGAATGTCCAAGTTATAATAACAAGGCAAAACAAAAAAATGGAAAAAAAAATTTTCAAAGGTAGAAGACCCCCCTAAACAAAACAAACCTTTATGTGCGAACAAGATATTATTTACCCATAAATTTACCGCCACGTTCCTTGAACTATGCTTCTTACGAACCCTTCCACTGGCTTTGTCATAATTATTACTTACTCTTTCAGCTTTTCTCATTTGATTGTTCGTCTAACTTTGTGTAAAATCAATCATAAATTTTAATAGGACTTTGGAATGGCTTTGCAGAGTAGGGATGCCAGACCCATTCCCATATCAATGGCCGCGTTCAGCGAAAGAACTTGCTCCCTAATCAATGATAACTTTCTTGGTAATTTATTTAGCCTACTTTTCCTGTTGCGTTTAATGTGATATTTGCATAGAGCTTTAACAAGACCCCCTAAAAGTATGCTTCATAGTAAGAGTAGTTATATTAAGCTGATCCGGTTTCTCTGCTGAACGCGCCCAATGTAAGATAACTTGTGTTCTTTTTTAGGAAAGTGAAAGGTAAAGACCTTCAAAGTAATTCTTGATGCTGCATCTCAACCAGTAATTTTCAAAAATATTATTTGCCATTTGGAATACATTTTCCCACTTCTTGGCATTTTTATCAGTCAGGCATAAAATTTAAATAGTTAAACAATCTCAGGGCTTCTCTTAATTCAATGATGCATTGATCCAATGCCTAATTGGTAAAAAAATAAAAAAAATTATGTTGTTAAAAATAGAAGTTTAAATTATAACTCGCTTGAATGTTGAGTTGAGTAAAATTTAAATTATAAACCAATTAAATTTTCACTCTCTCATCTCTAGTGCAAACATTTTTAAATAATTTAAGTTTGTTTCAGTCTCTGAGGTTTTTTTTTTTTTGGGGGGGGGGGAGAGTTCCAAAAGGAGCCAGCAGTCAGGTGCCAATATTAAATAGTTTAAGTGAGTTCTCCTTTATGCATGTATGTGTGTGTGTGTGTGTTTGTGTGTGGGCCAAGTCTGACTTTATGGCTGTGTGATAAGCAGGCCAGAGACCCTTTTGATTTGGTTTAGGATTTGCGGTTGTCGCTGGTTTCAGTGTTTGCCTTTTTAACTCGTTAGTTATGCACAGGTTTATGGTGAAGGAGAACGGTTCGGAGAAAGACTTAAGGCTTATTTAGCAGGGCAGTGCCACATGTTTTGGGTGTTTTGTGTGTGTGTTGGTTTTTTAATATGACACCTTTGCCGATGGTAATTTATCACCTCGACACTGGGGACATATGCCACACTCCGCTCCGCTCCACTCGCTCGTATCTGGTGAGCTTTTATAAACACCGAAGGGACTAATCCCCAAAACTGACTTTAATGTGGGACCAACTGATGTCGGTCCTTAGATAATTAGAGCCTGACCAGAGCAAGATTTATGCATGCGTGTAAATGGGAATAAAAGAAAACCAAATTAAATGCAAACAACTTAAGCGTCTAATTAAATCACACAACACGAAAACTACTGGGCATCCCGTGTCACAAATTTGAAATGTGCCATCAATCTCACAAACAAACAGCTGCTGCTGCTGCTGCCAGTTAATTAAGTTTAGCCAACTGAATGTCAACGTTTTGCATACCTTTATCAACTCAGTGCCAAAGTGTCATATTAAAATTGCTAAGCCAGTTTGTGGGTGCCTGTGGGCCGGTGTGACTTAAGCCGGGCTAAGCTCGGGCTTAGCTCATGTAAAATATGTAACATTTTGCCGCATGCCACTGCCATTGCATTTATTTAATAATTGAATGCATGCATACATATTTGCTCAACACTTGCAAATGCAAATGCTATTCAAATGTTCACTGTTTGGCCAAAAACTCCACTGGTAAAAATCAATGCAAATTTTAATGGCACTCTTGTGAATTTCCACAGATTTTGATCGAAATTATAAACGAATTTGTTGCTGCCTTCGTTCATTTGGTATGCGTGACATGTAGGAAGTGACTTTTGCCGGCATTTTGGTTTTTTTTTTGTCCATCCTCAGCCTCATCATCGTCATCATCATCCAGGAGATCAAAGAACTTTGACAAGCTCGCTAAAACCTATTTGCCACGTCTGCGCTAATGAGCCATAAAAATGGCTGCCTAAACGGCTGTTGAGTTTGGTAACTTTTGGGAAAGCGCATTGCTAAGGTGACAATACGCTTGAAATTATGTGGCTGAATATGTGAAGCCAAAGCCATAGCTACCAGCGGTTCAAATATCAACTTTGTATGGCAAATTCAACTCGAGTGAGTAAATTTAATTCAAGTTTAGCTTAGATTGTAGCAGGTGAAGGTTGGGTAAGGTTGCTACACTGGTTAGTGAGTGGAAATGTTAATAGAAAGAATATTTGTATAATATGAGTGGAAGTGCTGCATAAACTGCCAAAAGCCAGGGTCAGCGAATAGCCCTTAAGACAACTTTTGAAAATCCTTGGACCTTGATTAGAACTCCACAGACTTTTTGAGACGGAAAGTGATGCCATTAATTTCGACCTCAGTGACACCCAAAGTAATGTCCAACATAAAATTGCAAAAAAAATCTCAAGGAAGTTAAAAAAACCAAAATGTATAGATGCACAAATAAGTTCCCAAAATGCCGACTATATATTTGAGTGGCAATAAAAAATAAAAGACATTCTTCGTGCAGATGAGTTTGCTTCTTAAGCTTTATTCGATGAAGCCTTAGCGAAAAATAGAAAAAAATATATAAATAGGAAAGATAACAAATTAATTAAATATAAATTACACAGTTCTACAAAATGAGACCTTTTGTGAGTATCCCGAACATTTTAAACTATAACTATATATAAGCCAAAGTTATATCTCAGTTTCCGTTTCGAAGAAATTGCGGAAAAAGCTTATTTTCGATTTTTTGACCGATTCGAATTTGCGACCATAAGTTGATGGGTTTATGAAGCCTATTTGATAGTAAACATGTCAATGCAACTAAGAAAAATCAAACACCCGGTAAAAGTAAAGCCAAAAGAGTGGAATATTGCCTCTGAATTCAAGTTTTTCTATATTTATGACAGGTACTTGGCAACGTAAGAGCCTTTTTAAACCGAAAATCAACATTAAATTTTATGGGAGGACAACTAGATTCTAACCCCAAATTTTTATATTAATAATCAAAAGGCTACTTGATATAACATTGGCTTAAGTAAATATTTATCCGCAATTTCTTCGAAACGGAAACAAAGATATGACTTTGGCTTATCAGCTCGTATTCAGCATGGGTAGACGAACAGTAATTAGTTTAAAATGTTCGGGATACTTTCGGCTGTTGAACAGTGTTATCAATGTATTCTCCACATTAAAATAAAAGACTAATTTATAATAAAAAAAGTTTATATTTCATTTCGATGAACAAAATTTCAGCTGACGCCTCTCTCATCACGGTGTGCTCCAGATAACAACTATTGAGTCCTTTTAGAGTTTGTGTTGCAGAACTTGCGGGTCAAATGAAGGAAGATTTTTACAGAAAGCAGACAAGAGATGACTTAAAATCTGTGGTAAAGCGACCAAGTGAAAGACTTTCAAGCTAAATGCCTTAAATTATTTAAGGCTATCAGAAAACTCAATAAAAAGTGCCTTGTTTTTAATGTATATGTGCTTTGATATTCAAGAGAAGATTTGTATTCATTCACATATTTACTGGCATATTTTAAAAATTTTCCAAAATAAAGCTATTCATTATTTTTTAAGTTTAAGATTTATTTTATTTCTATTCCTAGTGCTACAAGGATTTTCATAATTTAATGCACCAGTCACAATATCAATTTAACTAATATAAATTAATTTTCCGATTTAAGGATTGACATTTTTTAGGGGTAATAACTTTTTGGAGCTCAAAAAAAGTTTGTGATGAAGACTAGGTAAACGTTTTGTAAAATATCCAGTTATCAATCCTTATCTAAGGCAACACTAGCGCATACCCTTAAACCCATTTTCCTTATTTTTGTACTTCTGGCATGCCCTTTATGCACCAAAAGGCAACATATAAGAGTATGACCGTTCGCTTAAAAGTTCTTTTAGGATAACCTCAATCATATTATTTTTGTTGCTTTTGGTCTGCTTTTAATTATGATAATGTTATCCTTTAAGTTGCAGTGGGTTATCCGATGTCATACTTAAAATTTATTGACCCTCTATAGCATATATCGTACAGTTATTGCTTGGACTACTTAAATAAATATTTGAAGAGCTTATTTGTTTTAGTTATTTAATTAACTAAGGTTTATTTTTAAGCCAGTTAGGAATTCGCAACATACAAAAGAATTAATAGGTCAAAAAAAAAACAACTTATCGCAGTGCAATAAAAATCGGTGCGGAAAAGAATATTATTTCCCATCTAATGTCTTAAATTCCATGGGATCCAAAAAAATTAATAATAAATTCCGCACATCCCTCTCAGTCACGACGAATAATATTCTAACATTTTGTTAACCAAACCAGTTTACAGCGTTTTCGATCCTGCCAGATAATGTTAAACTTTTTCTTATATGCCAATAATTTTTTGTGTTTTGCAATATACCTCAGGGAAATAAGTATATGTGCATAGGTATTTTTGAAAAAAAATGTATTGCAACCAAACAGAATGAACTTGACTTTAATTTTAATCTATAGTACTAATAATAAGAATTAAAAAAAACAACAATAATAATTCAATTAGTTTATGCTTTTTAAAAAAATAAGTTAAAGAATAAAAGTTCATAGGAAATAAGTATATGTGCATTTTACATTTATCTGCTTATTTTCTTTAATTTGATTAAACTATGTTGGTAGTTTACACTTTTCTATTAATTTAGTAATTATTGTGCTTTCCATTTGCCGTTATAACCTTATTAAGACGATTAGGCATGGAATCTATCAATTTTTCCAAAGTTGAATTGCTTATTAGTTCCCATTCTGCAACCAAAACGTTCTTAAGTTACTTAAGTGTGTCAAACTGTCGACCATTCTTGAAAACTCTGGCTGACAGGATTCCCGAAAGGTCCTTAATGGGTTTTAAGTCCGGGCTAATTGATAGCCACTCTAAAATCAGTATATTTATGGACGACAGAAATGACTTTTGTAGTGCGTGCACTGTGAATTGGGGCGTTGTCTTGTTTAAAATTCCAATTATCCTTGTAAGAGATATCTGCAAATTCAATAAGTTCACTGTCCAACACATGTAAATAGATCTCGGCATTAGTTTTAGTTGGAATAAAACAAATCCGAGACCTTCCAGCATATCCAAAACCAGGCCAAATCATTAGTAATCCGTCACCGTGGTTCCGCTAATGCCGGGACTTCTGTGGGTAGCGTAAATCGCGCCAGTATTCATGGCAGCCATCTGGTCCGTCTAAATTAATCTTTTTCTCATCGGAGAAAACCACATTGTGGAACTCAGTTGACCAAAATTTGTATCTTTCAGTGAATGCCAAACGAGCCATCAGATGACGTAGAAGAAGCTTTGGTACAGGCTCTCGGGAAGTATATGATATGTTGTTATGTTAAACTAAAACTTGATGAACACCTCTCCTAGAAACATTGAGGGCTAAGTGGCGGGTTATCTCGTTACAAGACATGTCTTTCTGAACCGCAAGACGACGAATTTACCGTTTGCAGCGATCTTCGATTATGGTTGGTCGGCTGGAACGATTGATCTGACCATAAGAATCTGAGTTTCTCAAAAAGTTTGATTTCGTGTTTCTAAGTCGATTGACTCTGGCAGATATATCAGCAATTTTAGTGCCACTTTCCGTGAGCCCCCTTATTAATCAGCGCTTTTCTGCCCACAAAAGCATTCTACGTGGCATTCTAGGATAAAAACCACTTCTAGAATAGTTTTTACATGTTTTAAATGCACACACTGGTTAACTACGTTTGCAAAAGTATTTTAAAAATAGAATACAAAAGTTTTGTATACCAACAACCATTGTACCGCTTATATTAATAAAAAGAGAGAGAAAACCCAGTATGCACATATACTTATTTCCCTGAGGTATTATGATCATTAAGTGAGCATTGTCTTCAATAATGATCAGCCAAAAATATTTATTTATTTATGGTTTAACAATGTTCGGTCTTACTTTAAAGAGATCTACCAAGGAACGACAATCAATTATTTTACATAACAAACAAACATGAGTGAGAGTAAGAGAGAAAATATGATATATTTTAAAATAAAATAAAAATATTGAACTCTTGCATTTGAAGCTAGTATTTAGTGGTAACTATCGCAGCAAAGTTGCCGATCAATTGTGCCAAATTCAACCTTCAGACTAAAAAGTGAAGTATGGATGATTTATAGTACATTTACCCTTTTAAGGTCTTCAGGCCTTAAGACGTTATTAATAAAGTCAACACATGAGAACTAGAGACTTAAATACTTATTTTAGGTAAATGTGTTGACTTGATTTTCGGTTTCATTATGAATTAGTTTGATTGGAGAACATAATTTGATTTTTAATAAAAGTGTTTGTATATAGCAGTCGAAGAATAAGAAGAAAAGCACAGTAAGTGTCAGGGGAGATGCAGCCAAAAGAACCGCTCTATAAATGTCGCTAAGCGATATATTTTTAACATGCTCAACTTTGTTTAAAATAAACCATATGTATATATTTCTCTGACACATTATTTGTTTTTGTTTTCCCCATAAACTTGCATCATTTATCAATATGAAAACATAAATATAAAGCCAAGCCATTTTGCCTCGCAATTGTTGCTCTTATCGCCCATGTGATGGGTCCAGTTCAGAGACTGATTTCTTATGCATCGTATGCCATCCAACTGACAGTGAGCCCCCACTTTTGCTGGTGTGTGTGTGTGTATTATGACACGTTCAGTTAGCTTCATAGAACCGCATCTAAGCTGCGCTCTGGTGCCAAGCCCAGCAAATCCCACAGCTCCCGATACCTGACGGATAGAAGGTAGCCTGAAAGGATACACAAACGAGTCGGTTAGAAGCGGCAGATGAGGATGAGGAGTGGATAAATTGTGCGTGTGTGTGTGTGAACAATTTGCATTATGCACATGTTTAACATGCAAAATGCCACTGGGGAACTGGCCAGCAAAATTTCTGGAATTTGCTTAAGCAAATTCATTTCCATCTAATCAAGTTGGTCAAACAAGTTTAAATTGATTTCGTAGGGCAACGAGTGGACACTTTTAACGGACAATTAAAATTTACGCCGCAACGGTCATGATAATGAGATTTTTAATAACCTTCTCCGTGGCTATGGCCGGGATCCGGTTAAGCGGCAACAATGGCCGGGCCAAAGTTAAGAAGCAAAACGAACTGGCAAGTGAAAAGAAGTGGCCAAATAACCGCAAGCAACAATGTGGAGAATCTTCATTGGTTTTTTTTTTTTTTTTTTTGGCCGCAGCTAAGAAACGGAAGCGCAAAAGCAACGGCAGAAACAATTAAAAGTTTCCGTTTGGCACTTGCACTTCCTGGCCACTTTTGTCCCTCATGCATGTCCTGCTGGCTTAACTTAATCAAGAAATTTATGAGCAGTAGCCAAAACTAAGAGTATTTCCTGTTCGTCTTGCTGTCTTGCGTGGCTTGCTGTTTGATTTTGGTGTTAATGAGCAATTTTTTTTTATTTATTTAGGTTTCAGCTTTAAAACGGAAAAATCATTAAGATTTCTTTGGATTAGTTATAAACAATATTTGCTTGTAACACTCATTTATCCAGCCAAAAGACTCGGCCACATAACTCATTGTCTTAGTCCGCTGCCCTCGCTGGTCCAAGTGTTAAATGTGACCACTTAACAGAATGACAATAGTTTTTAACTTGGCTAGAAGTTTTGGCGTCACCACAAAGTGGTTTTAGCGAAAATCTCACAGAAACTTTTTCATATATCTTTTCGCATCTTTTTTGGATTTTTTTTGTTTTTTTGATTCGCTGCCAAGTTTGCAGGGGATTCCCCCTCAATTGCAATTGCATATGTCGAGGCCAGCAGCAGCAGCTGCCAAAAACTTGACGAAATATGCTGCTAATACTCGCTTCGTATACGCTGCCCGGCAGCGTATTAAATATGCATGCGCCCCGGGGCCAGGCTGGTTGCGATGTGATTGTCGCCCTGGTTCGTCATCGGCGGCGGCGGCGGCAGCATTCATAAATTGTTCCCAACAGCAACATTTGCAACAAACTCATGATTCCGCCGTATACCGGATACGGGCACCGGAATACAGCGGAAGCGGCATTTGGTCATAGGCTTCCTGCCGGTTCGCTGAATGTGGCTAACATTTTGCGGTCGCCTGTCGAAGCAGACTTCAGAAATTAATTTGAAATTTTCACATTCGCCATTTTTGGCCCGCGCTGATATTTCAATTTCAGTTCACAGAATCTTTGACAGGCAAGTTTTGGTTGGTGGGTTGGTCAGTTAGTTGTCATTACTTTGTCAGTCAGCAGAAAAAAAGGCTCATAACCGATTGAGTGTGGAGAGAGAGGATAATAAGAGCGATTGATTGACTCATTTACAAAATTAGTATCGCGCAGTGAAAGGCACAAAGCTGTGTGGGGTGACTTTTACGGCAGAACTGCATCATGGTTTAATAAAGTTTATCACTGGGTAAATGCAAAAAAAGAGTGTGCCCGTATATTCACAAATGCTGAACACCGTTTGGGACCTCCAATTGAAGTTGGTAGGCAATTTTTTCAAAAAATCCAGCAACTTGATACAGACGTAACCAATCCCTCCATCTGGAACGTTACTTAAACCAAGCTGCTGGAGTCTTTTCGATTTTAAAAACGAGCTCGTGTAAGCGACTCTCGAAACATAAAAAACTCTTAATTATAAGCTAGAAAATGCAATTGAGAACTAGAAGAATTGAGGGGTTGTCCTTTAGCCACATACCATCTGGTATAGGTAGTAGCGAGTATAATAAGCTATGCAGTCTCTGGAATATGAGAACAAAACAGAATGTTTCTCACTTTATGGCCATCTGCCCAATTCTGAAGCAGTATAGAGCTCATCTGCTTGGAAATGCAATACTCACGATACACGATACTCACAATACATACTGAATGCTGTTAAATATATTGGGTCTTTCACTAAGTTATTTCGTGCAATTCAAATTTATTGCTTAAAAACTTTTATGAAATTATATAATCTCCATTTTGATCCAATACCTTCTGCCATCTTTCGGGCAAGAGATTAATTCCACGTTCATAAAACTTGTGATCCTTGCAGGCAAAAAACTAGTGCAAGTGGTTTTTGATGTCCTGGTTTAAGGTAAATGTTCTCCCATCCAATAAATTTGTCAGAGACCGGAAATAGTAATAGTCCGAAGGTGTCAAGTCCGGAGAATATGGTGGGTGTGGTAGCACTTTTGGCGAGTCATCCAACTTGTATGAGGTCTCGCATTATCCTGGTGGAACACTACTCCATTGATTAATTCTGGCCTCTTCTGTTTAAGTGCAACACTCAATTTGTCCAGCTGATCACAATACACTTCAGAATTAATCGTGGTATTGTCGGGTAAAAGCTCAAAATAAACGAATCCTATGAAATCCCACCAAACGGATAATAACCTTAATCTAACCATATCCTTTTTTTGGTGACTACCAGCCTTCGAAGTGGTTTAAGCTGGTTCATTTTTTTTGGACCATGATCTCTTGCGCTTTACATTTTTGTAAACGCTTAAAAAATGAATCACTTCTTTGACGTTTGATAATCAAATCACAGTCGTTTCATGTGCTTGTAAACGGTCACGTTAGACAAAGGGCAACGACGCACAGTGGCTCGATTAGCGTTGCAAAATCAAATTTTGATGTTCGATATTTTTGACCAAAATAATTTATTTCAATAAAGGAAACTCCAGATAGCCAGAAAAACTTTTGTTTTTGGAATTTAGTCCATTACTTTAGATTTTACAGTGGTTCGAAGTTGAATAATTTTGTAAACATTTGAATTTGTGAATTTTTTGGTTTCAAATGTCAATGTTTCAATGTTTGGGAGCGTATAAAAACCAAACGGATATTCCGATTTGAATTTGGTTGATATTATTCATAAGATGGATCAATTCTTAATTAAAATGCATTTACACATTTTTATTATTTTAAATATGGATGTTGGAAGTAAGCTTTTGGGTGGACACTATTTTTGGGTCAATTTTTTACCATTAATAGTCTCGGAAAAAAAAAGTTTGCTCGTCGCCATGAATTTGAAGCATGAAAATCATGTAGTAGCTAACATTTAATGTATTGTAAAAGTTGCAGCTGCGTATCCCCGCGTAAGTAGACGCTGCAATGATATATGCCAAGTAACGTGCAGGTAATGCAGGCCAATCCCAGTCGAAAATAAAAGAGGAAAAAATGTTCTGATTGGATTTCAATGCTTCTTGACTATGATTCATCGAAAAGTCTTGAGCGATATCACAATGCCAAATCAAAACTGGCATGTGCTATCAGCAAGAGGAAGCAAAAGGTCTTTCAGGAGTTCGAGACTTCGGAAACGGACGAGCATAATTATGAATACGGCATTTCTCCATTGTATGCAAGGATCTTACGTATGGAGTTCATGCTTAAATGGGAATATACTCTTCCACAACAAAGAGGCGATTCTGATGACAGTGCCAATACAAAACCAAGGGAAAGTATAAAATAACCGGATATACCAAAAAAGTTCTTGCTAGAGCTCGGGCTAAAAGTCGACTACCCCAAGCAGGGCTATTGAAACACAAATGATGGAAATAACGATGAGGCAACTGCTCAGATAACAGAAATTCATCTGGATGTCATCAAAAGGTAAAAGATCATTATTAATGTCTTAAGCTGTGGTGAAAGTGTTGATGCATGCAAATATGGAAAATGTGCTAAGGAGACAAGGAATCTTTTATGTACAGAATATCCGAAAAAAAACTATCTCCTAGATAATATAGATAATATAACGACAACTATTATCGATAGGAGAGTTGTCAGAAAAAGCCCAAGAATCTAAAAACTAGGACTTCAAAAGGTATAGATATGCGAACACGTGCAAAATATATAGACATCAAGAAAACACGGACCTTTTCAACATGTTGTCGGCCTCCTCTGATCACCGTATCTCATCTCTCAGACACATCCGACACACACTCGACGAATTAACTGAAGAATATTCACCAGAAATATTATATCTATTAAGTACTAATGATATGAATACCTATATTGACAACATGTTTAAAGAAAATTAACAATTCCAATGTTAGAACTAATTTTTTATGAAAATAAACTTTTTTATGTAATTTCATTTATATGTTTATTAAATTTAGTTAATTGTAGTTAGTTTTAAAACATAATTTTCAATAAATCGTTAAAAAAAAATTAAAATGTTTTGCCTATTTCATGAAATCTTTTCAGTGTATTCAAATATGAACTTTAGCAGCCGATCCTGAGTTACCCTGTTGACCTACAAAGGCATGCTTTAGCTCATTTTAAAGCTACATCAATTCTTTTTATTCGTCCCTTTGAAATTTTTCAAATATCTCTTTCCGTTCCAAAGTTATGATTTTTGCAACGCTAAATCGGCGAAACGAGCCACTGTGCGACGTATAAGGGAAGGGGGCTTTGAAATTTCCTTTCAAAATAAACCAGAACCTTTTCCGAAATATAAGTTTCAGTACGTACCAGAACCGAAACTGGGACCGAAATTCAATTCGGTTTCATTCCCAGTGCAATCTGGAATCTATTGCAGCCATTTGTTTGCGAACTATGGGGTGTTGCTCGCATATTTTAGTTCTAGTGTTGGTATTTATTTTTGACCGTGATATCTAAGAATTTCTAAATTTTGATTCTAGTAGAAAGTATAAATATGTTTCAGCTTATGCTGTTTGCATTTCAAATTTAAGAGTATCCTTATTATTTTTGTGAAGAATTCTCAATCATCAGAATTCATCTGGATCAATAGTAATATCCCAGTGGACATAAATCATTGTAATTTCAATTTATCGGCCGTGTCCCATTATACTTCATGGAAAAGTTTAGACCTGCTTCAGGGTCAAAAACGATCTTTCCGCACTAGCTGTCAGGATAGCCAAATCGCACCAGAGAAAATATTCTGCTTTAACAGCAGATATAGGAATCTTATATCTTATATCGTAGTCAAAAGGTCAGAATAGTCTTATTCATGTTTGAAGAAAGCCTTGAAAATGCGTTGTACATGCGGCATTTGCGATATGGAAATGTGATCTTGGCGCTGGCTTTACAATGAGTGCAAAGTTTGAACAAAATTTCGTTCTGTTAGAAACATTTCCACATGTTCTTTGCCAAGTACAAATGGCATATAATTAAAATCAAAAACTTTCACAAAAAATTTCCAAAATCTCTGCCTTTCAATTTGTGCAATTAGAAATGACATACATTTCGCGGGAAAGTCAAACTCAATGTAAACAAAAATGTGAGAGCCAACCACAGACAAATTTTGGGCCGTGCGGTAACTAATAATGCCAACAGAAACACAGTTTCCGAAAAACCCATTTGAAAAATTCACTCAATTACAAATAACTGGGGTCGGGAGATTGAAACAGAAACCAAAACCGACTAAGAGTGGTCCGCCACATATGAAAATTGTGTGTGTTTTTTTTTTCAATTGTTTTACAACCAAAATATTTCGTGTGTGGGCAAAGATTTAATTTCATTTGGTGCCAAAAATGGCAACAATTTCCATATGTCTGCAAACTGGGAGTTTTATTTCCCCAAAAACAAAACTTTCACTTTTCTACTTCATTTAGTTTATGGCCTCAAATAATAATAAATTTGTTTTATTTTCAATAAACATAAAAAAAATATTTGTGAAGAAAAACAAACAGTAGAAATGAGAAATGAGTTGAGAAAGTTTTATATTGTTTTGTTTTTATTTTTATGGCTTTAATTTGTTTAAGTACGAGTTGAGTCAGAGAGTCCCCATAGCCCCGCCCTGCTTGCTACGCTTTGGTTACGATGCGTTAAATCAGCATCTAATCCCCAAGTATTTCCAATTTTATACACACACGCAACCCAAAGTCATGTCAAACAAACTTAAAAACACACAAAAAAAAGAGACACTTCCTGCTGCCACCAGTTCCTTCTTCTTTAAGGTATGCGCTAAAAGTTATGCTACACTTTTTTTCTTGCCGCTGAGCTCTAACTGAAAGGCGGCATTTCGCCTTGGTATATTGTTTATCCTGTGTATATCTGCTTATGCCTTGTCAATCTAAGACCCAAAATCTTGTCGCTGTCATGTTGTATAAATTAAATGTGTTTATATTAAAAAAAAAATATTTATATATATATATGAGAAAATATCAGTTCCTTTTTTTTCGTTTTGATTTCTGGGGCCTTATGTATGATAATAAGCTGTTGTTGTTGTTTTTTGTTGCTTAGGTCTCTCTGATAAATATTGACATGTGGTCCACAGTTTTTGTTTCTATTGAATGAAAAGGGGTGGAACAGGGAGGGAAAAGGGGAGCCATGTTGACATGCAATCATTTGAGATCAGTTAGCCAGTTTTTTCAGTTTTTTTTTTCTCTGTTTGTTTGGGAATTGGCTGTCGTGTTGGGTTTATGCTGACAGCAAAGTGACATTTTGTGGAATATGTGAGAATTTGAGTCGATTGTGTTATTAGATATGATAGCAAAACCAAGATATGAGTAAAGGCGACAAGAATGAAGTTGTTTTAAAGGGGAAAAAATATATTTTTATGCAGCCGTCCGCCTTAATGCTGTTACACGTAATAATTACCCAGCAGATAATGAAGATAATGTTGCTGCCGCATCATAAACTGTTTAATGTTTAACGCAAAGACGGATCAGAGGTGAAGCTGCTGCTGTTTCTGGCCGTATGTGAAAGGATCAAAGGTGAAATTAAGCCTTCGATATATTTTCATTTGCTTGTTGTTGTTGCCTGAATTTATACATTTTGATTGTGCCTTCTCTCTGTGTGTGTGTGTGCGTAATATTCAGGATTTTTGTTGTTGCAGCTGAAGCACTTCATGCGTAACTTTTACCTTCTTTTTGTTGCTGTTGTTGTTGTTGAATTTTTTGCTCACTCCCTTTGTTGTTGTGCATATGTAATTTTTGCTGCCTGTGTGGGTAATCCATTGCAGAAATAATTAATTACTTAACAGGCAGCAACAATGGCTAAGTAAGTTACCTTGGTTAACATGGCGTATACGCAACATGAGGCATGTGTGAGCGTGTGCCAAAGGTCACCACCAGCTACATACATACATACATACATACGTAGATGCGGTGCAGAAAGCTGGAAAATTTATGAGTTATATACATGAGGAATATATACATAAAAATAAGCTGGCATTTTTTATCCGCCACATGAATTAACAATGAGTGAACGAATGAAATCTAGGTGGGGTCCTGCAGAGCAGAGCAGCATACCAGCGAAAAGTATATAAAAAAAACTTTGTAAATTCTTTTATATTAAGTGGCAAGCATTTTTTTGTTTCTTCTTTTTTTGAAAAACTCATCTAACCGAATTGCAGCTAAGATTTGACCCAGTTATGCTCGGTTGCAAAATTGCATAAAGTGGGCTCTGACCTTAACAAAGGAATTAATGGGTAAATTTTGATGTTGGCCTAATTGGTATTTGGGGGGGTTAAAATTGTAGTTGCATAGACATGCTTAAACTGGCCCTCTGAAATCGGGAATTAATTCATTCAGCAGCCAGGTAGCATAAAATATTATAATGGGTCAAAAGGCAACTTTTACAATTTTTACAGCTGTTTCAGTTGACATGAATAATGCGTTCAAATCTTAAGAAAGCAATTCCTATATTAGCCAAACTGAAGTAAGTGATATCGATACTTTGATACTCCATCATAGCTAATTTCTTCGTCAAATGCTTATATCATAATTCATGAAATTAGTTATCATGATACAGCATCAGTCGAGTTCATTTTAGGAAATTATTAAGTGATCAGGGAGCAAGTTGTTCTGCTGAACAATGCTTATGATTACAATGTAGCGCATCTTTGTAAGCATTTCTGTCTTCTAGATTCACACGCACTGTATGGCTGAAAAAAGTTCCGATTTTCGATTGAATTTATAGAGTTTACCTTACATAAACTGGGCCAGTATTTGAAGCAGTATATTTTCACGCATGCAAAAAATATTCTTTAGATACTTTAAGTGCATTAAAAAATTCCTAAAATTATAAAAAATTTATTAATTTGATCAATTAATTAATTTTATCATCGGCAATTTCGTTTATTATTTTAATTTTTATAGACTGTCCCAAAAGACTTAACGAATGGTGTCATGAAGGAAGCATCTTCAACCCCTTAAGGTATTTATATCAGAGTTCGCCAGTGGGGGCCGAACACATTCGGCAAATCACATGCATATAAGCCGATTGCTTGCCGAAGTTGTGCTTGACTGACGACTTTTCGCTACCAGTGTTGCCTGGTTACTTTTTCTTTCTTCTTGGCGAACCCTGATTTCTATTCTTGATTAGCATCAGGAGCCGAGTTGATATAGCCATGTCCGTATGAACGCACAGATCTTAGAGTTGGTAAGGTTTGACATAGAATTGCTATTTTAAATAATAGTGTGGTATTGTAATTAAGTTCTTGATTGAAATTTATGCAGACAACCTTCTTAAGGGGCAAAACGCACCTCCTGCTTGCCAAGTGGAATGATTTTAAGATGAGAATTATTCCCATTTAAGGGTGCAAAGAACTGCTTGTCGAAGCCAGGATGGATAAAAACATCGGTAAGTGTAACAACATAAATAAAAAAAATTTATTTTGGTTTTATGCACAGCACACAAAGCCTTAAGCTTAAAAATTAATAACAGAATGTGTTTTTTTACAGAACCTCAGGATCATATATGACTTATCGTGCTCAACGCCATCTTGCCGCCGACATCAAGATTTCGCAATGAAAGCAGAAAAATGCGAAAAAAGCAAAATAATTGCAGACGCCCAGACCAGCATGGTCTTGCGCCTATCGTCCTTAATCGATTACAAATGACGCATTGAGAAAATTATGAATGAAAGCAGTTGCAGCCATTCTTTATTCTCGCATTTGTTGAAGTATAATGATTATGATATAATTACAAAATCACAAAATACAGAACTTTTTATTGGAAATCGGTTCTAATTAAATCCAAGTAGATTTTTTTTTTTCGAGAAATCTTTATGCTCCCTTTCAAGAAAATTTATTATTTAATTCGTGAATTTTTTATGCTTCCTTCCAACAAGATTCGAGAATAAATCATGCTTGATATTAAGCGGACTTAATTTAAATGTCTTGCCGAACATCTGAATCGAAATCTGCTTGATATCTGCTCGTTTTCGTTTCTTTCTTTGGTAGTCAGGATGACGGAACGATATGTTCAAATCTAGTACTGGGGAGAAAACGCCCCCACCTATTTTTTTATCGAGCTTAGAACCATCCGTGTAAATGTTGATGGCGTTGGCCCTTCTTATAAACTGTTAAGTACAGAGTATAATAATGCCGAACTTGATCGGATTTTACAGAAAAAGTTTAACAAATTTTGAAAGTTGTCAAAAACTCGACTAAAGTAAATAAAGGTTTGACTGGACGAGTCGAACGGAGTATTTAATACCAGGCGGTTAGTATTTAACATCAAGTTGGTGGAATCTTTTTTTCTCTTTTTTTTTGTTTTAGGAAACGAGAATGCCAAACCCGATGTAGCTTGCAAAATGCGCTGCTAGCGTTGGCGATGCGAACTTCGACATCTGTCGAACTCTCCCCATATAGCAGAATCTTTGAACATCATCAATTTTAATGATACTGCCACCAACTTCCACACTAAGAGGATATGTGTTGGAGGTTTGTGCCCTCATTAATTTCGTTTTTCCAAAATTGATTTTGAGGCCAACTATCAGAAAGTTTCTTCTCAACGACTTAAGTTTCGCTGAGGCACCTTTGTATGAGTCATGAAGCATATATCGTACGCGTAGTCCAGGTCACATAGAGATTGGTTTATTCTAAATTGAATACCATCCTTCGCCTCGCTATTTGTGAGTTTGAGCACATCATCGAGGACTACTCTGAAATGGAGTGGTGTTTCCGGCGAAGTCAGCGCTGTTTCTGCCTCTCCAGCGAACAGTAAGACTGGCATCTGCATTCAGCTCCTTAATCAGGTTTATTATTCTCTCAGGCATCACACAGTTTCGAAGAGAGCGCCACATAGCGTCCCTTTTGATTGTGCCAAAAGCTCTCTCAAAATCCACAAAGAGTAAGTAAAGAGGCGAGCTCCATTTGGTGGATTGCTCTACTACTATACGCTGGGTGTTGATATGGTCCACACCTGAACGGTTAGGTCTGAAACCGTTTTGCTCTTGTCTGAGCAGGCCATTTAGTACGAGTGAGGTTCTATCCATAATGATGATGAATTGATACCCCGCCAGTTCGTGTACTGACTCAAGTCACCTTTGTGGAGGTGTGACGAAGACTTCTGGGGATTCTCTTCATCATCGACCCTAGTAGGAGGTATTTTGGGCTTAGTACTAGATAACTTCTTAATTGCATTGTAAACACCACGAAGATTGCCCCATCTCGCAGATTATTTCGCTTGGTTGGCAGTGTTTTCCGCAAAGTGTCACTTGTCTTTCTTGACTTGCGATCACGATTAAGTGGTGTCGAGGCGTTGAGGTTGACTTTTGGTTGCCTGCGTTCCTCAATGTGTTGCCATGGCGTACAGCTTATCCAAGGCTTTCTTTTGTTTTGTTCGATATCTGGACGATTCCCAGAAGTGTTTCTTCTTCTTCTGACTTGCTTTCATGTAGGTTGTTTTCACAGGGAGTCTATGTTTGCGGTTAGCTTTCTCTGTTAGTATCCGGCAGTATTTGGATTTTTTCTCTAGCAATTTACTAGTTAAAATAATATTAAAAAAATTATTAATATAATATCATTATTTCAAGCTTTTTCTTTTATTTTCACTCCAGATTATATAAATTACCTGAATCGGGTGAAATGTAACTGTGAGCACGAGAGTCAACATCAAAACGGCAGCGTCAACAACTTCAGCCATCAACAAGCCCATTTAAAACTAATTATGCTTTTACGTGCTGACGTCAACTCCGATTCACATTTTAATGGCAATGGCGTTGGCATTTTATTTACTACATTTAACTGCATACTAAGTATAATGCACACGGCCCGAGTTGGCCCCTTTTTGTCAGGACTTTTGCATGCACATGACTCTGATGCCAATCTCTAACCGAAAACTACTTACAAGGCTCAGTCTCTGGCTGTCTGATGTGAGTCTCGGCCGGGTTTAATGGGTAATTACTCGACACAGCAACCGTTAAATGTGGAAAAGGAGACGCCCACTTCAGCTGAAGAGGGCCACAAAGGAGCAGGCGCTGGAGCGGGAGGCATGTGCAGACAGGTTAGTTAAGAGTTAAGAGTTTATTTCAAATGATATTTATTTATAATGTTGTCTTGGCTGCCACACAGCAGCAGCGGCAGTAGCAGAGGCAGCAGCAGCGGCAGCAGCTTGCCGGCATCTCATTTAAGTTGTAGATTACTTTGCCTGTATGCCAAGGCCTGACAGCATGTCCTGACTTCAGTTTTAGTTATGTTGCTTAATTCTGGCCTGGCAAGTTTTGATGAAATTTAGCTGCAGCAGATTTCGGCAATTATTTATGCCCGATAAGGTGGCAAGGCAATTTGGCCTTAAATTGAAATCTGAACACATTCGTTGAACAAAATTTGCCTAGAATAAAGTTCGCTCATTAAAAGTACATTTGAAAAATGTAATTACCTAAGAGCAGGTCCACCCCCCCTCACATACTTTTTCTTTTTAAGATAAATTAAATTTGAAATTGTCCATTATGTTGGACTAATTTTTTGTACAGACTGCGCAATTATCTGCCCTCTCTCCCTTCCATTAACAAATAAAAATGTCAACTCACTGCCAAGGAAATCTACTTAATAAATTTTGTTAGAAAATAAAAATGTGCAACTTTGGGCGGGGCCAGGGAGCACCTGTGCCAAATAGACACGAGCCGTTAGCAAAAAGTTGGTCAACAAAGTTATTCGTAATATTTACAGTCCCTGACTGACTCCCTGGGCCCAGTCGCCCCCTTGGAACTGGACTTTATTAGCCTTCTGACAACCTGAAGCACAATAAATAACATTCTGTGTGCGTCATTTTGTTTTATTTCTGTATTTATGCCCTAACCGAGAGGGTACCAACATTTTGTCCACGTGTTTGTTTGTCACAAAATTGTATTCTTTCATAACACGGTTCTACTATAATTCGGGTCCAGGCGAGCCGGAGAACGAAATTGATATAGTGCAACAGATTCTTTCTAGCTGAATTATCAAGCTGCAA
Source organism: Lordiphosa mommai (assembly GCA_018904225.1). Classification (NCBI taxonomy): domain Eukaryota; kingdom Metazoa; phylum Arthropoda; class Insecta; order Diptera; family Drosophilidae; genus Lordiphosa; species Lordiphosa mommai. The sequence continues at coordinate 729,464 of JAEIFT010000104.1, read as the reverse complement.
AAAATCTTCTACGAGCAACACCAGTGATTCATTAAAGAAGATTTGAAAGTAGTTGCTTTGGTCATGGGATTTTCAACTGACGTAAAAGCTCTTCTGAGTATCTCAAGAACTTATTTCCGAGGCTTCGCTATTTTCGTGTGGCCACAAACACGATGAAGTTTTCCATTGCAATCGTCATATAACAGCCGACTGACACATTAAATACACATAATCTTGTTCGGTTGACTGTTTGGAGACTTTTAAATTAACATTTATTATTCTATTTATAAACGGTTTCTAGCTCAACAAACAGGAATATGGATCAATGCACTCCAAAGTTTATAGTAATAAATAAATAAACTATTAAAATTGTCATTTTATGCACTTTAACTGCTTGAACTATTGTTTTTATCAAAAATCTGGATATGCTAGAGCAATTTGGTAACTTGATTTGTATTCAGCTGGAAAATAGCTGTCACATCTGTATCAATTTCATTCTACGGCCTGCAAGGTCCAAAATATTCCGATTGACGAGTATATTCTATGTAGAACTAATATGCTATAATAATAATAAATTTTCTGCTAGCGCAAGTTTCAGCTCATTCCAGAGTATCCCTTTAACAGCAAACATCTTAACCCTGGCCTGCAAAATGCACTGTCTACTTATAACATAACCATTTTAATTCTAATTTGTATACATTTTTTTTTTGTGCTTGAAAGAAATATATGTATTTACATAAAATTTTCTCAAATCTTATTTAGAAAATGTTATTCCCTTATTTTAGAAAGATTTTTTGTTCCATTTTTTAGGATTTTTTTCATTAAGCAAAGCTACAGTTCCGGATATATCCAAAATATGAATCGGTGGGTTCGGTTCGTCGACCGATTCCTGGTTTGCATATTAGTTCTATTTGTGTACATCTTTTCAACAATTAGATAGAACAAATGGTAAGCTCAATATTCGTTTGTAAGACCTTTTAAAATTTTAGAACATTGTTGGATATTAAAATTTCTTACAAGTTCTGAAAAATCAGACGTAAATTCATTTATATTCTATTACTGTTGGACGGAAATATCTAATATTAGTGAAGCTATGTATATATATACCTATAAAATCTTAAATTCAAATAAAAATGTAACTTAATTCTTACTTAAGCCACACATTAAAATCTAAAGCAAGAACAAGGCAGACGTATTTTCACTTGTAAAACTTCTAAGGCAGCAATTCCTCCAAGCAGATCATTTAAAATGACCTCTGACTTTTGCAAATTTAACGATAAATTGATTGTTGCTTTAGCTGTATGGCATTTAGCCCAGTACTGTTGAAACCAGAAGTTATCTATGCCATATTCAGGAATAACAAGCATCACGAATTCCGTTATCATGGGTGAATAGCGCTCTTCATTATTGGTTTTGATTCTCCATCGCTGTTTTCGAAAAAAATTCGGTCCAAAGATCATATTCGCGCAAACACCGCACCAAACTGTAACCTTTTGGTCGTAATAAGGCTGTTCGATGATACGAAGTAAAAATAAGTAATGCTGGAATTTGAACCATCGGCTCCCATATGCAAATGTCGAGTTCCGAAGCAACGTCCTACCCTATTTGAACAAATTTTTAAATCAAATTTGAAAAGAATTTTAGATTTCAAAAATCAAAAATCTGATCAATCTTCTTTGTTAAAATTTTGATCTTGCTAACGTGGCGTATGAGCATTTTTGAGTATTTTCTTCGCTCCCATTAAAACTAAAAATGATTTTCCATATGATGATTTTCGTACCATCCTAAATGATTGCTTTAAGGATGTAAATAATAAATTAAAAAATAAGAGTTTGATCTTTAACCTCTGCTTCAAAGATTTCCCAAAAAATTACGTATACGACACGTTCGCCTCTACAAAATCTCTCTGTCATTTGAAAAGCTATTAAATTTGAAATGTTCGAGCAACTAATAAATATGTAGCAGAATTGGACGAATGCAAAGTAGAAGAGCAGCGGTTGCTGCTTTAGAATGATGCAGGTTCATATGGAGGATTAGCAGTATTGGTGGTTAAAGAAGCTTAGGCTTCGAAAAGAGAAGCCCAAAGGATGGTCCATAATCCGACAGGGTTTTTTTTCTTCTGGAGATCGTTTCGACTTAGAAATCCAACAGAATCTTTGACGATTTTGTGAATGTCAATATATTTTTGGCGCACCTCTCGGACGCCTCATCAAGTGATGCGATCCAAAGGCTGAGGTGTTTTAGTCAATTGTTGGACAGCTGCTGATGATCTAGAGATTTTATGATTCGCGTTTCTGGTCCGTTAACTGGTCCGACAATCAGCGTGATTGCACAATGTGAATTATGTACGATGCGGCCATAACTGACTTTAAATTATCTCGAACAAATAAATTATTCATAAATTATGGCATAAACGTAGTATATGTTTCAGCACAATACGTCCTTCCCATGTATGAAAAGACCATTTAGAATTTAAGTTTCTGTACTAAAAATAAGTAAATTTTATAAACTCGTCAAAATTCGAATGCTACCCAAAGATTTATATTCCAAGCTCATAGTGAAATACTTTTGATTAATTGAACTTTCTCCCATTATTTCAAAAAAGTTTTAAAATTTACAAAAGATTTATTTTTAAAGATTTATATTTCCAGATCTGACAGGGTATATAAACTTCGTTGTGCCGCTTTTTGTATTTGTGTTTCTATGTGGGCCTTCTAAATTTATATAAAGCCTGAAACTTTTATGCGTTGTTATGTGCAAAATAACCTGCATTAAATTAGTGGAATGAAATCACTTGCTTTCTAATTTCTTTCAATTTATTAAAGTTACTAGATTTATTGAGTTTTTTGTTTGTAAATTTGCTGCCCAAATCTGTTTCTAATTTCGTTTTGAAGTGCTCATATGAGCGATAAACCAAAAAGAAAACCCCCCAAAGAGACTTTGCAGCTGCCTCAACGAATCGTTTCTCACAATTTGCAACGTGGCCACAAAATTGCGTGACCCGTTTTTTTTTTCTGGCTAAGCTCGAATCAAATGCAAAGCCAGGGCAATATGACATTTCAATTTTCATCAACAATGGCAACAGCAACAACAGCAACAGAGCAGAGACACCTGCAGAGTCCACAGGCGACAGTCAACATCGACGCACTTCTAATACAATACAAACGCAATAATATCGGATTTCCGTTTCCGCATCCGTTACGCAGCCAAGTTTACAGTTGCCAGTTGGAAAGATTTTTTCCTGCAGCTGGCAATACAATACAATTTGTTGCCATTTTTGTTGTTGTTGTTGGTGGTGGGTGAGAGCTATGGAAAAACAATTTAGAGCTCTGCGCTCGCTTTAAGCACGCCAAAGCAATAAAAACTTGTTGGGCCAAGTCTGAAATAGTGTGAAAGGCTTTCATAAAGTTGCCACGACACACATGGAGGAGGGAGGAAGACTCGACGCCTTGCAACTGAATGCATGTTGACAATGACGGCAATCTGCGCAAAGTTTAGACGAAGCAACGGAAATTGCTGGGCAAAGTGCAATAAATCGCGCCTTCTTCTTTGGTTTGATGTCTAACCTGTGTCTGTGTGTGTGCGATCATAATGGTTATTGATTGAAAAGTTTGATTGATTTTGATGAGCAGCTATTGGGCAGGCGAGAAGCAGATCGAAGCTAAAAAACTATTTAGGGGTGTAAGATATATGTATACGTCATGTCATGATTTTAGAACGTCATATTTTTCTCTGTGTATGTAACAGCCAGAAGGAAGCATCTTCGACCATATAAAGTATATATATTCTTGATCAGCATCAAAAGCCGAGTCGATATAGATATGTCCGTCTGTCCGTATGAACGCTGAGATCTCAGAGATGGTAAGAGATAGAGGTTTGAGGTGTATGGAGCATACATATCCCGCAAATTGAAAAAATCCTCATATCTTCCACAATTTTGGAGTTAGGTTGTTCGAACCCTCTAGATATATATTCTACTCATTATTACTTATCGAGCCCCCATACATTGTTTTCCAATCAGATGAACGATTGTAGAGTTGCCACCCCCGCAATTTGAAAAACACTTCAAATATCCCGCAATTTTGGAGTTAGGTTGTTCGAACCTTCTAGACATATATGCTACTCATCATTACATATCGAGTCCCAATACATTGTTTTCCGATCAGATGAATGATAGTAGAGTTGCCACACCCACAATTTAAAAAACATCTCAAATATCCCGCAATTTTGGAGTTATGTTGTTCAAACCTTCTAGACATATATTCTACTCATCATTACTTATCGAACCCCCGTACATTGTTTTTCAATCAGATGACAGATGGTAGAGTTGCCACCCCCGTAATTTGAAAAACACCTCAAATATCCCGCAATTTTGGAGTTAAGTTGTTTGAACCTTCTAGACATATATTCTACTCATCATTACTTATGGAGCCCCCATTCATCGTTTTCCGATCAGATGAACGATAGTAGAGTTGCCACCCCCACAATTTGATAAACACCTCAAATATCCCACAATTTTGGAGTTAGGTTGTTCAAATTTTTTAGACATATATTCTACTCATCATTACTTATCGAACCCCCATACATTGTTTTCCGATCAGATGAACAATGGTAGAGTTGCCACCCCCACACTTTGAAAAACACCTCAAATAGTCCACAATTTTGGAGTAAGGTTGTTTGAACCTTCTAGACATATACTCTACTCTTTATTACTTATCGAACCCCCATACATTGTTTTCCAATTAGATGACAGATGGTAGAGTTGCCAACCCCACAATTTGAAAAACACCTCAAATATCCCGCAATTTTGGAGTTAGGTTGTTTGAAGCTTCTAGCCATAAATTCTACTCATCATTACTTATCGAACCCCCATACATTATTTTCCGATCAGATGAACAATGGTAGAGTTGCCACACCCACAATTTAAAAATCAACTCAAACATCCTGCAATTTTGGAGTTATGTTGTTCAAACCTTTTAGACATATATTCTACTCATCATTACTTATCGAACCCCCATACATTGTTTTTCAATCAGATGACAGATGGTAGAGTTGCCACCCCCACAATTTGAAAATAAAAAATATATATTTTAATCGTCATAACTTATCGATCCACCATACACCGATTCCAGATCAGATGAACGATATTCGAGTTATAAGCAAATCAAATAATTACGCTGGGCAGCACTGCCCGTAATCGTGATGGGCAGCACTTTAAAGTTATCAGTTATATACAAACAGGTACAGATTCTATAACAGTCGGGCTTGACCGACTTTCTTATTAGTTTTTTATTATTTTATGTCAATATTCCTTTATTTATTCTTTTGAAAATTTATTTCACAGTTCGAAAAATGTCTTAGGAAATTAACAAAAATATTAATTTAATTTCTCATAATTTTTTTCCATCAAAATCTTTGCATTTCTTTAACTTACCTAGAACCTCGGTGTAAATGTTTTCTGATAATTAATTGAAGAAACAACAACAGAAGCAGAAATGATTTATTTTCTGTTTCTCTTGTGAAAATCAAATGGAAAACATTTTGCAACTTTCCGAAATGTGTTGACAACTGACTTCACAGTTTATTTAAATAAAAACAAAACTCTCATTATATTTTGCAAATTTTAATTTCCTGCCAACAAAACACAGACAGAGAAAGAAACTTTTTTTTTTTTTTTTTTTTGTTGTGTGAGTGACTGTGACTTAAAGGGCACACAAACATTGCCAGTGAACCGCAGCCAAACGACACCCCAGGAATTCAAATAAAGTTCATGTCCTCGTCACAAACACACACGCACACGCACGCACAGAGGAAATGCGTAGCAGTCACGTTATAATTGATAGACAGTTGCAGGACGTGTGCGAGGTGCCTAAAAGTTGACAGGGCTCCTTTTATTTTTTTTTTTTAGAAACTTTGCCTGTTTTGTTAATAAAAACGCAAACACAAATGAGCGTGCGTAAAAAATTCAATTATGGCGCCAGTCAAAAGGCAGCAGGCGCATAGCTGGGGGAATTAAATAAACTCGCCAGGTAAGTAGGCCACATAAAAAAGAGGCCAAAGGCACGTGGGTGCGCGGCACAATATCTGTGTGTGTGTGTGTGTGTAAATGGCAAACGATTCTCACATTTTTCCATCTTACGACCTGACTCTTGTGGTTGCTGCAGCCTTTTCCAGCCATTTTGCGGGTCCTTAGGGTTGCTTCCTGCCTGCCTGCCAGCCCGCCTGCCTGCACTTTATTTGTTTAATTAATGTTGCCTTGTAAACTGCAAAGTGCGAGGACACTGCTGTCACTCCTGTCCTCCGTCTGTCTGTTTGTTATAGGCAAATAGACACTTGACATAAACACAGCTGAGCTGAAAACTTGATTAAATGTTACCGCATCTCCAGCCAAGTCAGTGAGACTGGGACAGGGACAGGGACGGGGAGATGGGGCGTCAGACAGAGAGGCTGTCAAAATGCGTGCGACCAACGGGATGACAGTTGTCACCTTGACGTTAACCGCTCGCTGGCAGATTGTGGCAGTTGGTAAATAACCTTAGCCAGAGACCTGCAATAAGCTGCAGCATCTCTTGATTAAGCTGTGGTTTTCCAGCACCAGAATTAGAAGTGAATAATTGTTGTTGCCGGACTGGAGCACGCTTGTAGCTGTTGTATTTCATTGTTTTTTTTTTGTAGTTTCACATTCGTTAAAGAAATATGCAAATTAGTTGGAAATCTCTTATTTTGGCTTTTAAAATTTTATTTCAAAATATATCAAAAATCATGCATAGAATCAAGAATGAAAAATTAATGGATAACTTCATTTCCTGCAAGATTTGTAAACATGTTCCATATGAAGCGAAAGCAGGCTGTGTGCTCTTCTTTGCTTATATTCAGTACTCTTTGGTATCTTTGATTGGTCAGTATGTCATGGTATATTATTGGATCTTTCGAAATATTTGGTTATTGTGTGGAAATTTTCGACTCATTGGTGTATTTTTAATTAATTCTTAGTTTTTTTTTTATATATTTACGGATTTGATATTTTTGGTAAAATGTTGTATTTTTATATAAGTTTTTAGCGACCTATTTTTATATTTTGGACCGTATTTGTATTTTTATCTTTCAAAGTTTTGTAGATAGATTATTCGAACCCCTTGATTTATATGCTAATCGTCATTATTTATCGGTCAACCATGCATAACTTTCCAATCAGATGAACGATAGTCGATTTAGCAGCGAAACAAACTATTATGATAGTCAGCACCGGCCACAACATTGATCATAATTAAAATTGATCAGTTATATACAAACTTTGTCAGGTACAGAGTATATTACTATCCGGCTTGACCTACTTTCTTACTATTAGATATATTTATAACTAGCTGCTTGCTCTCTCAAGGTCACAAAAGAGAGCAGGTTGTCTGTATAGCTATTTCAAGGGTATCCCTGTAGCTTAAGTGATAAAACATTATGCAATTTAGACGACCTGTTCTACTTCTGTTGCTTTGTTCTTTGCGGCTGATCGTAAATTACACAAGACAATAGGAAAAAGCTTACGCACGAAACGAATGTTTTTTTACCAGACATGGGGCCAATTTGGCGAAAAATAGAAATACAAATATTGGTGAGGTGATATTTTTTTTTTTTATTTTGCCGTATACCACTTTCCCGCTTCAAATCAAACGATTAAAAAGTTTATTCAACGTTTAAATGGGCCAAGAGAAAAGAAGGTAATTTTCGTGTATTTTGTTAAAATGAATTGCTATTTCGATAACTCAATAAATCGATATTTTATTGATTTTTGACAGTAAATTCTAAAAATTTATAAATTTTGTTTATAGTAGAAAATAAATCATTTAGAGCCACCAGCCCCCACTAGCTTTTTGTAGTTTTTGTTTTTGTAGTTCCAATCAATGAACAAATGTTTAAAGTCTTACATTTCGCCAAAATTTTAGCAACGCACCATACAAATGCAGAGCTGCTTTCAAGACGTGGTACATGGCTTTCAATAAGCAATTAGTTATTTAAAACAGATCTGTTAAATATTTATTTTATTCAAGGCTGCCAACCGGTCTAAAACCAAACTCCGTAGAAACGAATCAAGTTTTTTGGTCCCTCGAACCTGACCATGAGCGACTATTGATTGACACATCAAATAGCTTGGTAACAACAAAATTAAAGATGAGTCGGCTTGAATTTTAAGAGATTTGCTCAAACTTATCAAAGAAAGCGGCAAAATGCTTTATCGATCTTAAAAGCTGTGAACCAAGGTTCGATTCAAAAGATTATTAAAAGCGCCAAAGAGAAATAAAAATGATTACTAATGATTTTGTAGAGAATATAACGAGTTTTTTAGTCTCCAATAAGATATATAACTACTAAATCGAGTATTATTTGAATATTGGTATTTCCATGATTTGTTTAACTTCCCCAATTTTGTTGGGATATACCCTTTACGGGCCTGTCCCCGTTTTCGATTTCGATCAAATCATGCGGAATTGGAATTAGTAAATGTTCCCGTCTCCAACAATCGATTGTGTTAGTCGGCGTATAACTTAATATTTCCATTTATCTGCATTTGACTGTCTTGATGGCAAAATTATTTAACAAAATTCTTAATCGTTTTTTAAAAATAAGAACCTTTACCTATTCCGATTGATCGAACTCAGAAACTAGAACAGGCCTGATAATGTTTGAAATAATCGTAAATATTTTAATAATTAATTATAACAATTATGTGTAAAGAATGTGTGGGAAAATTATTTATCTTTCATTTGCAGCTTTGTAAACATAATTCGGATTATTGGTTTAGATGTTACGACAACTTATATGAACCTGTCTTTTAAAAAATACCAAAAAATATATATTTGCCGATATCTGGAATAGCTTGAAAAATGATTTCAAAATACACAAAAAAAGCTGGGATATTTAAAACGCCGATTTTCGATTTTGTCGCCCAATGTAATCGATGGATAAATGTATAAGAGAATTTTTACACATGACTTGCATCTATCATTTTTAATGTCATGCATTTTGTATCTTAATAGAGAGAACAGATTACAAAGAAAGTTAGACTTAACAATTTGAAAAAGATGTTCCATATTCACAGGTAAATCGATTTTGTTTTTCAAAAGAAAACCTGACTTATATGCACAGTTCTTTAAGATAATGGATGATATGTGATTTTTCTTTGTAGTTGTAGGATTATTCATTTACCATTAAACTAAGAAGGATATTGTTGCCTGGTATTAGTGAATAATTATAAACTTATTTTTCAGCCGGCTAGGAAAAAAAAGATATGATTGCGCTTATTTTTTTATTAAATTGGTACTTTCCCACATGTTCTCCCTTCAGTCGCTTGTGCGGGAGGTGAGCTGCTAACAGGCTACGGCTTCGTGTCGCTGAGGCCTCTTCAACGTACTGCGCATTGTTCGTCTACTTCCAAACAAATAATAAATAATCTCTGTATGCGATTTCCTTCATATTTTTTAAAATTGTCTTTTTTTCATATATATTTTTTGTATTATGGTATTTAATAAAAACTAATCAAATTTCAAAGAAATCCTGTACTATTAACAATTTTGGTATTTAATTTAACGAAAAATAAACCTCAAAGAATAGTTTAATTTAGAAAATATTCAAATGTCAAATTTATACAAACTAAAAGGCAACGAAATTCGAATATTTAAAAGCAAAATATACAATATTTAAATAAGGTTTTTTGCTAAATACTATTTAGTTTGCCGGCTCGAGGTCAGGTAGTTGTGTTAGCTCACGCCATAAACAACTTAGTATATTACACCAAAAAATGAGCTGATTAGCTATACAGTCACTGTTTTATAGACTTTTTAGTCTAATCTTAAGCAGCCTTCACTAGTGACTTTAGGTTTGCAATTTTTTGTTGAATATTTTCAGAATTTTGTGTTTTTCAGTTTATTATCCAAAAATATAAAACTATGACGCCAGTGTGAGCGCATCACTAAAAATATAAGAGGTAGAGCTTTAAACAAGATCAAAAGTGAACAAATACATTTTTCACCTTAATCAAAGTAACATTTCCCCATCACTTGGGTATCTAAATATGGTATTCCTGTCCTTAAATTTTGTGAGTGCTGCAATTTACATATTGTACTTGCACTAATTAGAGTTTACTAAGTCAAGTTTTTTTCACCCCAACCCACTCTCTGCCTGATTTTGGCCATCCTTTCCCGGTTGTCGATATTTTTACTCCTCTGCCTGGCCTAATTAAATATTAATTTGGCTCCGACTCTGCCAAAAAAAAAAACAAAAACTCTCGACCAGCCACTCAAAATGTCTAAAGAATTTGTTTCAATTTTTGTATAATTTATTAGCTAAATACTTTTAGTTTGTGAGGATTTGGCGAGGAGGGTGCGAGAGCTTCAATCACTGGACTCGATGCTAAGCTGAAAGCAAAACATGCAAGCCGCTTAAGTCCTTAAGTTTATCAGGATCTGGCCAATGCCATGGCAATGCCATTGAAGTGCCAGCTCCTGGTCAATCTGCGTCCTGGCCTGCTGGCATGACAATCATATTTACGTGACCTGCATGTATAATTAATTCTCCTGCATGGACCAGGGGGGGGGGGGGGGGGCACCAGGCGAAAGTGACTTAGGCAAAAAGTTTTTGGCCAACAAAAGGCAAACGACCGAGTCAAAATCTATGGCAAGTTTTGCCAGCTGCGTGCTTGACTTTTTGTTTCGTAAGCAGTTTTCGCTACATTTTTTTTTTTTTTTTGCTGGAAAGGAATCAACTCTTGATCTGTGCTGCTGTGATTTGGTCTCCAATCCCACCGCCCCCCCTACGCCAACCTTTCTCATACAAAATTAAGCCTTGATAAGTTTGCTTTTGCCTGAGATGCTGATCCGATAATTAAGTCAGCCATTTTGGCCATTTTGACTGTGAGCCTGCGGCGGCTGCTTTCATACATTAACATGTAAATATGTCATTTATTATGCCTGTCCACTCGCTGGGCAGAAGGGGGGCGGTAGGGCAACAACTCTCTGATATAATTAGTTTCGAGTGCGGCCTTTTTGCTGATTACCAACTCATATTTAATGAGGCTTATAGAGAGCCAAACGACGGAGATTAGAGACAATAATAGGCAGTAAATAGCAAAATAAATTGAGTAAATTTAAAACCAAAATTTAATTTTTGTAACTGACGAACAAATACTTAATCAGTTTATGTGATTAAATATATAAAAAGCTCTTGGTAACTCACATCAAAGTTCGAAATGTTTTTTAAGTATATTTGCTTTTTGGACAATTTATGTGCAGTCGCTAGATGGCGCCAGTTATGCATTTGGCTAACAAAAAAGACATTATGCCAAATGGAATATTGCTTCAAGTTGAAAACGTGATATAAAATGGACACACACACACAGATTAGAAAATAATGGCTTTGCCGTTAACAAAAAAACCCACAAATATTATTATATCATTCATGTAACTTTCACTATCAAAACCCACAAAAAATAACATCCCTTCTATTGTCAAAATAATAATTGCCCGTGTTGGAAAACAAAATACACCCACACACACACACATTCAGGTTATCAGCCGTACACCCTTTCACGTGCTCACTGATAAACGCAGTTTCCCCGCACCATTTTGTTAGCCGTGTTGACTTTTATTACATAAACTACAACTAAACTACACACGCCAGGCAGCGGAGTCAGCCAGTCAGCTTCGCCCTAGTTATTGTTATTTTAACCCATTTCCGTAACCGACTGCTCATTATGACTTTGCGTTTAATGGGCAATAAGCACTGGGTTTCCTCCTGGTACTATGGTATCCCCAGCGCACACAGTCAATTGCCCAGGGTATTCAAGTGCGCAGCTTAAACATAATAACTATGCAGTAACCCCCATCTCCTCCTTTGACTCTGGCCTTGTGCCGTCATGTGAAGTGATGTGATGTGATGTGATGGCCATCGTCAGCGTTTCTCACATTAAAATAAATATTTGCGCTAATCTGTCATTTGTCGTGACGGTGTTTCTAGGGTCTGACAAAGTTTCTTGTCTCTGTCTCTCACAGCAGCTCATAATTATCATTAAAATTGCATATTGATTAGGTAATGTTTAGTCTGTAATGGATCATTTGACAGACATTTAGAAGTACATACGAATATATGCCTATACTTAAGTTTGTAATTCCAGTTTTTTTTTCCACCTGAATGCGAGATTAACATATATGATACTAGCATAGAACCCGGCGCGCTTCGCCATAGCTTTGTATAGAGGTGAAAAAATCAGCTTTGACATTAAACCTCCCGTTTTCCGAACTTGGCTGGATATTATGATATTAACATTTTTATTTATTTGGCCCGTAGAGCTAAGAAAATAAATTTTATTCATTTTGGTGTGAATTTTCCATTTTCAGTTCGGTTTACAAATAAAAATTGGCTTTTAAACTACCCTGACACCCATTACCCGACTTTGAGGGTGCATTTGCGCAAAGCTAAAAAAAAATCCTATTTAATTGACCCATAGAACTTTCAAACTAAATTAAATACAGAACAGCTGAAATATAACGGTTTGCCATGAACCCGCACTCATATTCCGACCTTTGCAATAAATTTTCCCAAAATAAAAAATTATTCCATTATTCGGTAAATAAAGCCAGCAAAACGAATATCATTTCAACCGGCTCACAAATAACCATTGTCGATGAACTTAACCACTCCCTCCATTTTACGAACCGGGGGCAGAAATTCCACCACCGAATAATCATATGTCTAATTATTTTCCATAATGTGTTATTGTATTGTGTGTATTTTCCGAGTTTGAAATCAATCGGAAAAAAAACAGTTTTTTCCATATATCATTTTCCGGCTATTTTCCGGATTTCCACACTGAGAAAAACGCGTAGATAATATTTTTTGCAATTTAGAGCTTGCAAATAAGCTTGGAGCTAATCGAATGATAAACATGTGAGTTTTGAACAACAACACTTTTCCGGCCATTTTCCGGTAGGTTTTTCCAAAATGTAAAAGTCATATTCGTGAATGTGTAGTTTTGAAAATAAATTTGGAGCTAATCGTTTGGAAAGTATACTTTCGGCCAATTAATTGATTTTTAACCCATGGGGGTGTCGTGGGTTAATTTTGCGGAAAACTGGTATGCAGTTGTTGATGAATTTTTATTGCGGTTTTTTTAAAATTAGTTTGAAGCTGATCGGATGATAAACAAAAAAGTTTCATACAAAAGTTTTCTGCGAATTTTCCACATTTCCCGGCGGAATTTTCCAAAACCCCGCCTTAGTACTCACTTTCGGAGTAAGATGAAACTACAGTAAAAAAATTCAGCTTGCTATCTCTTACGGTTTGGGCTGTGCGACGGTCACCAATCAGTCAGGTTGAACTCTTTTATATATATAGATTTTGATTTAATATTAAGAATAACACAGTACAACACCAAAAATTAGCCCGGTATTAGACCCATGAATTCTGAATCTTGAGACCTCTGAAGCATCACTTATAAAATAATTCGCCCGGTGTGCTTTGGGGAGGATTTTTTTATAGCTCATAAAGCCTACTCAGGTCTGCTTTAAAATAACTGGTGATTCAATGGACTTTCCACAATTTAAGAATTATTATTCCATTTATTTGACTAATGGACATAATAAAGCTTGCAAATTGTGAAAGTTTGATTTGCCAGTTATTATTTTGGATTTAAATTAAGTTGTTGATATTTATTCATAAACAAATAATTTTCCAGGGTTTGTTCATATATGTGTTAATGGTAAATCGTGGTAGAATCTATACAAGCGTAGTGACGTCAATTCAACAAATATTTTTAGGCTTTCGTGGAATGCAACTGTCTTAATTCGACTGCATTCGGTTTAATTCTTTTTTTATTTGTTAATATGAAGTGTTTTCTTCATGAAATATTTAGTCTTGTCTGCCACAACCTGCAACTGCCACAATGCTTCATATGAATAGAAACATTTAATTTAATTTAAGCAATTTGATCAGCAAATTATTTGAAAAGCGGAGGGCGTCTTATAGGTTTACTAAAAGGTTTGAAAAAAATACTAAGAATGCGAAATAATGTCAATTTTTATGAGTTTTGTTAGTCCACTATACACGCTTGGACTCGGTACTATGAGTGTATTACACACCTAGCTTATTGCCTTCCAATCAAAAAGTGGCAGATTTGAGGCAAGTTTAGGTTGGTTGTTCTAATGCCTGGTTCCGGGAATACAAATAATGGCAGAACACTCATACACACAGACGTGTTTTTGAAAACCCTCAGATGACTTTCCAGTTTAAGCTTAACTGCCTTATTTGCAGACTTAGCGTGAAGTGATTTTGGATGCGATTCGTGTAAGTTTAGTTCAGTAATATTAGCTTACGGAGCCGATATCTACTGTGACGTTACCATTGGGAATGAAGTTGAATAAAGTGCTGGAATCGAGAAATAAAGATTTTCGCAATTTTCGACTGATACATACTACGTGTATCACATTTGGATTTGAAGAATGCTTACTAATACTTATCCGAACCATTGATCAGTTCTTTAAAAAAAGAACATTAATTTGAATGTATAGGGGTAAAGGCTTCATCTTTGGTTCTGAGTGTAATTCAAAATGTGAATAATTTTTTTTTGGTTTATATTATTATTTTGAGTTGTCATATTATTTTTATAACGTCAATATACTTTAAAAAATAAAATTTTTTTTTTTTTAATTTTAATTTAATTAAAGAAATAAATTTGATACCAATTTTAATTTGAATATTCCTCAATTTATTCCCATTCAATCAAAAAGAATGAGAGGCCTGATTGGGATAAGGAGGTCTTCTACCTTTGCACTGGGTTTTTTGAGTGTTTTTTTTTTTAAATCTGTAAAAAACCATAAGAGCTTTTTCAATATGGTTTTTTGTTTTGTTAATTATTTAAATAAAAAATTGTTAGAATTCGATGGCTGTTCAACAAGTTATTGGCCTGCCAATAGGTGTACAGGTGGTAGCCATGATTCTGGTACTCCAGGTGATCGAAAATGAAAACGATTAATAAGGTTATAATCAGAATTAATATAATTCTGGCTAGTAACCCAATCATATTTTTCAATATTTTTTTTTGACAAATTGGAGGTAATTTAAAAAAAATTATTGGATTTTTCAAGTTTTTTTTGTAGTTTAGTGTAAAAGAAATAGTACAAAAGTTTTGTTCCTCTACATTGAGGTACAAGCCAGAATCACATTAATTCTTCGTCGATTGCAATATGGCAAATCAAAATCGGTTCAGTAGAACTGCCGCAATCATGGCTACCAGATCGAAAAAACGTGGTTTCGAGAAAAAATAGTTCCTTTAGCAAAATCATTGCTCTACTAAAATGGCAATATCTGCTAAACTATTTTGAATTTTTGAAAATGATTTGAAGAGGATGAAAGGAGAATGTCCAAGCTATAAAAAAATGCAATCCAATAAAATCGAAAAAAAATTTCGAATGTAGAAGAGCCTCAGGCATGTTCTGAGTTCCACTTCTACACGATTTTGTCGAAAGTGGAATAAAAAATAATTGCCCAGTTTGGGCACTCGAACGCTTGATAAATATTGAAATATGAATAAGTTTTTGACAACACTATCTGTATGAAATCTGGTCACACTAATGATTTGTCTTTTGCGTTAGCCCCATCTTATTCTTATGTTCTCTTAGGGACGATTTTTAATTTCTAACATAGCATATATATGTCACATAAACTAACAAATAACAGAGTAAAATTACGTTTTATCTGACATATAGCAGCTATCTATAGGATGAGAAATCGGCCCTAAGCCTGTCACAAGCTCTCTGCAGTACAAAAAATACACGTGTGTAATAAACATAATCCTAAATCTAATGCGATTTCTTCTTAATTCCACAAATTCCATAAAGTTAATTTTTCTTAATTTTTTAATCAATTTATAAACATTTCATGAAATTTGATTTATGTTCCGGCATAACGAAAAAATATATACTAAAATGTTTTCAGAATTTATTATGCTGTGCTATCAAAAATTAATAGTAATGAATATTGAATAGATTTCTAAAGTTTAAGGTGGAAAATGGAGAGGCGGGGGTGGTTTTAATGTGCATTTTTTAATAAAAAAAAAAACGGAGCAGGCTGAGGTTTAGGGCTTAATAATTTCGGAAAATGCATCCTTAAGGTCGGAAAATTTGTGAGTGCCAAGTAAAGCGTAGTTTTAAACCCAATCTAAGTAAAATTCGTTAATTTGTAAGATCTGTATGGCTAACTAGCAACAATGGACTTTCACGAAAATTTTATAATTTATAAGTTTTTATATATCTTCCTCCTTAGAGTTGCTTTTTGAAAATTTGCTATATATCAGTGTCAGAAAAATAAAAGTCAATTGTTCCGCTGCTAAAACATAAATCGCAGATTGCCTGCATGTGTGTGTGGAATAAGAATTATGGTATTTTCCTAACTTTTGCTGAAGAATTTATGAGTAGAATTATTTTATTTTAATTATTTTAAAGAAAATTAAAAAAAAAATGAATTTAGAAGCGGAACCTTTATTTTTGTACACCCCTCCATTTGTGTAGCATGTTTTTCTATAATTTTGCATTGTATTTTTTTTAGTTGCTGGCAGCCATAAGTTTTAATTGGCTTTTGCATAACTCCTCAGCAACTGGCTGAAACTTGTGATAATTAGTCCTAGTGGCGGCTAACACGCGCCCAGCAGCAAACGCCATTTAGTTGATTTATGTAAAACGGTTTCCCTTACCATTTTGGTGCCACTCACACTCCCCGTAGTCACCAGTCACCCGTTACCCGTTCCCCCATCCGTCCACTTGTCATAAATATCATTTTATTGCCGGGCACGAATAACGTTGGCAATGACAAAAGTGCGCCAAAGTGTTTGTGTTTCTGTTTGCTTCGGATATTAATAATATATATATTTTCGTTTTCCCTGGCTCAGCACTAAAGCCAAATGCTGGATGGGAATAGTTTTTGGGAAAGTTTTTATTGCCCTGACACCCGCTACGTTCTAGGTGGCACCCTTTGACTCACTCAACTCTCGCACTCGCTGTCTCTCCTTCTGTCTCTGATAATCGCATGTTTGACGCTATAAAATCAATTCTTTATCTCACACACTGAGCGGACAACCGCGTCAGCAGCATCAGCAGCAGTAGGAGCAGGGGCAGCCACCAGCGCCTGGTGCGTGTCATAAAAACGATTTGGCCCCCCAAAGCATAAAAATGATATTACGACAAGTGTTGTTATTAAGGCCAACTGTAGTAGTCAGCAGCCAAACAGTCAAGCAGCCAGCCGAGTCTTTGGCTGCTGTTGATGAACGGACGACGACGACTCGACCCCGTCCTCCTCCTGCCACTGTGATAACCGTTACAATGGCTACGTATATAAAATTTAGCTCAAATGGCAATGGCAGCTCCTACACAGTGCAAAAACTTGCCATTTATATGAGAGAGAGAGAACTTTGTACAAAACAAATTGAAAGCTTGAATGGCGAAAGGGGACAACATGGCGTATGATTATTGCGAGTGTGAAACAAGCTGAGACAAAACCATAAGCAGTTTCATTTATATTCATACCCTAGACCATGGTAATGCAAAGGGGTATATTGAGTCGGCTTTGAGAAGGTTTTAAAACTAGTTTTTAAGAGTCATACGTTATGGCTTATACTTAGTATTCTCTTAAAAAAAACTGCTACCAAAACAAAAATCTCCATACAAAATTTCCACACAGAAATTTTGTATGATTTGTTTTGTATGGTGATTTATTGTTTTGGCAGCAGTTTTGTTGAAGTGTATACTGAGCATTAAGGGGATCTTCTAGTTTTGCACATGGTTTTTTGAGCATTTTCAATTTGGTTTTTTGTTTTGTGTTATTTAATAATTAAATAAAAAATTAAAAAAAAAAATGTTCTAATTCGAGGGCTGTCCAAAAAGGTCTCCAAAAAAGGTGATGACTACATATTTTTTGAAAAAGTTATGCCTATTAAAAAAATATATATCGATTTTTCATGTTTTTTTTGTAGATCAGTGTTTAAAAAAAATATATATGGAGGTTTCCGCCTAAAGGTCCACCGCGACAAAAAAATAATATGTCAATAAACAATTGATTTGTTTTAACATTATATTAATAAAATGACTCAAATTTAATAATATAATGTACTTACAGCTTATCTGAAATCTTACTATGAAGAAATTGACCTAAAAGTTGAAAATATATTATTTTTTTAGCTTAGCTACATTCGTGGTAATTTTCTCACTAATTTATTTTCTTAATTGATTTACTATATTGTTATGAATCATTTTACGAATTATTTTAACCAACATTAAATAAATACAAAAAAAATAAAAGAGATCAAGCTTAGCTCGATTAACGGTAAATTTTCTATTTTAATTTCATTGTTATTTCAATGTCGCGTTCTTGTACATAAATCATCATTAGCTATCAGTACTGCGTAATCGTTTTATGCAAGTGTCCGTAAATTTCAATTCAAATCGAATTTAGTGTTCTCAACTTAAAAAAAATGTTGCTGCGTACAAAAATCATAATAAACATTTTATTTGGATTTTTAAAGTGTGTCGCGTTTGCTATCGTCAATGCAAATTTATCCTCAATCAAATCAATCTTAACGATATCTATATCTGAATTTGATCCGGCTTGACAAAATTGTCTGAAGAGCTGATAATTCTTATAACTGGCAAGTTTAAAGACATTGAAAACAACAAAAAAAATGTTCTTGCTAAGACAGATTTTATGACCGACCGCACCTATGGCGGTTGGGCGATATAGTAATCGGATTCTAATCATACATCTAATGGACAGATGGACATGGAAATTAATAGACAGCTTGTCATGCTGAGCAAGAATATATATAGTTTATACGGTCGGAAATGCTTTCTTTTATACGTTTAATTAAACAAATTCATAAAACAAAGATGTCGGAGAATATGTCGCGTGCTAAATGTCGCGTGATAAATAATTCTTAGGCTTATAAAAAAAAAACTAGTGCAAATATTTGATTATGGAATATATCAATTGAAAGCTACATTATTCCCAGTTATTTAAAAAAATTAGCTTTCAATTATTTTTTAACATTTCGCAGATTTATGCATTTTTCTAGATGCAGTCGAAAACTACTTCCATTTTTGTCGCGTGCTAAATCTCATGGTTTTTTGGTGATATATTATTCCCATCCAATCGACTGAACCTACCTTTTGCACTAAGTATTCAGCAACTAAAATGCCTTTTAAAAATAAAATCAAGAAAAAAAATCTTTCTTTAGACACATCACCTTTCGATAATAGCTTCTGCAACAACGCTTAAGCCTGGGTTGTCTTGCGATAAGCTGAGCTGCACACTATTATAAAATTATTAAGTTAAGAAGGATCAGTATCTTTTTTTCTCGCTGATTGCTTGTTGTGACTGGTGCAATAATTATTATGTTTATACGTGCAGCACCAGTAATTTTTGTCAAATAAATAAATTCCCCCCTGTGGTGAATAGTGACCTATTACACTTAAATGGGGTTCATAACTTTGACTTCGCTTGCCCTCAGTCTTTTCTATTGAAGTTTGTCAATCAAGTCAGTCAGTTGCAATAGTTTGGACTTTTACCATGAACCTTAGTCGAAACTAAATATTGACTAAAAATGAGTATTTTTAAGATCGATTTGCGAGTGGACCATAATATATAGAACATAAAAATCATATAATTATTTTGAAGAGAAATGAACATACATGAAGTTGAAGATTAATAAAAATAATATTGTTTTGAATAATGAAATACAATTTAAGTTTTTTTATGTGTTAGTTTTATAAATATACTTAGAGTAAATTAACTATTATTTATTAATTCCGGAGCGTAACTAAAAATAATTCTTAAGATTCTTTTGGGGTCTTTTGCAATAATTTAAATTAAAAGACCATAGTTGGGTGGGTAAAGAATTGGGAGTGGCTACTATACCCCTAAGTCCGCCCCTTTCCGTTTACAACTTAAAGTGTACATCCGTATTGTGAGTGTAATAGCCTATTTCCACTGGCACATATATGTACATTCGAAATTTTTACATTTTCGATTTTTAACCACTAAATTCGTGTTTTTTCCAACAAGTGTGACGTCAATGCAAACATAGTTGCTAAACTTACCCAAAGATTAGTCAACTTTCACTTATCGGCTTAAAATGTATATTTGCTTTGGATTTTTAATATTTTCAAATGTACATATATGTGCCAGTGGAAATAGGCTATTAGTTTCGATATTGGAAGGGTATTAACTTTTTGACCAACACACCTCGATGTGTTATTTTGAGGGAAAGTTTTCCCCAGTTTTTTTTACTACCAGGAGGAACTCTATAATTAAACTTTGTGTAGTAGTGATCATTGGCAGCAGCAACAACACCCCCATCCCGCTAGAGCTAGAAAGTAATGGGTCCCGCTCCGCTGCTTAGTCGATAATCCACTGGCCTATTTGAGAAGGCACGAAGAAAAGTTAAAAACGTTGCCACGGCTCTCAAGCTCGAAACTTTCAAAATTATTCTGGATATTTAAAACGAGACAGGCGAAAAACCAAAAATGGCTATATCTGCTAAACTATTCAGGATTTTTCAAAGGAAAAATGCTATGATAATAATGCAAAAAAAAAAAAAAAAAAAAAAATTTCAATGGAAAAAGACGCCTTAAGTCCAGGGTGTCAAACCGGAACCCGAACCGGAACCGTATACCGAAAAGAACCGATTGAAACTCAGAACCAGAACCGGAACCGGAACCGGAACCGTGATTATTTATTTTTTGCGTACCGAAATACGGAACCTTTATTTTTGGAACCGAAATGACCGAAAAGAACCGAAACATTGTACCAGTACAGATTCGGTTCTGAGTTTTTTTTTTGTTATTTCATTTTTATTGCTTCAATCAGGGATTTCTTCAGGGTAAAATGCAGGGTAAGCAAAAACTTATAAATGTAAAGTTAAGGGGCCATCTGGTATATACTGAAATTTTCAATAAAAATAACAATTTCATCTTATTTCGTTGCATCTATTTTGGTTCAATAAATTCCAAATATTATTAGTTTATCTTTAATTTTTTCATTTACAAAGGAAATGAATAAATAATTGGCCCAAATGGACTTTACCTAATAGCAGGGTTAAATTGTGATCGGCAACGTTATCTGAAAACAGTGTATTTAACATTTTATCAGATATCAAAAGATCTTCTTGCTCTTCTATTATCAGGACATTTTTTTTGAGGTTAAGTTTATTATGTTTAATTTTCCTTCTTTATACCGAAATAAAAACCAAGGTACCGGTACCGAACCGAAAACCGAAATAAACTAGAACCTAAACAGAACCTTTTACCGAAACATTAGTTTCGGTACGTACCAGAACCGGAACCGGAACCGAAATTCGATTCGGTTTGATTCCCTGCTTAAGTCAAATTTTATTTTTGTTTAGAATTCCTCAGTTGCTGTTGGTTTATTTATTTGCCGTCAGTTATACCTAAAAAAAAGTAAGAAGTCGGTAAAGCCCGAGTGTATTTTACCTTGTCCAGTCAAAGTTTGTATATAATAGCCGAATATTTTGCAGTTTCGTGAAATAGCAAATGTGTGTATGGTTTACCAAAATAAGGTCACGATATGTAATTCTGTTTAAAATTTGAATTGTAAGCAGGGCTGCAGGCGGTCCGAAACCGAATCTTCAGAACTGATTCGTTCCTGGTTTTCGTAATCCTTGAGCCCAACTGGGAACCTTTACCTATTGGAAATAATCACGATAACCCGAACCCGAACCTAGCGCTGTTTTCTAATTGATGGGGTTTGGTTCTAAAAATAAAATTGCAAGCAAAAAATTAATTTTTGCATTTTGAATATTGACAATAACACAAAGTATGGCGGAAAAGAATCGAAAATGCAGATTTTATTCTATAACAAAGTGTGGTACTTTGGTACCTCCTATTGGAACACCCTTTACAACTGACTATGCTTTTAATGAATTGTTTTGTATTCTCTGTGACAATAAAAATAATAAAAATCTCTTCCTGCTATAAAAACTTATATTTTAACATATTAAGCCCGTAGTTTTCCAACGCGTTTAGTGTTGGTTGCGCTTCTCGGTTGGTTGGGCGGGATGTGGGCTAAAAAGTTTTTTGTTTTTTTAGTTTTTTTCCGACGTTCTGTGCCTAGTTATTCTCTGGTAGCTACATTAAATTAATTTTTAAAAAGTGTTTACTTTTATTTTCTCCTTAGACCTAGGTTTAAATTAACACCGTATCATTTAGTTGATCAATATCCCTTTGCTGACCATATCCCTCATACTCCTACATTTGTGCTGATTAGACAGTTGTCATATCAGCTGTAGCAAGTTGAAATTTATTTTTAATTATATTAAGTCCAGCTGAAAAAAACCCCTAGCCCTCCACACTGCTGCTGCAACTTTAAATTAGTGCAACAAAGCAAAACTAATGCGCATTCATATGTTTAATCAAAAAAGTTAGCCAGCAACAACGGCAACAGTAACAGAAAAGGCGAATTGCCTGGCCACATGCAAATTTGTTTATTATGCTTTTTGATGAAAAAATACACCAACATGAATATTTTATATGCAGGACAAAAAAAAAAAAAAACCTAACAGAGTTTTCAGCGGTCACAGGACCCAAACTAATAACACTGTCAACAATGCAGCAGCAGCGACTAGAACAAATCTGTGTGGACAATTTTCAGCAATTAAAACCTAAACAAAACAAAAATGCAACTGACAGATATTCTAATCAGCATACAAAATATTTAAAGAGAGTGCGAGTCTCTTTGGCGTATTCGTATTAAAGGACCCAGTTGGGTCATTAGTCAATTTTTTGGCTAAACAAAAAGTCACGCAGGGCAACTGATTTGCTGCTGCTTCTGTGCCTAGACAACAGACCAGGCCGCTGGCCACTTGAGCACCAAATAATCCTTAATTACACATTGGAAGCACGTAAATGCAATTTTTTGTATGCTCGGCTCGGGTTCGGCTGGGGAGAAGAAACTCGAAGGCAGAAGAAAAATTATGTTAAGACACGATTTGGTGATTGCGCAGCAGAGCAGCGGCGCTCCCTGATTGGGCTTTGACTTTGTTAGCCCCCCCACTGCTACTTACGACGCTCATAAATGTTGCTTGAAGGACATAAGCGGAGGAGAAAGAGAGAGAGAGAGAGAGAGAGAGAGTGGGTGAGTGGAAGAGGTTATGGGTCATAGGCTGTAGGATTTGGCTAATTTGTACGCATTTTGTTAGGGTTTTGGCGCAGGGTTAAAAAGTTGTAAAGGATTTTGGTATTTATTGTCTAGGTAATGGATTTTCAAGGGACAAAAGGAACAAAGTGGATTTTTGAACAGAGTAGATATATTTGGATTAAATGGACTATTAAATATGTGAGACAGACAGAGTTCAGGCAAAAGTCTAAGCTGGCAAATAAGCTGTCTTCTTTTTTGGAGCAAGTTAAATCGAAAGGAGAAAATAAGTATGCATTATACATGGCATTTAAAACATTTAATAAAATGTTTAAAAATAATTGAAAACGAGAGCATAAGTTGAAGTCGGCCCTGCTCGACTCAGGGAAAGGTTTATTTAAAAATATATTATTAAATCACAAAATGCCCAGCGTAATTATTTGATTTGCTTAGAACTAGACGATAGTTCATCTGATCGTAAAACGGTGTATGGTAAATCGATAAGTAATGATGTTTAAAATATTTGTTTAGAAGGTTAGAATAATCTATCTTCAAAATTGTGGGAGTTATAAGGTCGGATAAGGACGGATCGATTAGTAATGATTTTTAAAATATATGTCTAGAAGGTTCGAGCAATCTATCTTCAAAGTTGTGGGAGGTATAAGGTATTTTCCAAATTTAGGGTCAGCAACTCTACTATAGTTCATCTGATCGAGAAATGAAGTATGACGGATTGATAGGTAATGATTTTTAAAATATATGTCTAGAAGGTTCGAATAATCTATCTTCAAAATTGTGGGAGATATGGGGTCTTTTCCAAATTTCGGAGGCGGCAACTCTACTATCGTTCATCTGATCGGGAAGTTATGTATGAAGGATCGATAAGTAATGTTAATTAAAATATATGTCTAGAAGGTTCGAATAATCTATCTTCAAAATTGTGGGAGATATTGCGTCTTTTTTAAAATGCGGGGGTGGAAACTCTACTATCGTTCATCTGATCGGGAAATGATTTACGGCGAATCGACAAGTAATGATGATTTAAAAATATGTCTGGAAGGCTCAAATAATCTATCTTCAAAATTGTGGGAGATATGGGGTCTTTTCCAAATTCCGGGGGTGGCAACTCTACTATAGTTCATCTGATCGGGAAATGATGTATGACGGATCGATAAGTAATGATGATTAAAGTATATATCTAAAAGGTTAAAAAAATCTATCTTCAAAATTGTGGGAGATATTGGGTATTTTCCAAATTTCGGGGGTGGCAACTCTACTATCGATCATCTGATCGGGAAATGATGTATGGTGGATCGATAAGAATTGATGATTTCAATATATGTCTAAAGGTCCAAACCAGCTATGCTTAAGTTTTGGTTCCAGCCTTAATATTCCCATTCAACGCTGCGTATACGTAATATTTGCGTAACACACACACACATTACTCATACGCCCCCACATGCCATTGACTTTACTTTGGCTAAATACATATTTAACCCTTTTGCAGTTTAGGCCCGTCAGGCGCTGCTTCTTGCCATATTTATACAGCTGACCGACCAAGCAAATTACATTTTTGCCCAGCAGTGATTAAAATTTATTTTGCGCACTTTTTCGCAGCAGCAGTAGCAGCAGCAGCAGCAACTGCTGCAGTGTATTTTTAAGCTTAATGTTTTCTTTATAAATTAACTTTAATAAAAGTAGCGGCAAAATACAACAAGAGCTTACCTCCTCCTCCTCCTCCTCCTCCTCTCACTGCTTTATCCCTTGAATGAAAATCAATATGCATATTGCATATTCAAAGCGCATATGAGTTATGACTGGCTTGGTTTTCTTTTCAGTTTGAAAATTGAATTTCAAATGAGCGTTAGAAAAATATATAAATTTTTGTTTCGATTTCTCTCGAATTTTTTCGTGCAGTTTGTCGTTGCTTTTATTGAATTAATTACATATAAAAAATTCTGGGCCCATAAAAATGCAGCACGTAACGAAAACATATTGGATGGAGAGGGAAGAGAAGGAATACAAACAACAGCAACACAAAAAAAAGAGATAAAAATTAGCCACCGCAAACAAAGAATTTACAATTGTCTGCGGATGGTTTTCCCCTTGGCAGGTGGAGGGGATGGATGGGGGAATCGTATTATTGTTGGTCTATTTGTTCAACGCAATTGGCCAATCGACCGTTCTGCTCTTTCGACTCTGCTCGGCTCGGCTCAACGCGACCCTCTGAGCTGTGTGCGTGTGTGTGTGTGCGGTCTGTTGTCATTGTGCATAATACCGTTATCTCCCAGTGACAGCAGCAGCGGTGTCGCAGCTCACACACACGCACCGCATGGGGCTGAAACACGCAGGGAAAATCGCCTTCCCTCACTCCCCCAAAAAATACACATTTGACCCTTGGTCAGGCATATTAAGCAACGCAGAAAAGTAGGCTATGAAATGTTTTCGTCATCGAAGGTTTTGTACAAAATTTACTTAAAGATAACTTTAGGGCTTTAAATATTGCAACTAGGGAACAGAACACTTAAGAGTTTGAAATAAATACTTTTTTTTATAAATTATTAAAAAAATAAAAGATTCATTGAAAAACTATCTACGCGAATTGAGTCGCATAGTTTAGCGCTGAGCTAGATCAATTGAACTGAACACCTTAAGGCTGGATTCATCATAGTCTGAAATGCCCTTTTGTTGTCTTGTTTTTATTGTGAATAGCTTGTCATTTGGCATTGAAAACAAGACAACATTAAGGCCTGCTTGATTGTGAGTTCTCATGCGTCAAACAGTGTGAATCCAGCCTAACTATCAAGTTTCTTAAGCTATATGTAACTTGGTTCAATAGTTCGTAGTTTAATTGGTTGAAATTCACGATATCTTTGGATATGGCCTGTATATTGAGTATACTACAATAACATTATTGATCTATCGTACGTTGTTTGGTATTGAAGATCAAATCCAAAGTGCATTAAAATGGTACCCCCAAACAGATCGAAAACTGCGAGCTATACATTTTTGTTTTATTTATTTATTTTGTTTAATAACAACTTTATCTTTCAGACACAGTAGAAATATAATATTGGGATTCCTGAAACTGCTTTGATGCGCAGCTGCTCAATACAAACGGCGCAGTGTGGCCATAAAACCAGCCAAAAAGTTTCCATATTTTCTGCATTTTTCATTGTCACACTGCTCGTTTAGTATGGAACAGTTCTGAACAGTTGTTTGTTGTTGTCACGAAATCAAAAGCAAATCAGTTTCAGAAATCCCACCAATATTTACATTAGGAT
Organism: Lordiphosa mommai; assembly: GCA_018904225.1. Taxonomy (NCBI): domain Eukaryota; kingdom Metazoa; phylum Arthropoda; class Insecta; order Diptera; family Drosophilidae; genus Lordiphosa; species Lordiphosa mommai. Next base: position 703,023 of record JAEIFT010000104.1, on the reverse strand, counting down.
TATTTACAAATATAAAAAATGTTTTAAGTTATATACGGAAAACAAAAAGAGAACAGAGAGAAATCTCCGGATGAGGTAATTTTGTTATTATCAATGACCCCCAGCGCGAATCGAATGTGAAGGCAAAGCGTATTAAGAGATTCTTGAAAATGTAGAATAGGCCAGGTATGCTAGCGAAAGATTGTGAAGAACGAATTATCTAATTATAATCCCTGCAGAGAATACGAAATGGAAAGTTAGAGGCATATGAGGCACCGTATTTTGAGTTAATTAAGCAGTCTGCAAAATACTATTGTATGCGTTTCCGAGAAGGCTGAGAAGGAGAAGGCCGCAGAGGATTGAGGAGGCTGTCGATAATCCCGTCGAAGAGACCACAAATTAGGCGGATGAAGTGACTGCCGAAACTGTTGGCTTTGTTGAAGACTGGAATGAGGATACCGTGAAGACCTCATGGGGCATTGATGATCAGTTCTACAGAAAATAAAGGGTGATTTTTTAAGCGTTGTATTTTTTCAATAATTCAAAAAACCTTTCCACTTTGACAGATGACGTTTGGACGCCATTACCAACCAGTGCTGCCAACCTGAAAAACTTCACTCTTAAAAAATCACCCTTTAGAAGCTAATGGACGACGACCACTGGGTTGAAAAGAGTTTCTAAAGCATAAATAAATAACATCTAGGTTTTTATTTGAGGTTTTTTTTTTCAAAAAATATCTAAATCTTTCTGAGTACTGAGTACAAAATCAACAATTTTTGTCTTTATAGAAACTTGAAAAAAAAAACAGGAGAAAGCTGAGGCCGATTTGTAAATTTAAAGTTGTTGCCGCCCCAAAGAGCGAAGCCGAGCTTCTCTCAATCTCTTGGCTCGTGTGTCTTTTGATTGTATGTGGCCGATCTTTTGATTCTAAAAATTTAATAAAAATTAATATAAAAATAAACGCGGACTGTTTATAAATGAAAAAAATATAGGAAAATAGACAACACTGCGTATGAGTTATACCTTAGTGTCTCGCGCTTGTAAAAACACAGTTTTTTACTTTTGTGTTTTTACGTTATACATCAAAAAAGCAACAGATATGGGGTTGACCATGACCTAGGGCCGTTTTCACATGTTCCTTTTTTTAAATCCAGGTGTTTTTTATACACTTGAAAAGTGTATATTAATTTTGCCCAGAAGTTTGTAACGCATAGAAATATTAATTTCCGACCCCATAAACTATATATTCTTGATCAGGACGACGAGCTGAGTTCATTTCCGCTTGTCCGTCCGTCCGTCCGTCCGTCTGTCTGTCCGTCTGTCTGTTTCTACGCGAACTAGTCTCTCAGTTTTAAAGCTATCGAGCTGAAATTTTGCACAGAGTCTTCTTTTTAATGCACGCAACTAATATGTCGGAACCGGCCGGATCGGATGACTATCAGAACGATCGGTCTAAGAACTAGTTCTAGTTAGAAAAACTTTTTTGTTTTCCATCGTAGCGTCACTAATCTTGGTATATGTTAGTTTTAAATGCTTCCACATAATTCTGGAAAAATGTATCTAAATCGGATCACTATAGCATATAGCTGCCAAAGGAACGATCGGTCGAAAAATAAGTCGTTGTGAGAAAAACTTTTTTGATTGCTATCGTAGCGTTTCCAATCGTAGTATATATTTGTTTTATATGTTTCCACACAATTCTGTAAAAATTTATCTAAATCGGATGACTATAGCATATAGCTGCCATAGAACCGATCGGTCGGAAAATGTGTTTTACTGAGAAAAGTTTTTTTTTATGGTATCAAATTTTTATTATCAATGATTTAAAAATTGTAAATATTTGATATCTGTATCCTATATATATTTTTCCAGTTAAATCAGTTGAAGTAAAGTTTTTCAAGTGTATTAAAACTTCGGCACAGTCGAAGTTAGCTTTGCCTTCTTGTTTTTTAATAAAATTGTGTTGCCTTCTTTTAGGACGGCCTTAAAGTAGGCAACATTGATTTTCTAAAAAAGCATATAATTTTTAAAAACATGCAGATGAGAAAACGGCCCTTAATCTTTAATTGTTTAAGGGTAATGCTTCAATTTGATCCATTTTTCAATAAGATGGTGCAATCATAGAAAAATATTTTATTTTACTTTGAAGGCGAATTAAAACCGTCTTTTTAAGATTGTTTATTATAGGAAAAAAATTTGAATATATTTTTTGGTCAAACTTTCAGCGACGGTTTTAAGAGTTTAGTCCTGGTTTAAGATTGTTCTTATCTTATTGCAATATCAATAAAGGAAAGTCAAGTATTATTTTAAACTTTTCTTCTGCTTAATTATTCAGCTTTAAAATCGTTTGAGCTAATGTAAATATAATTTTTGGCAAAACTTTTAAAATTTTATTGCTAAATTTTTGATGTGCAAATTCTGGCTAATTATTCGAAATGAAATTTTTAGCAATAATTTTTTTAACTGGATGAAAAAGAAGACAACAAATTAGAAAACAAAAGAAAATGATTTTTTTTTAATGATCTGCCGAAAAGACTTAAATTTTTCGATTTGTAATTTTTCATAAATTTCAAAATATTTTCGCGATCAATTGATCAAAAAATTCAATATTTTTAGAGATGTTTATAAAACTATTCAAATAATAATTAAAGTGGATATTTATTGTAAAAATCACAAGCAAGCAATTTTCGGTATTTGTCCTTTGACTCAGAATCATATTGGTGTATTCCAAGCGGTAGTCCGAATTTACCTTATCAATGATTTTCTTGGTTAACAATAAATATATAAGAGCCCAACTATAAAGCTGTTTCAAGAATCGGAAATTCTTTCTAAAGAAGTCTTTGCAATTTTGTTGTTTTTTTTTTTAATTTTTCCATTGACAATCGCAGATCTGCAGCCTTGCTGAGAAGGCCAGCTGGTTTCATTTGTACTTTAACTTTCATTAAAGCATAAATTCATGAGTGCAAAATAAACTCCCTTCTAACAACTCTCTGCTCAGCAGCAACAATAATCCACAAATCCAATCAGCCGTTCTTTTCAAAGCATTCTTCTAAAACCATAAAAACAAAAATCATCAAAAAGGTCTTTTCATGTGCCACACACAAATATCAAACATATATCAACCAGAAATTGTTTGCCCATTTCCAACACACAAGAAAAAAAAACAAAAAGCGCGCAAAATGTCAACCGCCAAGCGCCATAATAAAGCTCAAAATAAAATCAATTACGCTCGATTAACTGAAATAGTTACATAAATTACAAATAACCCAGGCAGAAGCTGAAGCTGAGGCAGGACCCAAAAAAAACAACAAAAAAGACGCGACATAATGAGCCAGTGGGTAAGGAGGCCGCCTAGAGATAACTATTAACATTATATAAGTAAAAGAAAAAAAGAAAAGTAAAGGAACAAAATTTCCGATTATTTTCCGCAACATAAAACAAAAGACAACAAACAGCCCGGTCGTGGAGCTGGAGAGCAATTGGGAAGCTGCTTGGTAAAATAATAAATAATACCATTTGATGCTCAAAGCCGGGGACGCATTTAAAATGAACAAATTTGCGCGCTTGTTAGTGGGGCCCCCTCAGTTTGCGGTGTCTCCGTCTCCGTTTGCCATTTCTGTTGTTTGCAACTTTACGCGCAATTAATCTAAAATAAATTCGTTTATAATTTGACAACACCGAAAAATACTTTCGGGCTTTAAAATAATCATGCCGATTGTCTGGCGTGCCAATTCAATTGCCCCGAAGGCCAAACACAGATAAGCAAACGCTCCATCCAGTGCACTCTCCTTGGGAATCCTGCGACCACTCCAGCCGCTGTGTCTCTGGTTCAGGTCAACAAAGCAAATGGCTTTAAATTGAACGTAAAGCAATTGAAATCGAATGTTTTTCGACAACACCAACAAGTTCGAGTTCAGCGCTTGCAGTCGCCCAAGGAAATGTTTTAGCTGCTTTTTATTGTTGCTATTGGAACAATGTCGCTCAGCTCGTAAATTATTATTTAATGACAGACGAAATTGAAAATAAATTCAAAGCTAATAAGCGTTGAAATAAACGCCAGGCGGTGTACATAAATTGAACTTGGCATTCGTTGTGCTATTCCGCTCTTCCGCCTGCTGCTCTGCTGCGTGGCTGGCAGCTATATTTATTGTAGGTGAGCGCCGGGTAAGGGGTTTATTGTCGTGTATTTGCTGTAACCAGCGATTAGGGTGAAAGTCTCAGCTGGTTGAGTACATTAAAGAGCACATAATAATTCAAATTCAAATTGAATTAAAATGTTTTCAATTAAATAAAATGGTTGGAAATGGAATGCATTTTAAGTCGCCGCGGGTTTTAATTTACTAAAATTTAAAATTCATCACTGAATGCAGATGTTAAAGAAAACAATTAAATACAATTATAAATATAAAAATGAGATATAAAAAAGTGTTTTTTTTTTCGAACTTTAATGGTCAAAAGTAATTACAAAACTTAATCCTCTTAAACATTTTTACATGATTACAAGGTCAGAAAAAGCAAATCGCCAGCTGGCTGAGAAAAAGTTACATAGTTATTAGGACAGATCACAAACGCAGCGCAGGTGGTTAGCACGAGCTGACATTTTAGGCTGAGCCAAGAAGACGACCGGTTGGTCACCTGCCATGAAATAAGACGTCCCACGGATGACACTTCAAATTTTTTAAATATTTTAAACTGACAGTTGACGTAATTTCGATAGGGTATACGTGTCGTATACGTAATTTTTTGGTTTAAACTCTGAAGATATTCCTCAGACGTTTTAACTTCAATTAAAATTTTTAATTTTTAATTTTTAAATATTAGTGTAAGCAATTATATAGGACAGTGGGAGTTAAGTTTTCTCATGATACCTTATTCGCGTCCACTAGAGCAGCCTTGCTGAGTATGCAATTTTTAAGGTCATGGTCTCGCGTATTATCTCTTTCATTTTGTTGTAAAATGACCATAATAAAAATCAGAAGTTTTTTTATTTATGCAAAAAAAAAAACAAAAGAATTGAGCTTTAACTGGCACACGGAGGCCTTAAAGATTTTTTTATTTCTTATACGCAATGTTGCCAATTTTCGTATATATTTTTCTTTTATAAAAATAACTCAAACTCTAAAAAATAGTAAGAACGCACCATGTTAATTAATTTTAATTGTTTCTAAATACTAGCTTCAACTATGTAACCCCTTGTTATTGTCAAAAAAATGATAAATTTTAAATTCATATATAAAACTTATTTTTGTTTTCGCCTCGATTCATTTTTTCCACATAATCTAAATTATCATTTAATTTTTCTAATAATCTCAAGAATTCTTAAAAAGGAATTAATAATATAAATAAACATTAGAAGATAATATATTATTCGTAGCTTCTGGAGTGATCTAATGAAGAATTGGAGCATAGATAACACATTTAATAATTTCTTAACTGTTGCAAAATTGTTTTAACTAAAGAACAAATTGGTTTCACATCAACTTTTTTCTTTTATATTTGCGTATTTCAAATATTTGTAATCCTTTATGACTGGTTATTGTCAAAAGTTCTCTTAGTTAGTGTTTTGAATGCAATGCAATTCAGATTATTTTTGATTTTAATTTTTAGTCAGCTGGTCTATATATTTGAAAAACTATAATATTTTCTGTCCACTTCAGTAATCCTCGTCTTCTTACAACGTACGTGGAACCTTTTTTAAGGAGTTCGGATGAAATATTTAGTCAATAAAAAAATGAGAATTTTTTTTATGAAATAATCCATTCGGGTTTCTGTAGTAATTATTGTAATACCTGGAAAAATTAATATTTACTTAATTAATGTTACCAGTAAATTTAATATCTTCTAGCTTCTATTCTCCAGCTGCTAGGAATTTTTTTGTCAAGGCAGACAACATTTTAATTTTTTCATTCAAGTTAATTTCATTATTAAAAATCGCAAAATATGCTTAGGCACCATAAACTTGACATATTAATGAAGCTGTTTCCATATATTCTTTAATGTTCTTTATGAAGATAAGCCCCCGTATAAAAAATATCCCAAATTAAGGGGTTACATGGGTTTCTCAGCTTCAAAAAAACCAATTTTTTATTAATTCTACTACATTTCGAGAATATTATGCTAAATTTTCAAGTCGATCCGAATAAAAGTTTCGGAGATACAGCCTTGGGAAGGTGCGCGCTCAAGGTCAGGAAGGCTCTGCGCAACGGTAGGTATATCGAAGCAGCTGCTCGTCTTCTCTTTGTCTGTCTTTAGTGTCCATTACTTTTAATTTCAAAGGGCAACTAATTTCAAATATTTCAGTTGGTAGTAACTTCTTGAATCACGAGGTTGGTTTGTCTGATGTAGGATTTATTACAAAATACCAAAAGTTTCGAGAAATCAGTTAGCGTACGAGGCTCGTAGATAAGATAGACCAAGGAAAAGGAGACAATCATTCAATCCTGAAAATCCGGGAAATTATGATGATTTCTTCACGAGAATGTCGGCAAAAATTAAAAGGTGACGATAATGTTCACGTGCCAGAGGAAGACACGCTTGCACTTTTAATGAAGGAACATCAGATTTATTATTATTTATTAACGGTTTGGACTTAAAACTTGTCCGAAATTCCCACGAATATGCTCTATATTCAGATAAAACTGTGTTTTAAAAATCGATTGTCAAAAGTTCTCAAAAACTATTCAACCGATCTTAATGAAATTTGACACAGTTTTTCGGGATACAATTTACGAGAACTTGGACGAAGGATTTTTTTTTTTCAATCACAGCTATTTAAAAAAGAAATGTTGAGCAAATTTTACCAAAATTTGAATTTTTTTGCAAAAAGGTCTGCCAAAAATACAATTTGCACTTCTTTTTTTTTCCTTCGTCTAAATTCTTGGTCTTTACTGAAACACAATTTTTTTCACTTTAGATGATCCTGTCATGAATTCTACTGTCAACGCCGACGCACCTTTTTTGCGAGTGGTCACCGAGAATAACGTCACAATGACGGAGTTTTAAATATTTTCCTTTGAAAATTTCAGAAATTCTATTTTAAATATATATCTCCAAGACAGTCAAAAGTTTGAATAAAATATTTTATTTTTTATATAAAAAAAATTACTGAAAATATTCCTTTTTATTCCCCCTTGTAAACCCATGTAAACCTTTAAGAAGTCGATACCCGTCAACTTCTCGTGTGATCCCCATATTTTGAATCAGGCTGAAAATAAAGACAGGAGATGTAAAGTCTGACTAATAAAATTAACCAAAGATTTCTTTGTAAAAGGATTGATTTGGAGCACGTGTCGTATGATTAATTTTTTCAAAACAAAAGTGCACTTTCGCGTCCATTTTAAATAAAATTGTTTGGTTTTCACAGTTATGAATCATGCACCAAAAATACACTTTAGAGTTCATTAGACTTAACATATTTTGGATGGAAAACTTAAGGTTCCTTTATTCGTAAGATTACGGAAAAAAAGAATAAAATAATTAGGTTTTAATGATCACGACAAGGCTTGAAAGTTTTGGATATTACTCATACGTAATGTTGCCTTTGATTTAAGTATATATAATTTTAAAGTTGGCATTAGTATTCAATGAAATGTTTTTCACACTTCAAAAGGTTACTGTGCGTTTAACTATCATTTGGAAAGAATATAGAATGATATTATTTATACAAAAAGTTTAAGAAATAAAAAGAAAATACTGTGACTCGAACCAATACGACGCTCTACCCGCTGAGCTTAAGATTAAGTAGTTGACACACTGCGGAAATTCATATTTCAATAAATTGTGGATGCAAAATCGAAATAATTTAGCCAAATTTCATAAATTGACATACAAAAAAATGTAGTACTTTTGTTATTGCTGAAATTATGAGGATGCTTCCAAAGCGTATGAGTATTTTTTAGGCAAAACTTTGTGGCCTCGTCGCGCCCATTTCAGTTTGGCAATTTATTAACTGTAAAGCAGAAATTATACTTTAAAGCAGCGGTGGGCATGAAATTTTAGTTCCAAATCCCAATAACAACAGAAAAAAAACCTCCCATATAAGTAAGCCTCGAATCGAGCAGTCGTCAGCCACCTGTATTTTGTTTGTGCTGCCAAAAACTCAGCATTCTTGGCTAAGGATTTGTCATAACAAGTGTTCAATAAGGTAATAATTTAAGTTTCACTTAACAACAAATTGAACACCGCCCCCCGCACTGAGCTATTTCTGTCCACCATTTATTTCCACACTTGTCACGCTAATTAACCCATAAGCCGCAAAAATAATCTCTTCGCTCACAAGAGTTTTTGGGAAAACCTACAGCGAAAATTGTGTGTGGTACATCAAAAATAAAGCCCGCAGCCGAGACCATTTGGGGGCAAAGTTCATAAATAAGCCCACCCATGCCCCCTAAGCAATTTGGTGGAACAGCGTTTCGCAGTTTGGCCATAAATAATGCCACTTAATTGTTTTACAAAGGATAATTGTATCCTTTTGCCAAAGCCAGTGTTTCAGTGTTTTACAAAACGTTTTTCTCCAAAATTTGCGCGAATCGAGCCTTTTGCTTTTTTGCCGCAGCAGCTTAAATATGAATTAATGGCCAATAAAGATGATCTTTAACACATTCGCGTAGGCAAAACATTAAAACCGGAATTTATGAGTGTTGCCGAATAAGCAAAAGAGGGGGGGGGGGTTCCTTTTCTTTGTAAATGCAAGACCGAACACATGTTCAGGCTTGGTCAGTGGTCCATAGTGCATAGTCAATTTGATGGCTTATACGCAGGCAAACAATCTCATTAATATTTCATATTCAGTGCGAATTATTCAAAGCAGCAAAAAAAAAAAGCAAAGATATAGACAGGGCACAATGGCTATTCTGTGTTGATATCCTGCGGCCACAAGTCAACGAGCCGGCCGAGCTTAAGTACTTCGAGGGTTGCTTTTCGGTCGCTCGTTGTATCAATATTTGTGTTAATCTGTCATTTTTCGTCCTTTATGAATATTTGAATTGGGGAGAGGCCATGAAATTTTCATGCTTCAAGCGGAAAGGTCCTTTGAGTGTTTTGCGGAAATGTGATGATTATTGGTTAGACAAATAGAATAAGAAATTGCTCAAAACTGAAAGAGAGAGAGAGAGAGCGAGGGAGAGGAATTCGCTGCTTTCCCTATTTATTGCCGTTGAGAAAAAAGCCAAATGCCACATTAAAATATTTTTCACATTCATTTTCCGCTCATTTCTTTTGACCAGACACATTTACTAGCTGCCTACGCAAAAAATGTGGCAACAAAATATTTCTTATATTTGCCAAAATAGAGTGAACACACACACACACACACTCACGCACAACTATGTCTTGCTGCTGCTGCTGCCTACCAAGATTATATTTTGTTTGGTCAAAATAAGTAAAAAGGGTTTAGCAAGTTGAGGAGACAAATTTGCATATTTTTAATATTTTTTCTTTCACCAAAGTGAAGGACAAACTGAGATTCAAATGGCAAATTTATATGCAGACTTTTGGGGGAAACACTTAAGGAAATTACACTTTTAAGTGGTCATGTCACTATGCCAGAGCTAGAGGGAATCAAAATGCCTGGCAGTAGCATAAACTTTGTATGATAATAAGTCTAAGAACAATTCTGATTTTAATCTTTGCTTTTCTTTGTGCCATTTTTAGAATTGTTTTAGATTTAGCAATTATTTTTCAATAAGAACTTGATTTGACAAACTTAATCGAAGGTTCAATGAAGACAATTAAGATTTTTTAAGGGCGTAAGTCTAGTGTGACCAGATTTTTAAGAAATTATACCAAATCTGAAATTTAGTGGTATTTTTCAATTACAATCGCGATGGTCATACTAATCGATTAACTTCTCGTCTAGCCTTTCTGACCAACAACAATTGTTTGCAACAATGTTTCTCCAGCTGTTCGAAGTAACTTGATTTCCACAAGCTATTAACATAGGATCCATTCATGTGCTGTTACGCGCAACATTACGTCTCAGCTTCGTAAGGGCTCAGAGTAAAGGTTGAAGGAATCATTATTTCTGCTTCTTCCTTCCACAAATTTTGTATGAATCTTCGCGTTACTTCGCAGGTCCGTATAGGGCTTAAATTAAAAACTACATATGTAAGCTTTATCTTGAGTATTATTTTAAATTTTGTTTGTTATTCAGAGGCACCTTATATTGAATTGAGAAAAATAATTTGAACTTATTTAAACCTTCTTGAATAAAAACATCAGGCCACTATGTAGGATCCACTGTAATAATTTATGGAACGTCGCAAATTATCGAATTTTCCCTAAATGCATCTTGTAGGGAGCTCATAGATGTCTATTCTTTTTAGACGTATTCTTACTACAACGACTTTTCTCCTTTGTCTTCTCAACAAGCGTCTAGGAAATCTATTCGAGGGATCCCTAAGACGTTCCAAATAGTCAGCAGTCTGTTTATTTATTATCTTACCTATTTTAGGAACATTAGGCTCTTCTTAGTTTTTTTAAGGTCTCATATTACAGGGTGGTCCTGACATTCTGCACAGTAATTGAATATTTTGTCTGGATAGGATATTGCAGCTATGCCATATACCTGGAGGTTGCTTTGTCGCTTGTCCATCTGTCAAAGCGGTACATATACTGCAAGACAACATCCGTAGCACTAAATTAATCTTTTACCATAATGTCCGTGTCCTTTGCAATATTGACAAGAAGTAAATCTTGGGGGTCCATTAAAGAAATTTGGAGTCTCCTGTAGGCATATTCATTGCGCTATGGTCGAAAAGTTGAATTCTTTGGCATTAACTCTAATCTGGACTTTTTAAGATTCCCACAATATAGACCAATATTTTATATAGGTGCCATATAACAAATCTAAGCGAAAGTAAATATTAGATTTGTTTATAAGAATGATTCACTGTGGTGAAATTCTTCTTCTTCGCGAGTATGAATGCTTAGGTGAGCCATTAGGCTGCTTTTTTCGTAAAGGTTTTTGTGCAGTGGATACAGTTGAAGGTTCGTCGTTCAGCAGTATGTGTACTTAGGTGTCTGGTTAGTTTAAATAAGTCTGTAAATGTCATTGAGCATTGGGAACATTCGAAACGTCGTTCGCCAGTATGAATGAGTAAGGAGCACTCGAAAGGTCGCTTTCCTGTATGAGTGCGTAGGTGATAATTTAGTGTGCCTTGTTGGGTAAAGGTTTCGGACAGTGAGATCATTTAAACGGAAGCTCGTTCCTATGATTGCGAAGTTAACATTTTAAAGAACCTCTATGGTTAAAGATCATTGAACACTAAGAACACTTAGTGAACACACTGTAGGAGCTCGAACTGGTGGCCTTTTCGAATAAAGGCTTTCTTAAATGAGCATTAAATTAATTATCCCTCCATATCTTGGAACTAAGAACCGATGAAGAGAAACCGAAGCCAGTCTTTGGATCAGTGCAGATAATTTTGACATAATTATATACCAGCAAGGCTGGACAACACAATGTTGGTAATTTTTATGACCAGTGTTATTTATGAACCTAAACGTTGATTGCCGTCGGCCAAGTTTTTCATTTAGACCTATGGTTTTTTGTGGTGAAATGTTCCTAGAGTGGTCCATAGATTGTCCATACAAATCAACCCGCCCTAGTTAACATATTGAAGAACAATATTATGTAAACAGTTATGACAATCTAGCATATACATTCGATAAAAATTTCTGAAACAGTTGATGTCTTACGCCCCTTTAATAGGCACACTTCAAGCAGTTCTTGATGCTAAAATGCGAAGTGGTCTGAATAAATCGTGATTTTACGGTTTCAGGCAACATGGGGCTAAAACCATTTAAACTATCGTTAAGAGTATATTTTTTCGAACAATATTGCATTAACAGTTTTGTCAATCCACCAAACTTACTTGCCTCTCCACACAACAAAAAACAAAGGACAAAGCACATATAAAAATTAAACTCTAACGAAATTGTATTAAACATATATTAGCAGGGACCGAAAATAACAGTTATGGAAGTGAAAAAAATTACTACGAAATATGGATCCCCTGATAAAATGGATTACATGAATCTTCATAATTTTGAATGGCGAGTCATTAAATGGGATAAATTTTTATTTGCAATTTTTATCACAAAAAAATTTTGAAATTGTTATATTATAATTTTTAAATAAAAATTTTGTTTTAACAGTTAAATGGTAATTTTTATACACAAATTTTTGAATAACAGTTAAAACTAATTTTTTATTATAAAAATTTAAATTAATTTTTATTTTGTAATTTTTATAATAAAAATTACTTTTTAATTGTTATGAAAAAAATTTTTATTATAAAAATTTTTTATAAAAATTACTTATCTAGTAGGCGTTTGTAAATCATCTTTGATAGAAGGAAACAAGATTTACTTAAACCTACTAGATTAGTAATTTTTATAAAAATTTTTATAATAAAAATTTTTTCATAACAATTAAAAAGTAATTTTTATTATAAAAAAATTAATTTAAATTTTTATAATAAAAATTAGTTTTAACTGTTATTCAAAAATTTTTATATAAAATTATCATTTAACTGTTAAAACAACATTTTTATTTAAAAATTATAGAATAACGATTATTTTCAAATTTTTATTTAAAAATTAGAAAATAATTGTTATTTCAAAATTTTTATCCAAAAAGTTATAACAGTTACGGTCCCTGTATATTAGGCATTCGGCATTAGGATATATCTAAATTGTTTAAATCGACTTTCGATTATTTGTATAATTTTATAATTTTCCACTTTACGATCAATAATGATCCAAAATTGGTTTAATAAATTAATTAATTCGATACGATAGTTCCGCCTTATTTTCCTTGACTAGCAATTTTCTAGCTTTTGTTTCATATCCATAAATCTAATTTGCGGTCAGATATTTAGTGTTCGTATATGCAACTCATGACTCCAAACTGCCTCAACCTGGCCATAAATATTTAAGCTGCGCCACTCCGCTCCACCCCAACCACCCCCCTGAAGGCAGGCACTGCCCTCGCAGATGTCAAGTGTCCCGGCTATTTCCACAATTTCTGGACTCACTGGCCCTTGGGCGACGTAAATGAAAAGCAACAAGCACAACTTGTGGCCTGGCCTGGCCAGCCTCCCTCCATTCTCCATTCTCATCGACAGCCATAGCCACATCCACATCCACTTGCACGTGTAGCAGGCGCAACAGCGTAAACAGTCGAAAAGCAGAGAGAGAGAGAATTTAGCATTAGCCAAAGAAGCAAGTTTCCAACCTTTCTCCATAACCCCCACTCCCCTCCTGGACTGGCCTGTTGGATGTTGTGCCATATTAGCGCCGCGTGTCGGGTAATTTATGAAGCGGCGGCGGCAGTGTACGAAAGTACCTTTACCTGGGCCTGTAAATATCTTTAAAAGGACGCTGTTAAAACAAATTACAGTCTATGAAGGGGCAGGAGGAGGCGGGCACTGAAAGTTATTAAGCGAAATTCCCGCGAGAATTTTCCACTTCCGGCTGGTTTCTTCTTTTTTTTACGCATATGCCCAGATTTTTGGCTGTATTCGAACTTCAATTCAAATTCGAAATAAATTTAAGGCAAATTACAAAAAATTAAGTTAAATTATGCCAAAGAAGCCGCAAAATGGGCCAGAGAATGGGATGGAGGGTGGATTTTTTCCGCAGAACTCAAATTGAAAATGAAAAGTCAGAACTTGAAAATGATAATCAACGTCAACAAATTTCCACAAAAGGCGCACAGCGAAGGCAGTCTGCATAATGATCTAATAAATTTCATTACCACAGGCAGCAGAAGCAGGAGTAGGAGCAGCAGGAGTAGCACAGGAGCTGGGTGAAAGTGAAAGCGTTGTCGTGGTGGCTTTTTATCTATTACTAGACTGATGTTAGGGGGCGTTCCCTTCAGCTACGCTCAGGTGTTTGAACTTTTGCTTGAAATTGGCAGCCGCGTGGAATTCACTTGAAACTCTGTCAACGACTAGAAAGGACTTGCCAACAAGCAGTGTGTCCTTGTATGTTGCTGCATATGTCAGCAGTTTCCTCTTGTCTTTTTCTGGTATTTTTTTTTGGCAAAGGATTTGCAGTTTCTGTATATGTTTTCTCTTTGTACACGTTTTGTATTCATTTTGGTTATTTGGTTTATTGCGGAAATTTGTAAATTTGCTAAAGGGGTTTATTGTCAAGGAGCTGGCAGAGAGAGAGAGTGAAGCGGGGGTGGGGGGTGGGTAAGTGGTTCCAGGTACGTTTATTGATATTGTTATGGCATCCTAAAGATATGGGGTAAGTACACAATTGAAAAAGTTGTAGTATTCTAATTTTATGTAGCCGGGATTCAGGGAGGTAGTAATAAAAACAAACTTGAATAAGGGAATTTTTTGAAAATTTTAACAACACTTTCTGTTTAAAACAAATTGCTTGTAGAACTGGAAATTAATGACTAGTCACTCTGGGCTGGTCATAAAAAACAACAACTCCTCGCCCCACCAATCTTACCAATTGAGCTCTTCACTTGGGAGACTGCCCCAAAAACAGAACATTTGAGGCTTACATTTCTTTGGTCCACTTCCATTTTCAATCCCTTGATGAACATAAAAATTATTACAGCTCTGCGTCTTCTGCGGATGCCTATCAAAAAGCAAACGCAGAAAAAAGAAGAGCAAATGATTTCTTTACAGGCAATTTGTGTGGCAAAGCAGCAGCAGCAGCTGCCACTAGCCCTAATCAAAGGCGTCTTAATGATTATGCATTAAGTTGTCATTAAAAAATTAGTTGTGACATCACCAGCGGGCAACAACAACGACACTTTCACTTAATGAATTGATAAATTGAATTAAAAAGCATCGAAGTCTGACATTAATAGCGAAAACTACGTGGCACTTACTTCAGTCAACGCGGCGAGTAGCTAATTAAATTACAAATTAAATTTAGTTTGCCGGCAGACACATAATGCATGATTGATGATTTAAGAAGAAGACTTTAACAGAAATGTTTTTTATGGTTAAAGGGTATAAAAGTAGAGAAAAGTGGTACCGATATCAGGAATGTCTTAGAGCCAAATAAATCAGTATATTGGAAAATAAGAGTCTACAGAAAATACATATTTTAAGCTGTGCCTTGAGCTCGGCAATACTCAAGTCTATATGCCAAGGAAAACTATGTTTTAAAGGGAATTGCAAATAATTTTGAGCGAGGTCTTTAAAATTGTGCTTCCACTTAGACAAATATTGTAGATTTAGTTGAAACCAAGTCAAGATTCATATTTTCAATGCCAGCAATATTTTATTTTAAATTTAAATTTAATACATCTCAGAGCTAAATGTTGAAGCTTTGGTTAGGTTAACTAAGGCGGCTCTTTAGGGGCCACACTTAAGTCAAATAGGCCCTCATTTGTGTTTGGAACCATCAAGAAGTTGTATTTAGCAGACGTTGCAGATCATTGCCATTACTTTTTTTGAAGGCATCTTCCAACGAAGCCGCCACAGGCGTCCCGAAATAACTTAACCTTGCGCGTGAAAAAGCCTGGCAGTTGTATATGGAATTTTCCAGGGTTTTGATTACTTCAGGTTCCCCGCATTTCCTGCAGTTGTTGTCGTTGGGCTATTTGAGAAAGCAATTTTATTATACCATATGTGAAAGCTAGCTTTTTATAATATTATGCTGTCATTTAAGTCAGCCGTGAAAACAGAAATGATATTACAATACCTATGTAACTTTTGTTTTTTGGCATTGTTTTATACTTAGCTTGAATATTTCCCTACCGTCCCTTTCAAATGATTTTAAAAAATTCGAAATATATTCAAATATATGCTGTCCTGTTCCTTAAAAGTAAAATCGAATGTGGTACACAATTCCTTTTTTTAATAAATGATCTGAGTAATCAGAATGAAAACTTTAATATTGTTACTTTTATTTGATTTGAGAAATTCTATAACAACATATGTACCACATTCGAATTCGACAAATCATTTTGAAAGTGAAAACCGAAACAGGCCTAATAGCCATTTTAGTGGAACAATGTTTTTGCTCAAAAAAGTTATTTAAAAGTTGCTTAAAACTTTAAGTGCGTTTTTGTAAAATCCATTATTGAAATGTGGATGGTTAAAAATGTGATAGAACTGCCTTTGATGACCAGCAATAAAAAATAATTGTAAGAAACATTATTCTGGGTAAGGGTAGGTACTGAGGGCGTTCGAATTTTCCTTCAATAATATTCCTTAAGTGGATTGCAAAACACAGTGTGACCAGATTTTGGAGATTTTGGTTACTTTTCGCCAAGTCCTGCTGGCCAACAATGGCCGTGTTCAGCAGAAGAACCTGCACCTTGATCAATGATATATTTCTTCGTAATTTAAGCAGCCTACTTTTCCTCTTGTGTTAAATATAATATTTACACGAAGCTTTTCCAAATGTCAATTTAACAAGACTCCCTTAAACTGTTCAGTGATCAAGTGTCTCCGCTGAACGCGCCCAATAAATTTGCAAAAAGCCATGGCTTTGCTATCAAACAGTATGGAAAATGGTTTTGATATGATAAACACAATATCAAATGCAATGTCGTCTTTTGAATTTTTCTAACAATAAAACACATAACTTGTATTACGAAAAACCAAGTAATTTTTTGTGTTTGCTATTTTAAGTAAGCAATTATTCTCTTATAATAAATTTTTGTCTTAACTTCATCAATCAAAGTAACTTTAACATTAAAGTTGACATTTGACATAAGGAATAAATGGCTGCACTCTTGAAATTGCTTGTTTGTTGGCCTCCTGAGCGATGGTTATGCGATCAAATGAGATTTAACAGCTCAAGGAATATTTGAGCGCCCTCAGTACCTAACTTAAAAATTTAGAATTTTTCCAAAAACTGACAAATTTAAAGCAAAGTTACCGATAAAGGTCTTGGGATAGGTTCGGTTGCAATCGTTGAATTGGAATAAAATTCCATTTCTTCTCTTAGGCCAATTAAGGCCCATTGTGTAACCATATAACCCTTTCTACGCTATGATCGTACAGGAAGGGTCTTCCCTTATAAACCATTTTGATAATAAAACAAATTTTAGCGGTGAGGCAACATCTATTTCAGAGATTTCCCAAAGAACTTTGTAGAAATGGGTAATAACAAAGAGCTGATATACACTCTCTTCTTCATTCTCTGAGTTGCAGCTTCTACAGAAGTCTTTGTGTCTAATGCCGAGCCTTGCGGCGTGACTTCCTATTAGGCAGTGTCCTGTAAGGGCCCCTACTAGCAAGGAAATGTTTTCTTCTCCTAGATGGAGCAGCACCCTAGATCTATTCATATTTAGAGTCGGTCATGTAAGCCTAGATACTTTACATGTGTGAATCGATTGCCATTGATTCATGGTTTTTCCTTTGTTTCGCAAAGTCGCAAGTGGCATCCCTACATTGCTCCTATTCGGTAGGAGCTGAGTGGTGGTCGTGATAAAAGCCTATTAAGATGAAGAACTGTGCCGAACTAAATTTGTATTTTAACTGAGGACAGGCCCTAATATATGGCACTTCTTATTGCTATCTCTCTCTCTCTCTCTCATTTACAATATTCTTCCAACTCTTCTATTTAGTGAACAAGTTAATGAGGGTCATTCCCCCATTTGAACGTAAGACAATCGAGGATATAAAAACTTTGGCTCGGCTCAATTAAGTCTACTCCCCTATAGATTTGCACTATTTCGTGACCATTTGCCTTTTAATGAATTAACCACAAAAGTCATTCATTTAGTTGTCTCATCATTAATCAAATTCCTTAATTAGATTTTGGAGTTTTCAGCTACAAAGTGTTGACAAGTCATTAAAAACAACGGCAACAAAAAAAAAAGTGCTAAAGAAACGAATAAAAATCGTTCACAGACAAAAGCCGCTAAACGATTGTGGCCTGGCTGGCGTCAGTCTGTGTCCCCCCACCCACCACTCGCTCTGCTCGCCCAGCGATTTATAACATTTTCCATTTCAATTGTGACGTTTGCCTGCTGACTGCATTCGATTCGATTGATTTCATTTGCCTGCTCGCCATTTGGTGGTTATAAAAATTCATTGCAAAATGTTTTTATGCGTAGTAGAATGAAGCTTCGCTCCGTTACCAATTCTCAACTTGTTTTCTTTTCATTTTTGGTTTTTGCGGATTCAGATTTGTTTGTTGTCAAATCAGTTGTGTGTGTGCCAATAAAACGTGTGCAGCGCTCGCAACTTCCGTTTCATTTCATTTTTGGCATAATATGCAAGCGAGTTTTCCATCATCGTCATCGTCACTCAACGACACTTTTCCCTTTTGCTTTTTGTTTGGGGCGGCAACAATGCAACAAACCATTTTTCCATTTTTGCAAGCATTTACGCTTATTTGAGCGTAATAATTTTTGTTTATTGTCCACAAAAAACGTGCATTGGCAATTACCATTGATGGTTAAAAAATGCTTAAATATTTAAGGGCAAAACAAAAAAAATGGTTTAATTGTTGAATTGAAAAAATCCTGTTAAAAATTGATGTATGCATATTTCTTGAGCTTTTTATTTACATTTCGGGTGATTATTCAATTGAGTGTTAAATTTCCAAAAATAATTCCATTCTAATTCCAAAAGGTTAAGCAATTTTTTGTATTCAAAGTCACATAATTTTCCAATCAATTAGTTTTTGTATGGACTTTTGCCAGGGCAGCAGCCCGAAACTCAATTTGTATTTTGTTTCCTTACTCGACTGACCCATTGACAACTCAATGACAGGACACACACCCTTCCTGTGTGTGTGTGTGTGTGTGTGGTAACCGAAGCAACCTCAGACCACATTTGACCAGTCAACCGCCTTTATTTCCATTTGAATAGCTTGCCGAGAGGAGACCAGGCTAAAGTTAAGGTTCACATCTAACACAATTTAATGTGTCACTCGTCTCCAACTCTGCAACTAATTAGGTAATACTATAAGCCACTCACTCTCTAATTAATTAATTAATATTTGGCTAGCCCATAAATAAGGATTTTGCAGGTGGCATAAAAATTCTCACATACACAAACACACACACACACAGTGTGAACCATAATTGGCCTTCCAGTTTCAGTTGCCCAAATTTATGGCCCAGCCAGGCGACATTTGAGCCCGCATCCTTCATCAGCCCAGGCGGGCGGCATTTGTACTGATGACATTTTAAATTTGCATTGGCATTGCCTTTAATGAAACTTAACGAGCATCATCCGCTCTCAATTTCGCCTCACCATCTCACCCATGGCAAGCGTATTGAATGACAAAGCCAATGAGGCCGACAGAGGCCGTCGCGATCGTGTGACAAAGCACAAACTCAAACTGCACACCTGCTGACCTCAAAGGATGGAATCAAGGTCCCCGCACCGTCTAGTTTAATTAAGTTTGGTTTTAAGGCCACTTTGCAGGGCATTTACGTGCCTTTTTTCTACCGCAATTAAAGCAATTAACACTAAGCAATTAAAACCAACAACAATGCAAATTACGTGCACGAAACAGAAAACACACAAAAAAAAAACAAAAAAAAAACAATGTATAACAAAAATTACTAAAAATAAAATAAGCAAAGAAATAGTTGCTAAGCGACAAATCGGTAGGCGACTCAAAGATGCCCTGGAAAAACTAATTTGATGCTTTTGCACAAATCAAGGAGAATCAAGGATTTTTTAAGAATTTTTTATTTCTGAAGTATACGTGAATTCGTTAAAAAACTGGAACTTCGTCATGTATCCAACATAATAAATTTTTTTTTTACTCTCCATAGTTTCTCAATGTTTTGTGTTTGTGCTTTTGTACCAGGATCAACAAAGTTTTACGACTGATTAACGGATTGATGATTAAGTCCCTACTCTCGACATGATTGATGTCCTATTGGCATTGTTTCTCCTAAATATGGCAAGAAGTGACCCTTTACCGCGATCTTTAACTGGAACTATAAAAAATTCTCCAGAATCTCGCTCAATTCCCATGAAGACTCATCGATCCTTGACTATACCAATTTTGGCTTCGTCTTCTTCCTCTGTTTTGACAATAATTTGACAATTTTATCTGATGGACCAGACTATGTCAACAATCCCAAAGAAGTTTCTTCTGTTGATCCGCTCCATCTAAACTCCTTCTCCAAGAACTAGATTTTTTTCTAATTTCACATGAAATTGTCATCCATTTCTAAAAAACTGATAATTCGGACAGTTTAATATATCAACTGAAAGACAAAAGAATTACTTACTCGGAAATCTTTTCGGTCACATTTATGGAAGAATAATAATATCAGTCCTTAATTGGCTTTCTATATTTTGTCGAAAAAACAAGCAAAGTAATAAAAAAGAATCAGTTATGGGCATTGTTGTAATATTGTGCGTAAAGCTACGACTGCTTAAAGCAAAAAATTAAGAGAAAAGTCTCACATAACATAACATGGAGTCAGAAAACAAACCGAGAACTTTGTTCTTAAATCAAGTACAAACGGTGTTAATAGTACGCCAAGTATGAAAATACTTGATACAAGCAGGGTTCGTTAAATGCACAAAAATTATTTTCACGCCTTGATAAATAACATCAATGAAAAAGATAATTATTTTCAGACATGAAAAAATTATTTTTTTCATGTAACTAACTCGAGCATTTTTGACATGATTGTTTTTTACAGAGGCATGTCAATAATTTGAGCTGCCTTCTTGACGCCTGTAGAGAACAGTAGAGTCCAAAATGCTCGTGTTAGTTACATGAAAAAAATAATTTTGTCCATATGTACATTTTTGTACACTTGAAAAGTGTATATTAATTTTGCCCAGAAGTTTGTAACGCATAGAAATATTAATTTCCGACCCCATAAACTATATATAACTATATATATTCTTGATCAGGACAACAAGCTGAGTTCATTTCCGCTTGTCCGTCCGTCCGTCTGTCCGTCCGTCTGTCCGTCCGTCTGTCCGTCCGTCTGTCCGTCTGTCTGTCCGTCTGTCTGTCCGTCTGTCTGTTTCTACGCGAACTAGTCTCTCAGTTTTAAAGCTATCGAGCTGAAAATTTGCACAGAATCTTCTTTTACTGCACGCAACTAATATGTCGGAACCGGCCGGATCGGATGACTATATCATATAGCTGCCATAGGAACGATCGGTCTAAGAACAAGTTCTAGTTAGAAAAACTTTTTTGTTTTAAATCGTAGCGTCCCCAATCTTGGTATATGTTAGTTTTATATGCTTCCACATAATTCTGAAAAAATGTATAAAAATCGGATCACTATAGCATATAGCTGCCATAGGAACGATCGGTCGAAAAAAAAGTCGTTGTGAGAAAAACTTTTTGATTTTCATCGTAGCGTCTCCAATCGTAATATATATTTGTTTTATATGTTTCCACACAATCCTGAAAAAATTTATCAAAATCGGATGACTATAGCATATAGCTGCCATATAAACGGTCGGACAAAAAACCACTTTTAGTGAGAAAAACTTTTTTGTTTTTTATCGTAGCGTCCCCAATCTTGGTATATATTAGTTTTATATGCTTTCACATAATTTTGAAAAAAAATATCAAAATCGGATGACTATAGCATATAGCTGCCATAGGACCGATCGGTCGGAAAATGTGTTTTACTAAGAAAAGTTTTTTTTATGGTATCAAATTTTTATTATCAATGATTTCATAATTTTAAATATCTGATATCTATATCCTATATATATTTTACCAGTTAAATCAGTTGAAGTAAAGTTTTTCAAGTGTATTAAAACTTCGGCACAGTCGAAGTTAGCTTTGCCTTCTCGTTTTATTTTCATGTCTGCAAATAATTAATTTTTACAGCTTGTATATTTCACTTTGTGTTTATATCTTGCGTGTAAAGAAAAATGTGTGTTAATTTACGAACCCTGGATACAAGTACAGAATACTTGGTTAAAGTAAAATTTGTTCTATTCCAAAATACTTGATTTTAGACCGTTTCGGACATTAAGTACATTTTGGGCTATTCCAAGGTTATTAAACCTTATTCATAGAACTAAATGGTCTTAAGTCAATACCGAACGTTCTTACGAGGTTCAGACTTAGTTTAAGTACACCCAAGAACAAATCATACTTAATATTTTAGGTACAAAACGGAATAAAATCAATCCCGTTCGTTCTAGAACGTTTGAATACGAAAAATTATTGATTTAAGATTTTCGTACTTGATTAAAGAATTTTGCTCTCATTTTAGAAACTATTTACTACTTAGTTTAAATACAACCAATTACGCATAATACTTGAAATTTTAAGTAAAAAATGGTATAAATTCTATCCCGCTGGTAGCCGTTTTTTCATGAGTGTGGGTACACTCATGGGTACACTGAGAAACATTTTACGTTCTAACATCACGATCATAATCAATTTTGTTCTATTTTTCCTTAATAAAGAATGAACAAAAACAAAAGTAGCAACTAAGACGTGTGGCCAAGAGCGTGTGCGATTGCGCAATTCCATTCGGGTTTAGTATAAGGTCCAGAGTTCAATTCCCAGTCAATAGCATAGCTGACATTAAAAGTTGTTTCTTTCTACAAAGTTTTGTTGTGCTGGTTCAAGGTCCCATGGTACTTTGTATTAACGAAGATCAGGTCGCCAAAACCAACAAAGTTGTTTCTTTCTTTTTCAGAAAGAAATAAGTGAACCAAAACAGATGGTACTTAAAAAGTAAAACGATATCCGACTTCTACGGAATAGATGTGTGGGGCAGCGCTTGTGGGGAATATCCTTTTAAACAAGTTTAACCGAATTTAAGATAGAACAATATGAAAAATCTCCTATTATTTTTAGGACTTAAGAACAAGCGTACTTGATAGACTTAGGACAGCGAATGTTTATGACCTATTTTTCAGCGTACCTATGGATCCACTATATTTATAATATATCTGTCTATAATAGCCAGCGGAGGGCTATGCTTTCCAATACAGTTGAATGCCAAAGCGGGGCTTCAACACAAAAGTGGACTACTGTTTAGATTGCTTTTCAGGTTGTATTTTGCACAATTCGCCTTTTCGCAATGCCGTATAGGAAAGGCAACAGTAGGTTAGCTGCCGTTAGCAAAGTCTACTGAAGATAGAACCTGAATGTTTTTTGAAACAGCTGTATAGACGACCTGCTCGCTTGGTTGTTGTGGGTGTAGTTCTGAGCATACATTATTTTCAAGACCTTGAGCAGGCTAAAATATATTTTTGCTTTAATTTGAAGTAAGCTGGACGTTATAAACACAAATAATGCCTAAGTCCTTGGTGTGAATAAGTGTGTAATAAATTGATAAAATATTCGATTACTACTCAAAAAAAAATGTCATTAGTTATATTAGCAAAATGAAAGCGAAGACTTACACCTTTATGTAAAGTAACTTTTTCCAAGACCAAAGCCACAAATTTTAAACTATTACTAAAAAATTTGGGTATTTGATATTCCGATTTTACAAGATTAAAAGTATTTTACTTTAAAAGTTTGGTATATGATATTCTGTTTTATTTTACTTTCTGAATCGAAAATGCTTTAAAATTGTATATCTTTCCAATGGGACTTGTTTCCCTTATGGCGTCCAAAACATACTCCGCCACTTTCTAGGGTATGAAAACAAATAAACAGCTTGTGCTCTGTTTGCTACATTCAGACCCTGACGCTGGCGGAAACTGTGCTACTGCAGTTTTAAATTTTTGCCAGCAGAGACTGACACCACCGGGAGACGAAAAAGAGATAGAGCCGAGAGAAAGGAGGAGTGTGTGGGGCCCCCCCCAAGGCCGGGCCGCTGGTGCCGTTGCTGGGTGAAGAGAGTGACGTCGGTTGTTGCGTTAAATGGAGACCACAAAATGCAGCGCATCGTAGCACTAATTAAGTTAAACATAGACACATGCAAACAGACACCAACTCGCACACACACACACACACACACACAAATATATGTACGTGCCGGTTGCTCAATAATTAACTAACTGGCAACATGCACGCAAATGTAGCGCCAATCCCCCCCTCCCACACTTTTATTTTGTTTAGAGCGTAAAGATTTTAAATGGCATTGCACTTGAACTATTTTATATATATTTAGTTTTACTTTCGCTCGGCAAATTGAATTTAATTTGTACAGCTTTAAAATTGTAGTTCTTGTTGCAAAACATTTTAATTGCCAGCAAAATGCTACGGTCTTTGCCTTCGAGTGTCTGTCAAAGTGGCAGACAAATATTTTCTGAGAAAATTTCCAAATAATTTTTGGTTCAAGGTGTCTGAAGGTGAGATATCAGGTGATAACTGGAACATGATGAGGGGCAGCTTGTTGATATTTGTCATGTTGTTTGAGAAGCACGCAAATATGTGAGTGAATTTTAATAAAATATGTTTAGAAAATTGCAAAACATATATAGAAATTTTGTTGAAGAATTAGTTATTGTATTTTAGCTGTAATATACTTATTATTCACCATAAATTATTTTAAATGTCTTGCTAATATTTTCACAAAAAAAAAATTTATTCAATTTAATTCACACTCATAAACATTTGAATAATATCCATGTCGTCCCTCCTCCCTTACAAAACCAAATAAAAACCCATTGAAACGTGTTCGGGCATATAAAAACTTGCCACAATATGACAATCCATTCAATAACTATGGATCTGCCCACAATATACATACATATATACGAATGACAAACAATAAACAGCCCACAAACAACATAAAAATGCAACAAAAACAAAACTAAGCCAACTCTTTGCCTCAGTCATAAATATGTATGTACGGTTATACGAAGAATGGGGCGGAGGGGAAGCAAAAATATAAATCGTCCTGCCAGCTAAGCAAAAATGTCGTAAAAAAATATATTATTCTGGCGCTCTCAAATGTTTGTGTTTCAAATTGTGTGTTAACAAACCCTCGAATATTATAAACGAAAATTTTTTTTTTAATACTTGCCATAAAATTAGAACAAAATACGCACTAAAACTAAATTGAAAAGAAAATCGTTATGGGTTAAACCAGAAAACGATTTAAGAGTTAGAGTCAGATATACATATGTAACCAGAGCCCGCCCTGCCCAGACCCCACCCCCCCCCCCAGCATACATTTTATATGCTTGTTGTTGGCTTGCTAACTTTTGCACACAAATTTCTACAGTTTTTTTTTTATATTTTTATACAGAAAACTTCTCCGCTTTCCAATAATTTGTTGTAGCGAACTTGCTTTGCATGTGTGTGTGTGTGTGCTGTTCTACATATATCATAAAGAAACAACAACAGGCAAAAAAAACCTAAGCAGTTTCATGCTGAAAGAGGGTTCAGGTCCACAGGCAGCGACAGCGGCAACCATGGCAGCAGTTTGTAAAATATATTTTTATTGCTATTGCATACACACACACACACACACTACAGTAACCAACAATAGCCAGGGCGACTCCTTTGACTTTTGCTATTAAAGCGCTGACAAAAACCAGCAACAACATCAACCAAGCAGCAGCAGCAGCAGCGAGCGAGCAAGAAAAAAAACTGTAGCATACTTTTTGTCATATTTCACACAAGCAACGAGAGAGCAGGGAAGCTGAAGCCGGATCAGGACACGCATGTTGCGTATGTGTGGCTGGAAACACTACATAAAAAACACTTTCATTACAACTACAGCAACAACAACAACAACAGCAAAACCAAGAGGAAATTATGACGGACAGTGGAGGAAATTATTGAGTTTAAAACAGAAATGAGAAAAAAAATAAATGTACCAGCTCTCAGATCTGAGAAAAAACTAAAAGCTTAAACAGAACCGGTATAATGCTTCACTTCTTTATCACTTATATATAATATTATACAAGTATTTGTCCTCGAGTACTGGTTTTCATAAAATTTAAAATATCGGTTTAAATCTTTTCTTTTTGGTATACGATTCCGATTCGGGTTCCGGTATGATTCCCTGGAGACAGTTCCCACAAAACTTCATTTAAGTAAGCCTAGTCCTAATCTAATGTATTTCTTCAAATTTAATTTATAAATTATAGTGTTTGTCCACATTCATTCACAGACTGACTGATTGGCAATCTACGCAGAACCTAAACGATAAAAGATATATCGACTGAAAACTATAATTGAAAGTAACTCGACCCCAATTTAAGAAAGTTAGAAGAGAATGGGGGATGCTACCAGGGATCGTAAGCAGACGAGATTTTAACACATAGTGAAATATACAAGCTGTAATAAATAATTATTTTCAGACATGAAAATAAAAAATATGAACATTTGGAACAAATTATTTTGTAACAACACGAGTATTTTTGACACTACTGTTCTTTACAGGCCTCAAGAAGGCAGCTCAAATTATTGACATGCCTGTAAAAAAAACAATCATGTCCAAAATGCTCGTGTTAGTTACATTAAAAATATCATTTTTTCCATACAAATGTAATTTTTTGTATTTTCAAGTCTGAAAATAATTTTTTTTTACATTGATGTTATTTATCATGGCGTAAAAATATTTTTTTGGCATTTTACGAACCCTGGATGCTACAAAATAAAAAAATGTATATAATAAATTAAGCTGGAATTCGAAGTTCGAATTTCGAACCCTCGTCTTCCATATGCGCACATAAAGTGCGATAAGCTAAGCTTAAGATTCAGTAGTTGGGCCATAGCGTAAATTAATTTTTAAACTAATTCTCTAAACAAAATCATTATAGTTTGGGAGACAAATAAAAATTGCCAAACATAACAAAATTGTACTGTCCAACGAGGCGTATGAGTTTTTTTTAATAAGTTGACATTTTATTTACAGATTACAATTAAATCTTTAATGGAGGCGTCCTCAGTGATTTTCTTTTATTGCATTAAAATGTTTCATATAGTATTCAAAATAACTGGACATTTGATTTTCCGATTTTAAATTTGTAAGAATGTGATTCATTTTATACAATTTGGATATTATTTTCAGTAATTTCTTTAAGTTGTTTTATTCTTGTTAAAGACTCCCTTATCTCCTCCTTGATTTGTTGAAATGGCTGTGACACTCTCACATCTCAAATATTGATAGTTATCAAGTAGCACATCGATTACACGAGAAAAATAACTTGTAATTGTAATTAAATTTAATAATTAAATAAAAGTGTTAAATGGAACCTAAACAAAATTGGTTTGACCTTTATATTTTACATATTTTTTTTTGTTTGAGATCAAAAAGTTGTTCAAATTCAAACTGAGAAAGAGCTATTGGTTAAACAACATACGAACTGGCATACTTGTCGTATGCAAAATTTTTACGGAAATATTGAGACCAATGCGCAACGCTTTAAATTAAATATTTTGATTTTGTATAATTGCATTGCTAACCAAAACGTACCATTGAGAAGTATGTTTCCTAATTTTATTTTACCTTATAGAGGTCCGCTCTAATGATCATAGTATGCAAGTTAATTAATTTAAAATTTTTACGATTTTGGAAAATTCTAACATTTTCTATTAGGAAATCATTTTGGAACATTCCAACCACGCCTACTCCCATCGCCTATATAGGAACACATTGCGGCAATGTAATTTTAACTGTTAATTTACATATTCAAAAGTTGTCACCTTTAAAATTGAAATAGGAAGAACCGGTTTTTGGCAAATCTTGTGTGCTGCAATGCTCGCCAGTACAATATTTAAATTTTTAACAAAATATATATTTTAAGTTGATACTGTAACTATGATTGAAAATTTCAACTTAGTTGAATTTAGTCAAAAAAAAATTAACTATAGTTAAAATTATTCAAAGTTGATTTTAGTCATGTTGATTATAAGTTAAATTTAATCAAGTTGAATTTAGTCAACTAAAAATTTAGTTGACTAATCAACTAAATGAAAATTTCAAACGATTGATGCCCACTCTGATTTTAACACAATTAACAAGTATATATTTGTTATC
This sequence comes from Lordiphosa mommai, assembly GCA_018904225.1. NCBI lineage: Eukaryota > Metazoa > Arthropoda > Insecta > Diptera > Drosophilidae > Lordiphosa > Lordiphosa mommai. The sequence goes on along the minus strand of JAEIFT010000104.1, from coordinate 675,203 downwards.
CCCATAATTCATAAAAATCTTAAACATTATTTTCCCATTCCGTGCTTGTATATGGAAATGCCAAGTACTTCTTGTTCAACGCCGAATAAAGAACAGGTTGACTGGTGAATTGCAACTAGGCCTAAGTTTCCCTTAAATTAATGATTTCGAATTATGGCAATATTTGTATAAAAGATTGTTGTCATTTACTTAATACAATGCAGTACCGCATTACAGTGTTCTGCCTCTGAACATACGACTTTATCATATTTATTGTACATAAAATGTCAAAAATAAATATTCATGTCGATTGACACCGGACGATGGATTAATGTCTTAAATTGTATTTCAAAACTTATTATTTTGTCATTAAGTTGTGATGAAGCCAGCCAAATGGACAAAAAAAAGAACCAATAAGCTTCTATATTCAGCAGTATTAAGTTGCATGCGGCAAACATATTATTGAATAAAACATTTATTTAATAAGCCAGTTGCGTCGCAAGCATGAAGGTATATTGCCTTATTTTAATGATAAAAAAGATGTGTAGTTAGAATAAGAAAAGTAACTGCAAACTTTAGTCATAAATTGCTTCCGGAGATCATAAAAAAGTACAAGAAAATTCGCAAAATTTGCCTTCGTATGATGACACATCGATTTGGATTGATTCTACAATAAGTTAGTATGTTTCTAGTAAATTCATTGATAATTATTATAATTGATTGTAATGTTTTAATGCAACATTTAAGCCACATTTAATATTTTTCCCTCTCACACTATGCCAAACCAATATCAATATCAAGTGAAATGAATGCATTATTAATAGGTTCAGTTAATGTCGTGTCATACCGCTAGAAGGATTGGATTTTCGAAATATTGAATACATTTGTCTTTTTATTTCAAATAGGAATAACATTAAATTGCAAAATTACAAAAATTATTTTCTAAAAGATCTGCTAGTCCGGCTGTTATTTTTCTTTCAAGATGTAGTACAGCTGCCGCCTTATCCTCATGCATAGATCAGGATAGCTACTAATCAGTGGATATGCGGAAAGAGGGCAAACTTCCCCGAATAATTTTAGAATTTAGATTTTTAGATATTCAATTGTTTTTACTTCACTCACCACTAGGGACGTCAACAAAAAATAATTCACAGAAACAAACTATAACCAAGTATAAGGCAGTGGTTTGATATTATTTTTAATAAACCTTCACCTTTGTTTTCCATATTTGATATGAATTTTTTAAGGTGATTCAACAATAACAAATCGAAAAATTATTTTCCATTTAGGGAATATTCACCCCACGACGATAAGTAGAAAATAAAAAATTTTCATATATTATTTCAGGGTTTTATGGCGAATAAACTTCATAATTCTTTAGAATAATTTGTTTCACACCCACTTAGCTTTCTGCTTAGTTTCCCTGATATTTGAGCCCATGGTGCGTCATCTGTTTGGGTTCGGACTGGACTACTTAGTACTTTAGTTGGCATTATTTCATGCGCAAAAGTCGCTGCGTGTTGTGTTTGCTATTAAAAATGACAGCAACTGTATGTGTGTGTGTGTGTGTATGAGTGTGGGTCCATTTTACAGCTGCAGCACACAAAAACACACACAGGAAAGGGAGGAAAAGAACACGCTTTTAACAACGAAATGAACTTGTTCGCCATGTTTATGAGTTGATAAAAAACAGTTGACCAGCATTGGCACACGTACAGAAATTTAAGTGCAAAATTCTTGATTTAAATTGTATGTTTGGTTTATAAATGATCTTGGTTGATTTTGTTTAAGCATTAACAGTTAACTAACAGCCATAAAAAAGCTTCTTATAAATTTTTTTAACCAAATTTTAAGTCACAAATTTTGTTGCCACTCTCTTAGCAAAGAGTAAGCAACTGTTAAATGGGCATACAATGTAAGAGAGACTGTGTAGGCGGTTAAAAACAGTTCTAAGGTAAAAAAGACAATTTAATTTAATTTAATAAAATAAAGTGAAAATATATTACAATTTTATTTGAGTTTTTCGTATAATCATTTAAATATTTGTGCCTGGGTTTATACAGAAACTTGCCTAAACTGATTGACAGGCCGGTGCACTAGGGGCAACAGGTGTGCATGCTGTGGAAGCCACTTAAACCCACAACAGTGGCAGGATTTACATTTTGTATTTTACTAAAATTTGCTACTAAAAATATCAATTTTGTATAATAATTTTTAAAAATTAAATAAATCCCAAAAAAAATCAAAATTTTAAAAAAAGGTTTAAGAAAATTTGTAAAATTAGCTTCCTAAAATAAAAAAGTTCCCAATTTGTTGTCTTAAATTTTTATATTATAATAAATTGAATTAAAATAAAACTAAACTCATTTAAGTAAATACTTACTTCATCTTAAAGATTTTAGTACAACAAACAGCTGATTGTTTTAGTACAAGCTGCGCCAGAGTAAGCCCCTCTATGAGAGCAGAGAGTGAAAATCAAAAGTCTGAGAGAGCGAGAGACAAATGTAAACAATTACTTAAAACTTGCCATAAAATGTTTAATAAAATTAATTCGCTTCTTTTTATTAACTTAAATTTTATTTAAAAAATTTTCAAAATTTTTTTTATTTTTTATGAATTTTGTACAATTTTTTCACTTGCCAAACAAACACGCCAAAAATTCTGCCATAATTTCTCACCCACTTAACAGAGCTCTGTTATGCCTGCTCTGTTAAGCTTTAGCATTGCTTCGTGTTCATCAGCTTCGTGTTGTTCGTCTTTGTTTGGTCTCGGTTCGCGTTCTCTTGCTCATTGGGCGAGATGCCCCGCATTCGGGGATGCTGCCTCGGATGCTGCCCTTGCCATTGTCGTCGGCTCCAGCGTGTGTACCATAAAAATCATTTCAGTGAGAGTTTGCGATCCCGCGGGTACGGTCGAAACTAACGGGACTTCAAACAGTGTCTTTTTGGTGCGCGGCGTGTACCAAAAAAAAAATTTGAATAAAATTTTGAAATTTCCGGCAAAACAAAAAGCCAAAAATAAAAAAATAAAAAAAAATGATTAGAGTGTAGAGTGTAAAAAAAAGCAAAAAAATAATGTGTTTAACCATATTACTTATACGACGCGTGGCCTAAGCAGCAACAGCATCCTGCCATCAAACACACTTCCAAAAGCGTTTCAAGTGCGTTTTCAAGTCGCGTGTGTATGGCGTTCCACTAATCAAAACTTGTTAGAAAAGTAAGCAGCACGAAATTGTTGTCACTGTTTGTCGCTAGCTTTTTACAAATTGCCGCTCCCACACACTGAGATTTTGCTCAGCTTTTTCAATGAAAATCATTTCCATGAAAAACCATTTGAGTGGCATTGCCGGCACATGAAACGAGTTCGCTCGGCTCACCCGCTGCTGTTCTTTTGTGTTACTTTTTTTTCACTTTTTTTACTTATTTATTTGGCTCTAAATTGTCATCATCATTGCACTTGGCATAAGTGCAAAATTGCTGCTGGCCCTGAATTATCTACAAAATATATTAAGCGCCTGAAATGTGAACTATCAACGCATAGAACAATTTTGCTAAATTGCTGAAGTGTGCGTGTAATGAAATTACATTGATGAAAGCCACTTGAAATTTGCTAGATGATGCTTCATGATGGCACTTGATGTTGTTGATGACAATAAAAAGGTGACAGAGAATTGAATGTGCCCAGATAAGCTGCAGGCGACTGATTAAGATTTGGCTGGAGATAGCAGAGCAGGTTGGGTGGAGGTGTAGAGGGAGGGCGAAAATATTTTTAAATTTATTTAAGGCAAATTTACATATTAAAAGTAAAATACTTGAGAAAATGAATTTGGTCTAAATTTGAAATAAAATGATGTTATAGTTTAAGCTTAATAAATATAAAAGATTCAAATCAAGCATATTAACTATATATAATGCTTTAATATTCGGTCTTTGGCATAGCATAATAATATGAGCAATATATTGTTTTTAAGAAAATAAATTTCTTATAAGAATAAAATTCCAAATATTCCAAAATTTTGTACCTTTCTTTAGAGTGTATTATAAGTTTGTCCTGATGTTTTTAACCCCATAAAGCATAGTAATTCAGTCAGCCTAGTCAGGCTTTTTTCCTATATAGGCAGCAATATGTGGAAGCCAGACAAATCCGACCTCTAGATCAATGGTCTATAAAGGAAAGCTTGAAAGTTCTAGAGTGATCGCACTGAATCATTAACTGACTGGGTATAAATAACTGAGAAAAGTGTGAGATATCAAGAAAGAAACAACATATTCATCAAATGAATGTTCTTCGTGGTTTTTAAGTGATTTAGAAAAATAGCCGTGAAAAAAATGGTTTGCACTTATATTGAAAAGCCTTCAAGGGTATACAAACTTCAGTAGAACGAAGATAAATTTCGGGGATTATTTTTTGTATAACCTTGCAATTTAGCCTAGAAGTTTGCGACGCATAAGAATATTCATTTCCGACGCCATACAGTATACATATTCCTGATCAGCACGACGAGCTGAGTCAATTCAGCTTTTTCTGTCTGTTTCTAAGCAAACTAGTACCTCAGTTTTAAAGCTATCAAGCTTAACCGAGTCTTCTTTTTATTGAAAGATACTAATTTGTCGGAACCGTCTGGATCGGCTAACTATATCCTATAGCTGCCAAAGTAAAGATCAATCATAAAGTAGGTCTTAGTGGGACATTTTTTTTTGTTTTCAATGATAGCGTTCTACGTTTTCAAACAGTTCTGCGAAATTTGAACAAAATCGTATAATTATATTTTGTAGCTGCCATACAATCGTTCGTAAAATAGATCTTAGTGAGAAAAACTCTTTTGTTTATAATGACTGCGTTCTTAAACTCAGATTATACATACTAAAAGCTGTCAAAAGGTTCAACAAAAAATGTTTAAAATCGAATGACTATTTCCAATAGCTGCCATACAACAAATCGGATCGGTTGGAAAATATGTTTTACTAACAAAACATAATTTTATTTTTCTATGGCAGCAACAATTAGATTCTTAATGATTTTGAATTTATACATTTAAGACATCTATATCCTATATATATTCTATCGGTTAAATCAGTTGGAGCGAGCTTTTGAAAGTGTATTAAAACTTCGGCACAGTCGAAGATAATTTTGCCTTTTCGTGTTTTATTTTCAGATTAAGACGGGATTTACATGATGAAGCAAACTTTATGAAGTTTTCTTAGTAGGCGAGAGATTTATATGTATTTATTTACTATTCGTTAAAAAGGTCTGAAAGATTTCCCCTAAATTTCACGCCTACTAAGAAAACTTCATGAAGTTTGCTTCATGGTGTAAATCCCGACTTAGATACAATTCTGCAGAATTTTCGGTTCGGAGGTTCGAAGCCATTACAAAGTCTATGGTTCGGTTCGAAAACCGAATACTAAACTTAACGAACTTAAGGTTTTGGTTCGAAACTTGGATCAGGGATTTTAACTTTGTTTTCCAATCATCCAAAGTTAGAAGCAAAAATATTTGTAAAAAAAAAATTTGTTTTCTCAAAAACGTGAAAAATTTGTTTTCCTAAAATCTGTAAATGGTTAAAAATTAAAATCAAAAAATTGTTTTTTCTTTTACACTAACGAATTGTACTTTTACGAAGAAAATAAGGTATTGATGACGAAAATCTGTGGATAAATAGCGAAGTTGTGAGCAATTTCGTGAAACTACTAGGAGTCAAATTAGAATATTTTACCTGTTTATTAAAAAAATTTTTTTTCCTTCGCTTTTTGCTCTATGTATGAGTTCCAATAGAAGTCAAATAACAAAAAAAAAATCAAAATTAGGCCAAAATCGAAGAAAATGAATAAAAATATTTTCTAATAAATACTTAAAACTTTGAAATTTGACTGTTAGTACTTGTACTCAATTGCTCACAACTCCATTATTTATCCATAAATATTCTTTATCAATAGCTTATTTTCTTCCTAGAAGTGCTATTCGCTAGAACGAAAGAAAAAAAATTATTTTTATCAGTTTCAACCTTTTACAGATTTTAGGAAAACAAATTCTACCAGTTTTTGAGAAAAAAAAATTTTCGGAAAAAAATTTGGTTTATTAAAAATTGCATACCCTTTAGATTAATATTTTGCTTGACGACATCTAAAGTTTCGATCTCGAGATATGTCATAAAATGTAAGGGAACCTACCGAAAAAACTAAAAAAAATGCTAACTCAAAAACGTTTCCATGAAAAATTTTTTAGATTTCATTCTTGAGTTCAGCATTTCAAAGTTCATAAGAAAAAATTAACAGCTTCAATGGGTATTTTTTTATTATTTTTTTAAACTAGTGTAATCTAGTCCGAGTACAGTTTTCAATCGGTTTATTAGTAGTTTAAGGGGGTCTTCTACCTTTGAACAGTGTTTTATGAGTGATTTTTTTTTTTAAATTCTGGATAGAAAGGCATAAGAGCTTTTTCAGTCTGGTTTTTGGATTTAAGTTATTAATTAACTATACAGTAAAATATAAAAAAATGTTTAGATTTCTAAGGGCTGTTCAAAAAGTTATCGGCCTGCCAATTAAGGTCTCAAAAAAAAGGTGTAGAGGTGATGGCCATGATTCCGGGACTCAAGGTTATCGGAATTGAAAACTGTAAATGAGGTTATGATCAGAATTGATGTAATTCTGGCCCGTACCTTAATCATAATTTTTAATATTTTTTTGAAAAATTGGCGGCCATTTAAATAAAAAATTTAGATTTTTCAAGTTTTTTTTGTGTAGTTTAGTGTAAAAAAAATAGTAAAAAATTGTTTTTCCTCTTAATTGAGGTACGGGCCAGAATTACATCAATTATGCGTCGATTGCAACATGGCCGATCAAAATCGGTTCAGTAGAACTGGCGCAATCATGGCTACCAGGTTACAAAACGTGGTTTCGAGAAAAACGCATTGAAAGTTTTGAGTAATGTGTAAATTACTCACTATAGCAAGAACATTGCTCCACTAAAATGGCTATATCTGCTTAACGAAGATTTAATAATAATATTTGAAAATGGGTTAAAGATGATGAAAGGGGAATGTCCAAGCTAAAATAATAAGGCAAAACAAAAAAATCGAAAAAAATAATTTTCAAAGGTAGAAGACCCAGTTAAATGCAACACTCAAAAACATTTCAAAATATTAAATTTTTTCTCAAATGTGTTCTACATTTTTTTTTTTTAAATTCGTAAAAACGTTGAAAGTGAACAAAAAATACTAATTTCTTTTTTTCTTAAAAATAGTATTTCTACAAAGAAAATAAGGTCTTGATAAAGAACATTTATGCATAAATAAAGGAGTTATGAGCAATTGAGTACAAGTACTAACAAGCGTTTTATGTGTTTATTAATAAATACTTTAACTTTATCTTCGTCTTTAGATTCGCTCTTAATTTTTGTTCTCTGATCTGGCTTTTATCTGAACTCTTACATTACGCAACAAAATTCGCAAAACACAACATTTTTAAAAATTATTTTGAGATAATCTCATTAAGAATTTATTTCGTTTATAAATTACTTATTATTGTGAATAAGTCATACTATTCGGGTTAAGTCCAAATTCCCGAGTTCGATCAATAGACAAGGTAATGTGGTTGACTACAAAAATATTTATATGGATCATTCTCAGCCACCCAAATTTTGTTGTGTTTATAAAATAAAAACACTATCCTCGGTTCAAAGTTCTACACATCGAGAATATAATCCTATTTTTGGAGGTTCCCCCCAACACTAACAGTTCACGACAAAAATAAAAAATATAAAAATATAATAGCATCGTAATAGTGCATCCGTTTTAAGCTACCCAAATTGTGATTCTACTATTTCTGTGTTTTCTATCCGAGAAAAAATAAAAGGTTAAAAAAAGTCTTTTTTGAGTAGGATTATAGCTAAATTTAATGGTTTTTTGCCTTTTTTTTAAAGAAGGACCAACCCAAGCGCGAGAAAAAATCTTTTGCCTATGATAATTTTTTTTAAATGTTTTAGGGACTTTTACCTAAAATCGAGGATGTACTTAAAAGTAATTGCTTTAAAAAGCAATCTTTTAACATCTGCATTATATCTGACATTATCTTAGACATTGTTTTCAATCAATTATATTTACTTTAAAAAAATTGTATTCTAGAAGAATATTTTTCCTCCCGCTTTAATTGATTATCGCATTCTGTGAATTTGTCTTAAATATGTATAAGGATATCCTTAGCCAGAAAAAAATATTTCATGAAAATATGAGCTGGCCCTCTTGGAGAAAAAGACAAAAAAACTTTAAATTTTTTTTTTTTTCTCGGATAGAAGACATCATAAATAATAGTAAATTCACAATTTTGTTAGTTAAAATCGGATGTACCTTAGTACCTTTAAATTTGATGTTCTTTCGTTGATCTCACGATCTGTTGGTGGAGGAGATCTCAAAAAATAGGATTCTATTTTTAATTTTTGTTAAAACCCAAACAAAATTTTATGGCTAAGTTCTCATAGATTGACCCATATATCTTTGTTTTTCAGAACGACTTTGATTGACCATAACCATTAATAGTACTTAATTAAAAGATATACGAAAACTTCCATATCCCATTCCCTTTTGAAAAAAAATTTTTGTAATGATATTTTAAAATGTGAATTTTATCTTAAAAATATCAGAAATTCAAAAAATATTTTGAATGGTCGATTTCAAGAGTATCATATCGACTATTTATTGATAAGAGAAAATATCATATTGATAATATTTTTTTTTTGCGGAAGCCCAACACCAAAAATGGGTGACGCTTATTTAAATAATAATATAATTAGTAGAGCAAACTTTCCGGACTCAGAAAAGTCTAGAGGTACCGCTTTTATTAAAAGTCTACTTGGCCTGATCCTATTTGGACATAAAATCACCATCAGAGAGTATGCGAGCATTCTCGATAATTTACCAGGTTTGTTTCGCTCGTTGCTCGCCACAGTCGCCATGGTTCTTAGCACATGGAGTAACGAGCTCGTACGAGCCACAATATATCAAGCTCATTTAATAAGCGGGGGTCGACTTTTACTTAAGGGGGCCTTCTACCTTTGAAAATTTTTTTTTAAATTTTTTTATTTTGCCTTATTATTATAACTTGGACATTCCCCTTTTATCCCCTTTAAACCATTTTCAAATATTCGAAATAGTTTAGCAGATATATCCATTTTAGCGGAGCAATGTTCTTGCTAACGTGAGTATTTTCAACGTTGCTCAAAACTTTAACCGCGTTTTTCTCTAAACCACGTTTTTTGACCTGGTAGCCATGATTGGGCCAGTTCTACTAAACCGAATTTGATCAGCCATGTTGCAATCGACGCAGAATTGATGTAATTCTCTCTCGTACCTCAATCAAGAGGAAAAACATTTTTATACTATTTTTTTTACACTAAACTACAAAAAAAAAACTTGAAAAATCGAATTTTTTTTTTAAATGGCCGCCAATTTTAAAAAAAAATATTGAAAAATATGATTAAGGTACGGGCCAGAATAACATCAATTCTGATCATAACCGCATTTACCGTTTTCAATTCCGATAACCTGAAGTTCCGGAATCATGGCCACCACCTCTACACCTTTTTTTTGAGACCTTAATTGGCAGGCCGATAACTTTTTGAACAGCCCTCGAATTCCAAACTTTTTTTTTGTATTTTTTAATTTAGTTAATAAATAACACAAAATAAAAAACCAAATTGAAAAAGCTTTAATAGTTTTCTTTCTAGAAATTTTTTAAAAAACACTCATAAAACGCTCTTCAAAGGTAGAATACCCCCTTAAGCTCTCGTTTTTTTCTTGATTTGAGCTTTGCACTTGAAAAGGTTTGAATACAAATATCTAATCACCATATAAAGCAACCTAAATGTTTATGCAACACACCCTCTTTATTTTGTCTAAGTACGTAAAAAAGAAGCTCAGAACCAGTAGAACTAACCGGAACAAAAGAAAACACATTCTTGATATAATGACCTGATTTTTACCCAATTAAAATTTCTGATATCCTGACAAATAATAATTGCAAAAATATTTGTTAACATTTCGTGCAAATATTTCTTCAAGTTTTTTTTTTCATTTACTCCAATTTGGTTGAAATACTTTCCCCAAAATTGAACAAAATGGAAAACAGCTCCTGAAGTAGACCAAACTTGGCAAATCAGTTTTGTGTGCATTCAATAAAAATGTGTGCCCATTTTTACCCAGTTTTGCCCAATAAAACTTTTTGCTACATTAGCTAATATGTGAGCCAGCCCACTCGGCGTATACATAACCTGACGCTGACTTGACTCTCTCTCTCTGCATGGTACATTGTGCCAGTTTGGCATTTGAAGCATCCAGCAACGATCGACATGCACTTCAATTTACAAACTTGCCAGGGAAGTCTACATATGTGCATGTATGTGTGTGTGTCTGTATTTTCCGGCTGCAGCTGCAGCAAAGTGTGTCGACTTTTTTTCCATTTCCGGCGGGCAAGTTTGCTTACGGTTTTTTTTTTCTTTTTTTTTAACGTTTTTAATGTAATGAAGTGTGTTTGCATTAAAATGCAATTTGAAGTGCAAAGTTACAATATTATTATGGCATGTTGAAAGGCTGAAAGGCGCGCGTGTGAGTGTGTTTGCGCCAAAGAGCCCTTGAGCTTAGCTAGGCTTGCTCCACCTGCACATTTTTTGCGGTTTATGTGCGCTAAGTGAGCCTATAAAAAGCCAGGCGCTGGCAAGAGTGCTTCACTCGACTACATTTTTATGAATACTAAAAATGCTGAACAGCAATCAGAGCGTTCCACACTTGGTCTAGCTAATTGGGTGACAGCATACTTTGGCGATGACTTCGGAACATATTTGCATGGAAGTGTTTAACAGTTGAGTGCCTGGCTTGTGACCTTGCAACAGCAACAAGCAGATGGAATTGCATTCGCATGTCTAGTTTAGAGCTCGAGTTCTTTGGTTACCCAAATGTCCGGCACATTAATTGCATATTAAAATACCTCCCCCTCTTAAACCACCACCAATTGTGTGTGTGTGTGTGTTTGTTTATGGAATTTATGCACTTTTGCTCTGAGGCACATTTAATATGTCATGTTTAATTTTATTGCAGTATCGTATGGCATTTGTTAAATGTTTTTGATGTCATAGAATTTATTGTGTCAAAATTGTTGATATAATTAATATTGTGGGCACAACGTTGTCTGTCCGAAATATAACCATACAGAAGAATAATTTAGACAGAGAGTGGTCAAAAATAAATCATATTTAAAGGAAGTTCGATTTTATGTTGCTTTTGGCAATGAGATGCCTAAGAAAAGGGGAATTGTTGATTTTCAATAAAAACGATTCAATTGTCAATAATCGTACACAGAATAGTTTTATTTTACAAATTACTTGCTATATGGGTATGTTAAAATATAAAAAAATTGTATTCCATTAAAATATATTCCATCTAGAAATTCCATAATTTCTATATCATCTCAAGCTCTCTTTCCTTAAACAGTTCATTTCGGTCAATCCTACCAATTAAGTATAGAAGATTTTTGAAACAATTTGACTATATAAAATAATCCCTTAAAATGCTTTTTCTTTCGACCTCAACTTCAAGTTGTTGATTAATCCATAAAGGCCAAAAGATCAGGTAGTCCGTATAGCTATTTAAATGGCCGACAATATTTGCTTTTAGCAGGCTACTCATTTGTCCTTTCTTTTAAATATGTTAACCGTTTTGCTTTACGGTTTTCGGTTTGGTTCTGCATTTTCGGATGGAATCCCGGTTTGGTTCGAGGTTCGGTTAACCAGAAGGATTCAGCTGTTCGGTACGGTTTGCTTTGGTTCGGTTTAGAACCTTTTTTTATCGCCTCCGCCGATGTTTAAATACCCTCGCAGTTTTTTTTTTTTTTATTTTATGAAAGAAATTGTTTTCCTGATTCTTTTAGAAAAATTTAATTTCGCTGAGAACCTGTCCCAAGCTGACCAACAGATTGCGCCACTTTTCGTAACCATTTGGCCGACCAAGCCAGAAGCCGATTGTGGTAGGGGAGCTATACGATATATTTATCCGATTTTGATCAAAACTAGCAGAATTGAACAAATAATTAGGGTATTCACTAGCTCTGTCTTAAGTCTTAAATCTTAAATTTAAGACATAATAGCTAGTGAACAACCCCGTCTGATGTGACGTCTTAATTGTTTTGACAAATTTTCGATTATTTTACACCATTTTAACATTAGAGATTTTAAGACACATACCCCAGGGCATATTCAAAGTCTTAAATTTTTTTAAAGTATTTTGTTGTTGTGTCTTAAAATTTTGAAGTTTAAAAATTGATATTTAGGACTTAAGACAGAGTTAGTGAATACCCTAATAATTTACGATTAACAAATATAAACACGCTACCTATGATAACAAAAAAGTTTTTAACATTAAAATTCGATATTTATCCGATCGTTCTTATGGCAGCCTTATGCTATTATCATCCGATTTTGATCAAATTTAATGAATACCAATTTTGGCGAAGAAACGACGGGAAACAAAAAAGGTTTTTCTCACAAAAACTAGTTTTTTGACCGATCTTTTTTATGGCAGCTAGATTATATAGTGATCTGATCCAGCCGATCTGCTTCTATCTTTATTGGAAAGACTTCCGTCTAAAATATTCTGCAGTAGTTTGGCAGTTCATGCCAAACTATACTGCTTGTTTTATTAAATGAATTAAAACCGTACGGTATAATTTCATTTGAAGTCCACGGTCTAATTCACCCGGTCCAATTTCCATCCCCCAAATATTACTAATTTATTTTTATTAAAATGTTGAAGGATCACTCTCATTTTGTATATTTTTGTTTTTTTTTTTTTTGTGTTAATGTCATTTTCATTTCTATTTTTTAAATATAATCAAAAATAATTTTTGAAAGTGGTCAAATTTATTATTTTATCGTAATTTCAAATAATCCGGATTTTTTTCTGATTACACTAGCTTACAGCGAAAAAGACCCATTGAAGCCATTATTTTTTAATGATGTATTTTGGAATGCTGAACTCAAAAATGAATTTTAAAATATTTTGTATGGATATGTTTTTGAGTTAGATTATTTTAGTTTTTCGTAGGTACCCATACCTTTTAAGCCATATCTCGAGTTACAAACTTTAGATGAAGTCAAGCATGGGATTAATCAAAAGGTTATGCAATTCCCAATAATCTAGTCAAAGAACATTTTCCAATCGGTTTAGTAGTTTAAAAGTAAGAAGCAAAAATATATCGAAAAAAATTATTTTTTCTCAAAAACGTGAAAAATTTCATTTTCTAAAATCTGTAAATGGTTGAAAATAAAAATCAAAAAATTGTTTTTTCTCTTATTCTTACGAATTGCCTTATTACGAAGAAAATAAGGCGTTGATGACGAAAATCTGTGGATAAATAGCGAAGTTGTAAGCAATTGTGTGAAACAACTAGGGGTCAAATTTGACTATTTTACGTGTTCAAAAAAAAATTTTTTTTTTACTTTGCTTTTTGCTCAATGTACGAGTTCTAATAGAAGCCAAATCACAAAAAAAAAATTAAGAGCAAGGCCATAAACGAAGAAAAAATTAAAATATTTTCTAATAAATACAAAAAACAATGAAATTTGACTGTTAGTACTTGTACTTTATTGCTAATAGCTCTTTTATTTATCTATAGATATTCTTAACCATTGCTTTATTTTCTTTGTAGAGTTCTTTTTCTGTTTTCTTCGTAAGAACAAAAGAAAAAAACAATTTATTTTTATCAGTTTCAACCTTTTACAGATTTTAGGAAAACAAAATTTGCACGTTTTTGAGAAAAAAAACGATTTTTTCGAAATATTTTTGCTTGTAGCATTCAAACTACTAAACCGATTGGAAAGTGATCTTTAACTAGATTATTGAAAATTGCATACCCTTTAGATTAATACCTTGCTTGACGACATCTAAAGTTTCTATCTCGAGATATGTCATTAAATGTAAGGGTACCTACCGAAAAAACTGAAAAAAAATTCTAACTCAAAAACTTATCTATACAAAAATTTTTGAATTTAATTTTTGAGTTCAGCATTCCAAAGTACATCATTAAAAAGTAACAGCTTCAATAGGTCTTTTATTTTTGTAAACTAGTGTAAGTTGCCCAAATTTTGTTGAAAATTTTTAACAATTACCTATGACTTTGCTATACTTAAAACTAAAGCTATGGATCCATCAGCAAATAATCTAATAAAAAATAAGAGCATAAAAATAAACACTATTTTTTGAGCATTATTTTTTCACTCTGAAAATAATCATTATGGCCTAAGTCGAAAAATAAAAATCAAATAAACCATCTAAATGTATTTTTATTTAAAAATATGATATAAAGCAAAGCTGCCAATAAAAGATTTAAAAATCATTGTAAAAAAGCATATGTCTTCAAAAGTCTTCATTTAATTTGTTGTAGAAATGATTTCGAAAATTAGTCCTCATGTTTTAAGTCGTTATCAGCAAATAGAACAAATTTTGTTATACTGAGAAATATGTACTAGAATTTTTATCATTTTTTTGTCCATTATTTACGATTGCCTTGTTGCCGACACTTCAGATTTGTCAGCTTTAAATAACGAGAGGCAAAACGACAAATGCCTATATATTGGTTTTTGATCTGATTAATGGGCCCCCCGGCTTAACAAGCAAGTACGTGCCTATCGCTGCTGTAAATTGTTTAAATTTGAGGTTAATTAAAAAAATTTAATGTATAATAAAAAAAAACAATTTTTAGCAATTTGATAAACCTTTAAAAATATTTATTTAGCTAGTTTAAACCACATTTAAGACAGCTGCAAATTGCCGAAAATTTTCGCGTCTTACCAACACGTAGCAAGTTACCACCAGTTCTTCAATATTTTAAACATATGGCCTCCCCCCCTCACACACACACACCCACACAGACGCACTCACTCAAGCTTTTAATTAAAGTATATTTATAACTCAAACACATGGCCCTTACCCTCTGACGCTTCGTATGCTCTGTGAAAAATCATTTAGCATGCCGTTTGCGTACATATTTGTTATAATTTATGGTGGCCCATATAAATGACTAAAAACACACAGGACCAACTCAGGACGACAGCATCTGCGCGTGTAGATCTTTAAAAAGAAGGAAGAAGGCTGGCTGAAACGTGACAGCATCAAAGTTCAATATGAAGAGCTAACGAGTGCAAATTTTACTCTGCTGCTGGTTTGCTTTTGCTGTCGCCATCTTCGACTCGTCTCGCATTGCTTTTACTTTTACTCTTACTCTTACTCAATAAACGATAAACAGGAAAACGGAAATCGGAAACTGTATACACACACACACACACACAGGAGACAAACTAACACACAGACAGCTACCAAACTGCTGCCGCCATTTTGCGCCATTTTCGACGTGCTTTTATGATATATTGACTGGCTGCTGGCTGGATTTTTATCGAAATGCTTTTAGCTGGGCGCACTAATTTTATTATTGACAAAAACTGTGCCCCGTTTTATTTATTTATATCAACAATTTTGTGTTCTTTTTTGTTTATGCTTTTTTGCGTGGGCCATAAATAAAATTGATATTAAACTATTGCCATAGCTGTGGGCCACCACAAACTGATGCGCCGCTGTTCACATTTAATCATATTTTTCAAGTGGTGGCCACACATCATAAATCTTTATGAGTGTATTTAGCACAAACCAAATGGATTTTCATTCCAGGTTAGTGAAAATATTTCCAACAAAAAGAATTTTATTGGCATAAAACAAAACGATTTGCCAAGCGTAAAAGTATTTTTGGTATATATCAAAATGCAATTGCGAATGTAATGCAAAATATTTGGAATGTGCGAGCAGAAAGCTAATTAGAATTGAGTTCATATGTTCGACCCCAAAAGTCTGAACACTTTTTTATACCATTATGAGAGAGTTAAGACACCAAGTTTCAACCGGTTGGTAATCGTTCTATACATTTCAACTGGGTCAAACTGGTTCTCAACTTCACGCCCTTAAGAACGAAAAAAAATAACAGGAAAATATTAACTTCAAAATTTTAAAAAGAATCACAGAAAATTTTCAGTATAACTGGATCGGAACCGGGCTTGAACTGGAAAAAAAATTAAACTCCTCCTTACCAAACCAAACACCTTACTTTAGGTTCATTATTAAATTTATTTTCGAATTATTACTCTGAGCCACTTTTTAGCCATTTCATACTGGCTCCAAACTAGTAAAATGTCCAACTTTCATTTTGAATTTCAAGAGAATAGCTTAAAATAACACTAGTTTACAAAAATTAAAAAAATAAATACCCATTGAAGCTGTTATTTTTTTCTTATGTACTTTGGAATGCTGAACTCAAAAATGAAATTAAAAAATTTTGGTATTAGTTATGGGCAATTAAATACAAGTACTAACAGTCAAATTTTTTAGTTTTTCTAAGTTTTTTTCCTTGCTCTTAATTTTTTTCTGTGATTAAGCTTCTATTGAAACTCGTACATTGAGCAAAAACGAAGTGAAATAAAAAAATATTTTTAATAAACACGTAAAATAGTAAAATTTGACTCTTAATACTTTCACAAAAATGCTCAAAACTTCGCTATTTATCCACAGATTTTCGTCAAGAATACTTTACTCTTCTTCGTAATAGTGCAATTTATTAGAGTAAATGAAAAAACAATTTTTGGATTTTAATTTTCAATCATTTACAGATTTTAGAAAATCAAATTTTTCACGTTTTTGAGAAAAAAAATCATTTTTTTCGAAATATTTTTGCTTATAACTTTTAAACTACTAATTGGAAAATGTGCCGATTGGAAAATGTTCTTCAACTAGATTATTAGGAATTGCATACCCTTTTGATTAATCCCTTGCTTGACTACATCTATATATTCTAACTAGAGATATGGCTTAAAATGTAAGTGTACCTACAGAAAAACTAAAAAAAAATTATAATTCAAAATTAATTTGAAATTCATTTTTGAGTTCAGCATTCCAAAATACATCATTAAAAAATAATGGCTTCAATGGGTCTTTTTCGCTGTAAACTAGTGTTATTTGCCTGAGTGAACTTAGCTTAAGTAATTTCATTTGATGACAACAGCTCAACAAGCAACCTCAATAGCTTCTTCATGATTTAACCCGTGGGGGTATGCCGGAGGTAGGGCTAAAGATTTTGGTATTAGTCAGTTTGTCCATCTGCAAATTGTTTCTTGACTGAGGACAGCTTCTGTTTTCTGCTAGGACAAACCCATTTTATAGCTAGGCACAGTTAGCCGAGCGACTAGAACAAGAGTTCTGCCGTTCAATAGTAATAGTCAATAGACGCAGAGTGCCGTTATTAATGACGTTTCATTCCATAGACTATACAGTACTTTCTTGCTTCACCCGCCCATCTCCTACCTTCTGTGGCCTCAGTGACCAGCCTGGATACTGCGCCTTTCGAAGATCTTGTCAGTAGAATCCAGCATGCTAAGAGGCCGATACGAGGACAGATTATTATCGAGTAATTTTGCTCTCGATGTTGATTTTTGTTAAGCAGTTTATCATATTAATTAGGGTGAGCCAATCTGACTGCCCTGAGAGCCTTGTTAGGAGTTCCATCTAAGCCAGGGAACTTATTGGTTTTAAGCCCAGACAGTATTCCGATCACCTTCTCAGTTCTGCCGCGCTGTTTCGGTAACCAGAGCACCGTTTGTGAAGGCAACGTCGCAGGACCGCCTTTTTACAATGTCGCCTAAAAGTAGGCAATTTAATTTTGACAAAAAAATTAATCATACGACACGTTCGCCTAATCAACATATTTAATAAGAAATCTTTAGTACTTTTTAATGGTCGTCATCTTTTTATAACCTTGCAGAGGGTATATTAAAATTGTCACGATTTTTGTAACGCATAGAAGGTGTTTCTATGCTATCTCCTCCCTCAGTTTTTAAGCTATCTTGACTAAACTTTCCTAAAAGTTTTTAAATACACATACGCTGCACATTTGTCGGAACCGGCCGGATCGGGTGACTATATCTTATAGCTGCCATAGGAACGATCGGTCGAAAAATAAGTCTTTGTGAGAAAAACTTTTTTGATTTACATCGTAGCGTCACCATTTGAAGTATATATTAGTTTTATATGTTTCCACACCATTCTGAAAAAATTTATCAAAATCGGATGACTAAATCATATAGCTGCCATATAAACGGTCGGTCAAAAAACTAGTTCTAGTGAGAAAAACTTTTTTGTTTTTTTATTGTAGCGTATCCAATCTTGGTATATATTAGTTTTATATGCTTTCACTTAATTTTGAAAAAAATTATCAAAATCGGATGACTATAGCATATAGCTGCCATAGAACCGATCGGTCGGAAAATGTGTTTTGCTAAGAAAAGTTTTTTTTATGGTAGCGTGATCAAATTTTGATTCTCAATGATTTTGAATTTTAAATATCTGATATCTATATCCAATATATATTCTTCCTGATAAACTTAACTTTAGCAAATGTATTGAAACTTCGGCACAGTCGAAGTTAGCTTTGCCTTCTCGTTTTAAATTCAACAAGGTAACTGCTTTTATTTGATAACTCGGTTAACTTTCCAACAAAGAGGTGTGGGCTATCTGAATTTTTATATAGAACCAGATGTTTCGAACTTGCAGTGAGGAAAAGTGCGAAAATGGTTATGAAGCTTGAAAAAGGACCAAAAACAAATTAAAATTTTGCCCAGGGATGATAAAGTTGATAAGACATATCGCAATTGTTCAAAAACAATTTAAATCAAATAACATATTCATCTCTTTCTATTGGTGGAGTTGGAGATTTTTGTAAATCAAATCAGTAGACCCTGATGTTTGGGCCCAATACAGTGGGTATAGTCCTCTTCCCATTGCACACATATGTTGCAAAGCTAATTGATTGTGGGTGGCTGCTGCGCTTGACAAAGAGAAAAGTCCGTCCTTCTCGAGTGGTTACAAATTTAGACTGTTTATTGGCGTCAAAGCAAAGCGCTTGGCTGCTGACATTATATGCTGACTTAGATGCTAATACTGTTAGAGGCTTAAAGGCTTAAAAAACCTACTACAAATTCAAGACTGAAGTGTGACAGATTCATGAGTAGCGAAACAAATGGGACAATATATTGAAGATTTTTAAAGCAGGATGTGATCTGATAATCCGAAAGAAGCATTTGAGGAATGTGACAGAAGAATACACTTTTTGCAAAGTAAGAGATCTTCAATTCTCAAAAGCGTACGAGCTAGATACTTTGGAAACGATGAAATATTTTCGATATTAAGTGGGGAAGACGAAGCGCTAACTACGTCAGAAACTCTTTAAACAGAAAAGTTATCATTATTGAGTTTGCTTAATATAATATCGCTTAAAATCGCTTCCGTTTCAATATCGATACAAACACATAATTAATTAATCATTATGCTTCGTTAAAAGTTCCAAAAAAGTACCTTCCTTATAAGCAACATTTATCTCAAGAAAACTTTAAAATATAATTTCTATTAGCTCTAATTTTATTGGCGAACTGATAAACAACATTTCTCAGTAAGCTTATATCAGTTAGATTTGTTATACACTCCAACTTTTTTAAATAAACTTTTATAACAAATTTCCTAAGAATACAGAGAATTGAGAACTCCAGAACTAACGTATCAGCTTATTATTCACAAGCTTAATTTCTTATATTCAGTAAGAAATAGCTATGAGTTAAATTTGTCAGCTGCAAATCCACATCTTTAATTTGTAGTCAATTCTTAATTTGTATACAAAAAAAAGGTTTTGTTGAGTGCGGTATTTAAACTGTAATTTTTTTTTTTTTAATTTTAAAAATGACATTTTCTGTTGAAATCAATAGCTTGATATATTTACCCCTAATTTGGCACAATTGTGTTAAATTCATTTCGATAATAAATTAACAATTTCAGACACATAAATAACTTGCATTTAAAAACAAACAAATTAACCTCATAAAATTCGCCAAAATCACATAAATTACATTGTGCATCTCGCTCTCTCTCTTTCTCTCTGGAAAAGTGCAATGAATTTGGTTACAAATTTACCAAAACCAAAAATAAAGGCAATAAAATAAATATTCAACGCACAAACTGTTATTTTTTGGCATATTTATTGACTTTGTCAACAAAATAAAAATATTTAATGCATATTTCTATTTCTATTTCTGTATTTCAGCAAAATGTTGGCATTGCCCGTGTGAAAGACAGCCCGAAAGTAGGCAACACTTAAGCAAGCGGCTCACGGTCCCTCTGTCTCACCCACACACACTCACATACTTACATACATCCACACACATTACTTTTGCTCTCTTTCCTATCAGATCGAGAGCTAGGCAATCATGTGCCACGCTTTCAGCTCTCGATTGTCCCTGCTGCTGTGCCTCTTCGCCTACGTCCTGCCCACATTCAATGGCCAAGCAGCGGCAGCACAACGCGCTCGTGTCAGCTCCTCCACGACAATGACACGCAACATTGAGGAGGAGAACGGTAAGTTGAACAAATTTAAATAATTGTTTGGTAAACTATATACCCCATCAGGTATTAAACTTTCTACGCCATATGCCTAAATTTCTAATAGGATAATTCAGGCATTTAACTAAAACTTTCATACTCGTTGCACGCTTACCACATCCTTTTTTTTGCTGGTTGCATCTCCCTTGCAGCTTCCAGGGCATAAACTTTGCCACTCTGGCTGTATGTGGTCGCGCTTATTGTTCAATTTTCTTGGCCAACTTTATGTTAGCTTAAGGCAGCAAATACTTGCCCAACTTTTTGGCTTGCTCTTTTAGCACTTCAACTTTCTTTGGCTTATTTATTAGCAACATATTATTATTTGCTCAGGAGAAAGTTTTGCCCAGGTCTCTCAGGCTGACCAAGCTGACGACTTGACCATTAACAACCGCAAAGTGTGTTTTGATGTCAAGCATCTAATTTCCAATTTTTGCCAAACATAAAATCCACACAATTTTCATTTATTCAGACAGCTGAGTTTTCCTTCCGCCACAAAGGCGCTCTCAATTTTTTTTTACACACAATAAACTTTATGCTGATTGAATAAAAGTTGTACACACACACACTCTCACACGCGCTTGGGTAGGCTTAATACCAGTGAAACTTCTCACTTTAAATTCAATTTATGCCAGTGAATGGGGAAGAAAAAAAAGTGCGCAAAAAAGTGCAGCCAAATTTGCCGTCTGGCGCAATCAATTTTTGGCCAAGCAAAAACACTCTAAACCAAAGAGAACAAACGTGAATGAAATTGATAAGTTAACCATCGAATACACTGAAAGAGTTCAAAATGAATGAACATTTTGATGTAAATCTTAACCATTTTCAGTTCCAAAAACAGTTCTTCCACGGCTTCTAGCTTAACTAAAGTAAGTCACCATAAATACGGCAGCCAGATCACTGTGTTCTTGTTGAAGTCATTGCATACTAAACAAGGCAGCAGTAGCTCAGCAACATATATACGTGTGCTTCATACAAACTGATTTATTTAAAGCAAACATTTATATTTAGATGCACTTGTTAGTTGAGTTAGAGAACATAATTTTAAATAAATGAAGAAAATTTTAGTTTCGATTAGAAGAAATTATCTCTTATATTGAATATTTTATTTTTGAAAAAAACTTTAAACAATTTTTTGGAAAAATCTAAATATATTAGATATCGTATTTGTAACTTTATTCAAGCCAAATGCAATTAAAACAAAACATATTTCAGTTGGAATTAAAGTTGATTGAAAGCCTTATTATTCCAATGACTTTTGAGGCTTCATATCCCTTGGCTTAGATTAAATAATTGGACAATTAATCAATGTACTTTTAATAACCTCATCACTAAACATCAACAAATTGTAGTGCCTGTATGAAGCACATGCTACTGAGCTGCTGCTGCCTTATTAGGTTAACATAAATACTGTGATTAATTTAAAAAAAAGAACGCTTTTACAGTTAAGTGAATTTAGTAAATGGTTCGCCTGTTGCGACATCGACCGTTAGATGGCGTCTTTTCTGAAACGATAATTTAAAGGGCAGACTTAAAATATTGTTCTGACCGATGGATTCTATGCCTGGAATACGATATATACTACGTTTATGCACAAATTAAAAATCATGCTTTTTGCCCTTCAAAGTATGCTATGATTATGAATATAAAAATTTAAGGAAAATATATATTTTTTAGTAGCCCTAACACTTATTATGTTTGTATCCTTTGACTGTTCCAACAATCAAAGTAAATGAACAATGAGGATTATGTAAGATTAGATTAGATTATCTCGTTCAAAAAGTAATAATTGAACAAGGTAAAGTTTGCATACTTTGCGGGTCAAAAAAGCATGATTTTTTATAAGCATAAACGTATTAATATCTTTAAAATTAAAAGATTTTGGTATATCTTAACGAAATATGATTAAAATCAAATCGCAGTCTTGCTTAAGCTTAATTTTCACTTGTCTGAGATCTCATATCAGCTCAGGAAGTTTTGAGTTGGCAGAGAGTTTTGATAGGATTTTGTACTAAAAATTGACACATTTGAACTTTTTAGATTGACTTTTAGGCTGAGTTTACACTGTTCGACGCATGAGACCTGATAATCTAGTAGGCCCTTATGTTTTCTTGTTTTTATTGTGAATAGCTTGTTACTTGGCATTGAAAAGAAGATGAAATGGAAACCTACTCGATTATCATGTCTCATGTGAACTCTGCCTTACACTATCTGAGCAACTATTGTGAAAAGTCAGACAAGTGGAAATTCAGTTTTAGGTTTCGAGATATTGTATTACTAAAATAAAATATATTTAAAAAATATTTGCAATAATTGGTCATATTCTTTCGTCGAACGGCAATTATGTGCGCCGCTGTTGGCATACGTGATATTGATCAATTCTGCACAGCTGATCTTTACAAATTAACAAATGGCCAGCAACATTGAAATGCGCGATTATGAAGACTCTTCGTGTAAATTTGGAAAGAAGCTACAGTACGGCCTAAAGTGATAATTAAGGTCATGAAATTAAAAAAACCTAATTCTGCCTAAAAGAAACATTTTGAACTTAGCCAAAGATATAATCCGCTGTCCTCAGCCTCCGAAATAATAATATTATTATAATAATAAGTACTTTATTAAAAGTCAAATAACAAATAATCCTCCGTAATAATAATAATAATAATATAATAATAATATAATAATAATAAATACTTTATTAAAAATCAAATAACAAATTACAATACATACAAGATTTCACAGAATTTTTGATTTTTAACTAAGTAATTCGGTCAAGTTGTCCTGTTTATGAGAGTGGAAAAAAAATGTAATCAAACATTTTGGAGCTGATTCCTCTTTCCTCTTTTATTTGATGCCTTAACCATTTGATTTTTTCTCAGAAAATGCCCATATATTAAATAGAATGTATGTATGTAAGTTCATAATTCTTTAAATTTTCACAGTATGTTTACGTCAATCAAGAATAAGTCATAGGCTCAGTTCCAAAGTGTTTAAGAGTCATATATTAATAATTGAAATTAAGTGTGTGGGGAAATAACAAGGAGTTTTCTATTATGATTTATTATCCCACCTTAAACGGGGCTCTGCACCAATTTGGAACGGTTCAAAAGTGGTTTGGATTTATATTTTAAAAATAATTTAAAGTGGAGTATGGATTCGTTTTAAGAAGTTAGATATTATCCCAATTTATGAGGGTTGCCGAACCAATTTGAACTGGTTCAAAAGTGGCTCAGTGTCTATTTAAGCTATGAATTTGAAATTTGGTGATGAAGGTTGGTAAAATCAACTAAGAAATTTCCATGTTACAAATCTAGTTCCCTACCAGTTTGTGGCAAATGTTTCCTATTTTGTTCAAACTTTATAACAAACTCTCTTATAAAGGTATCGAAATATTCTTCAAATTTTGTAAAGAGAATTATCCACACAATATTTATGACCCAAGCAAAGCCGGTTAATAAATAAACTTCATTCTTATTTATTTCGAGTTAAATTTTTGTTTCATTTCATTTACCAGTCCCACATGACGTATGAGCAATGCTCAAATTACACATACGCCCAGTTGTTTCTGTCTTTTCACTAATTTAGAGGCCAGGGCCAAAATGAAAAGATCTCTAGCCATAAAAGTTGGCGAAACCATTTTGTGTAGTGGTCCAACGCCTTGGGCTAGACTGCATATTCTTTCCGCTTGCTTGCACCAGCAAAGTTTGTGCTTCTGTCGTGTGTTTTCATAAATTGAGATTTTCTATGTTTTCAATTGAATTTGGTTGTTGTTGCCACCCTCACTCCCACACACAAACACACACATATATGGACAGCAACTTTTCACTTTGGCATTTCAATGTTCAGCAAGTTAAGTGCCGCCCACAAAAACCCAAAATGCTGCTTCTTCGTCTACTTCCGGCTGGCCGGGACCGGGCACAAAAGTATTTATCGCATTTCTATGAAAACAACGTACTCAAATTTTGTGCTAAAAACTTTGAAATTATGTTTGGCTTGCCGCTTGGCAAAGTTTGACGCAGCTTTATAAATGCTTATTTAGAGGCATATCTGATGAGTTAAGTTTGCATGCTCGGCCCTTACAATATTATGGTAAAGTTGTTCTGGCCACACTTAGATTTAGTTCAACCGGCGGTGGCTTCCTCAAAGCTGCTAAAAGTTTATGGCGGCCAGAAGGATTTAAGGGCTAGATGCTGATAGATTGAGGCAGCGCTTTGAATTGATCAACATTTAAAAAAAAAAAATGTATGTAAAACATGAAATAATTTTAATTGCAACTGAAAACTCTTAAGTTTAATATATAAGACATCTGGTCGTGAACCCACTATATAAGCAAACCTTGGAACTGAATTCTAAAATAATTCTACATACACATCTTTACTGTACTATGGGCCTAAAGCACTTTTTTGGTGACATTAAAAACAATTTTCATTTGCCTACAATTATTTTGTTTTTTGTTGAATATTATTTCATATTTATATAATTTATTTAAATTTAATTTAATTTTATTTTAAAATAATTTTTTATTTATTTATATTTAATTTTTTATTTCAGCTTTACTTTCACTTTTGGCTGGTAAGTTGTTAACTAAATTTTTATTTATCATTTAAGTCAAATTTTGATTGAACCTCCCCAACAATTTGCGGCAACATACTCACACACACACACAGCCGCCCGTAAAAGCTGGTCAAAATCAGCTTAGCTTAAAGGCAAAGTCAAGTATCGACAGGGGAGAGAAAAAAAAAGAAAGCAAGAAAAATACCAAAACAACTTTCAGCTGGTCAAAAGTGATGACCGAAAAACTTTCGCCCAAGATTCAACTTGAAAGACGAGCACAAAAAATTCCCTAGCTGCTTCCTGTTGCCAGACACCAAAAAAAAAAAAAAAAACAACAACCAAGAAAAATCCAGAAAAAGGAAAACTGACATCGCGCTGAGGACAAAGTCGTTGAGTTTGTCAACATTTTTGTGCTGTGAATGGATATGGAGTAGCCTACTTACCAGTCGAACTTCTTCTTCACTTCACTTTTTGTTGTTGTTCGAGGTTTTTGGCAAAGACATTTATCATCCATCCTCCTGGCCACTCGAGTATGTCAGTAAAAGGCAGTCGGCTCACGCCCCTTTTACTAGCCATTACCGGCTACGCTCTTGTTGATTTCTATATTTACACCCAAAATATATATAAACAAAAAAAAGCCAAAAAACTAATGTTAAATAGATTCATGGCACTTTTTGCTTGTACATTGAATAAATGAAATTTATTTGCACTCATTAGACTTGACAGTTGGTGGGGCCACAGTTTCGGGCATATTTTTGTATAAACCTGCAGCTCTTGGTGAATTCCACTAATGAACAAATAAAGCTTAGCGGGAATAACAAAACCAAGTAAAAGTTGCCCTTAATAAATCACAGAGAGAGGCTAAGCAATAATACAAATACCTCGAAATGACAAAATACATTTCCAGACAGGCCAACAACAACAGCAACAACAACACAAAAAACAAAACAAAGAGAAAGAAAATAATTTCCCTGTTTGACTTATAAGATTTTCTCCAAATAAGCAAATGTCAAGGAAAAAAAAACCACTAAAGAAAATACTAGCAAAAAGTGCAAGAATTTATGTTGAAATTTTGAACAGGACTTTAGTTAAAATAGCAGATCATCAGATCAGTATAATAATCGAGTTTTGGTCTTTTATTTATTGGAACGTGTCGGGGTTGATGATTTGTCCCTAAATTTGTCGGGCTTGTCATTTAAAACTAAATGATATTCCGATCCTTTACATAACAATTATGTAAATTTTATGAATCATTTTTAAGTTCCTTAAGGCGATCAAGTGCTTATTCAGCCAAATGCTAAACGTAAATAGAACGTGTGATTTGAATACTGCAACCACACAGAAAAGAAAGAGTCTGCTGAGAGATATTGTTATCTGGAAACAGTCTGTAACTCCAACCAATTGTCACTTTGCTTACGATTAAGCTCCAGTTTGGGTTTATTCGCAATCTTCTAATATGAGATCTCAACGGTAATAGCCCTTTCAGATACTACTATATGTTTCGTAGGTACTGCACAAGGTTCTTGTTAAGTTTCGCTCTCATTCTTAGTTGTTATGCGAAATAGAATTATGTGTTTTTTTTTGCAATTCTTTATAAATAAATCTATATACCTATGTAATATTCTATACCTATAATTTAACTTAAATTGAGCGTGTCCTTTTCAGCGTTAAGAGACACATTTGAGTTTATTGTCGCAAACTTTTTTGGCCTGGCTAGGCCACGAAGACATATAAGACTGAAAAGGACACACCCGGCAGACATCTGGATATTTGGAAGGGCACCTCAGGGTCGCCTGATCTAATTTGTGATATTTTATTTTTTTTTATCAGCATGAAAGCATGTAAACTGCGTGCGCAGCAACGCTTTACAACTATAAAAATAAATAAACAAAATTTTAAAAAGAAATATTAACACTAAAATTAAAATTATATATTAATATATAATTTTAGATAGTACTTATTATCAGCTAACAACAAAAAAATATGACACAAATTTATAAAATTACGTGTGGAAAATAAACGTCAAGAAAAGCATTGCACATTTATCAATTTACCTTAGATATATGTCCGCAAAGGGCGAAAATAATGGGGAATATAATGTCTCACCAAAATACGCAGCCCCTTCGCGAATCCTCAGATGATGCCTTGGTATTAATATTGGATCATGATCTTACAAAAGAGCAATATTGCCTGTAGAAACCAAAATTTTGATTTTTATCCAATATATATGACCATCAGGCATTCTTGTTTTGGAAGTAAAAGCAAAAGTCAGTCTACAAAACATTCTGCTTGTTGGTATGCAAAATGATCATATATTTCACGCAATCCAGGGCAAAAATTATATTGAATATAACGAGAATTCCAGAAAATAAATAAAAACCAGTAATTTTTTCTTTAGCAGGAAATCGATTATTCATTAATATCGCTATCGAAAAATATGTTTGTGATTTGGCGGCAATAATTTGGCTGTTTAATATAATATTATAAATTCAATTTCAAACAAACGAATATATTAAAATTTATATTTATATTCATAGTAAAACGATGCCAGGGAAAGATGGCAAGCTGTCTTAGGAGAACCTTTTAAGTTACATTCTGTTAATACATTACTTGAACATTTATTTATATATATTCTCAAAACTCGTTTATAAACCATGGCTAAGTGCTCCCATTTTATATCCAAATTAAAGTTGACATATGCATAAAAAGCTTTCAAATTTGACAAATTAAAATATGTGCTAAAAAAAATCAACAATTACCACAACTTTTCGCTTCTGTGCGTTCTAAAACTGAACCTCACAAAGTGAGGCTCGTATTCGCAGTTGTCACTAAGGAAAAATGTTATAAAATGTTGGCTTGATCGGGGATCTAGTTATTTATTTTAATTCTTTTCAAATCTGTCATTAAAATTGCAATCAAAAATTTGGAAACTAATTTAATTATGTTTTTCATTTGTTGTGCTTTTCCCAATATTGTTTGGCCAGCTTTTCTATGTTTGCTTTGACCAGCTTCTGGCTTAAAATACATATGCAGGTTCTTAGTGGTTGGAATCTGTGTGTAAAACAAGAAAAATCAAACAACTTTGTTGAGTTGCTACTTCGTAGGAGCCTCCACTTCTTCTTCTTCCTTAACTTCCCAGCAGTTGCTCAGCCGCCTCTGCTGTGAGTTTATTGTCTTGGCATGGGGCAACTATTATGCTTTGTTAATCGGCTTAGCATTTTTGCCTGGCCTCTGTTAGGGCCAAAGCCAACAGCTCAGACAAACAAGGTTGAAGTTGGCCTCCAAAAGATGTTGTCATGTGGTATCTGTGTGTGTGTGTGTGTCTGTGTGTGACATTGTTCATTTGTCGCACGCGCCGTAAACTGACAGGCTGGTTGCCGAAATGAGGAGCTTTCTTTTTTTTTGTTGAGGCTTTTGTTTTTGCGGCCTGCCAGCTTAAGACGAAAAATTCCCTAGCGATTCCCTTTCCACTCCAATCAGAAAAAGGCGGCTGGCAGGAGCGGGAGCGGGCGCATCGTTTTGTGTGTGTGTGTTTTCGTTAACATTCCGTGTGGAATTTGATACTTGATTATTTGTTGCTGGCCTCAAGCGTGCATAATATATCAAAGCGGCCTCAACTCCACCAACCGACATGTGTAGACATCATGTGTTGGCAGGATGCCGTTTTTTAGTTACATTTTAGTGTTGGCCGCATAATAAATAAATAAATAAACAGTTTTGTACCTGCCCGAGGGTCCTGTCAGCTGCTGCTGCTCTGCTCGCGTGCTCGTTTCGTATGCTAAAGAGGCTTGGCCTTTAAGTTTGCCTCCAAAATCTGTTGTTGTTGTTGTTGTTTTGGCCAAAGTTTTTCATTAATCTTTGGCACTTGTTAAGGATTTGCATACTTGAGTTGTTGCTGGTGACTTTATACATAAATTTGACAAACTGTTGAATGAACTGATGCCATTTTCTGTACAAAAAATTAAAACTGCTTTAAATTTTAGTACATTGTAAAAGAAAAAAAACTCCACAAAACAGCAGCAATTTTTGTTTAACAGCCACAGCCCTATAAAAACTATAAAAAAAACTTTTTATAACAAAATTGACAAACAAAAAACTTTTCATATAAAATACCCAGCTCAAAATGGGACCAAATGTTTATATGCCACTTAAATTTTGCTGAAGCAAGCAAAAAAAGAAAACGAAGTTTTTATTGATTTTCTTCAGCCATCTTTAACAATTAGTCAAAGGCAGAAACTTGGCCTTAATCCTGGCAATTTGCACACACACACACACCTCAAACTAATCATAAATGTTCGAGAAATGCATTTAACACACAGTCAAAGGAAGCTGCATATGGGGAAGACAGCTCCTTAAGGGCTTAGGGCCTTAAGCCACGTGGCAAAGTTCTGTAACTGGCAACTGTAACTTGCCATTGCAAATGTCAGGGACTCAAAACTAAGCCTAGCACACACACACACACACACACATTATACACAGCTGCTCACACATTCATAACAATTTGTCGGCCAAAAAGTTCTCTCTCCTCGTCTTTTGGGGCAATTGTTATACAACATTTAAGACCATTTTGCATAGAAAATCTAAATTAAAATTTGCACCAGCCAGAGAACATTGCATCCTGGCTTTACCCTACTCTCCCTCTCTCTCTCTCTCTCTCTTTCTCACTCTTTTTGTAACGCCCATTACGCAGCCCTCTGTGTGGTTATTTAATTCAGTTGTTGCACTTTTTCTAATTAGTAACCAAGAAGCAAGCAGCAGGCCAGGGAGGAAAGGGTACGGGTAAAGTAAAGGCTGTCATAACAAAAAGTTAATTAAACATGTAATTGTGGCCACACAGCAAAAAGCAAAGGTTTCACATTGAACCAACGACAGTGATGGAGTGAGAGGGTCAATGAAAGTGAGACAGAGAGAGTGAGAGAGAGAGAGATGGAAGACTTAATTTGAAGGGAATAGTCGAAGAATTTTTGTACATAACAAATTAAAACATGCAATTTTAGAGCCTAGCTTGTTGGGATATTGATCCAAAAGGATTCTAGGTGATAGTTAGTTAGTAGTTAAGTTCTGTATTTAAAATATATTGAATAAGCCCTATATCAGGATTCGGCAATGGGAGCAGAGAAGTTGCCACTGGCACCAGAGAAAATATTTGTATACATATACAGGTGGATAAACTACCCACCCCATGGCTCTAAGAATGCTTTCTTGGAATTTTCTCAAAGCATTCTAAGCGGTCGTACTCAGACTCTGAAAATTCGCTCTGATAATGTGCATGGTGATGCCAGATCGTTTTTCGAAAACAGCTGAAATATTATCGAATTATGAAACATGTTTCATAATGATTTTTACTTTGAGTAAAAAAAAATCATTTAATAACTTTTATTTAAGATTTTTATTTTTTTAATCAAAAAATATTGGTTTTTTTCTCAGATTTATTTAAAAATAATTTTATAACTTTTATATTAAAGTTTCCTTTTTTGTTTACTTAAAAAATAATCGGTTTTTTGTAAGCTAAATTTAAAAATCATTAAATAACTCTAATTTGTGGTTTTTAATTTTATGCTCAAAAAATAATAATTATTTTGTGAGTTATATTTAAAAATCATTTAATAACTCTTATTTATGATTTTTTATCCGTAAATAATCGGTATTTCTTGGGTTTGATTTTAAAATCCATATAAATCACTTATTTTAGTTTTTTGTTGTTATAATCAAAAAATAATAATCATAATTTCGTAAGTTCTTAAATAATTATAAAATTAATCGTTATTTTATGAGCATATGGAAAAAATTAAAAAATAAGTAATATCAAAAGATTTATACAATATAAATTATAATCGTTGCGATCCCTGATTTATTTTACAATCTCTTTTGCGCGCTTATTTGTGAACAAACCTCAACAGAAATAACCAGAGTGACCATTTCGAATTCACTGACTGTTGACAGACTTTTTGCTGTTGCCTGGTCACCTTTCTCTCTCTGAAGGTGCTCTTAGAACTATGAAACAATTCTCGCTGCGAGAATGTTATTGGTGTCTGCGTACCTAGCTTAACATTAGATCTAGAACAGTGTGGCTTTTGAGCATAACAAAATTATGTTTTCATAGAAAATAAAGCGGAATTTTGTATACAAAAAAGCTTTGAAACGAAAAGGAAAAACTAAATTCTACTGTTAAAGTTAAAATTGGCTGTTACAGCCCCCTTAATGTGGCCAAGCCGAGCTTTTCTCAATCTCTTGGCTCAAGACTGTGCCGAAGTTAAATTACACTAGCAAAAGTTCACTTCATCTGATTTAACCGGTATTACTTAATGCGCGAGGAAAAATATTTATCTTACATTAAAATTTTTTATAAGGTTTTTGGGACTCCTAGTTTAAATTATCTAAAATCGAGGAAGTAATTTTAAAACATTATTCGAATATGCGCCGTGGTTGACAATATTTTAGACATTTTTTTCAACATTTAATATATAATGCAAAAAAAATTGTATTTGAGAAAAAATATTTTTCCTCGCGCATTAATTAATGTCTCATTGTTAGATTTTTTCTAAAAAATGAATATGAATATCCTCAACCAGAAAAAAAATATTGTATGTAAATATTGGTTGGATAGAAGACATGAAAATAGTAAATTCACAATTTAGTTCGCTTGAATCGGCTGCACCCTTGTGACTCAAGAATTTATTTAAGTTTTATTGTTTTTTTTCGCTTATTTCGCGATCTGATAGTGGTGGGAATCTTAAAAAATAACATTTTTCTATAAATTTTTGTTAAAATTCCGAAAAATTTGATGGCTTAGTTCTCATGGAATGACCCATATATATTTTTTGGGGTCGAAAATGAATATTTTCAGGCGTTACAAACTTGTGGGCAAAATAATATACTCTTTGCAAGTGTATAAAAAGCTGGAAAAATCTGACCATATTAAAATATAGCTAGAATTTCCGCAGCCCGCTGTTTTCAATTTTTCCCACAATCGAGTTTCAAAAAAAGCTGGAACAGCGGGAAAAAATCTGATTTGATAACAATGATCGCAAATGCGCCAAAAATTTTCAATTTAATGTATCTATTTGGAATGTATCATTTGGAACGAAAAAAGTCTGAATGTCCCAAAAAGACAAAGAATGAGAGAGAACAGGAGATGACTCTGGAAGCAAAAATAGTCGATATTGAAATGTGTATATCTAGAAGAGGATTCACAAAGAAGAGCAGACAGCACAGAAGTCATAGAGCATATCAATTTGTCCTTAGTAAGGCAAACTAACTCAAATGTAACTTGGTAGCAAAATAGTATTGAACGGCTTCTCTTAGGGCCGTTTTCTCATCTTTGTATGTTTTTCAAATCCAAGTGCCTTTTGATCAAATAAATGTTGCCTACTTATAGGAAGACTAAAAAATATCTTTGCTTGTTTCTACAACGACCTGAGTATGCCTTAAAGTAGGCAAAATAAATTTCCTTAAGAAGCTCCTGCATTTGAAAACCATAAAGATGAGAAAACGGCGTTTATAATAAATTTCAGCTTAAAAGTGCAACATATTTGATCAAATTAAACAATATCAATTTGTATTTTAAAATTAGTTTGCAAAGTTAAAAAATTGCACAAGAATTTTTATTTCTGTTATAAATTATTTTCAAATTCAAATTTTTAAAGTAAAACTATATTGCGATTAATAAATATTTTAATAAGAATTTTTTAACTTTTTTAATGTAAAACTAAGCATAATGCTATGAAGAAAGTTAAAGACTTTAACGCTCACCAAAAAGATTTGCTTAAGCTTTTATTTTTGAAAATCCAATCCGATATGAAACATCTTTCCCCGAGCACATCAAAGTCTTTTGGGTTGACTAAGCAACTAGGGCCCTCCTACTTATTTTTCTTCTCGCACAGTTATGCCCTTTCAATAATTTGTTCTTTGTCCAACTGTTGCCTGGAAATCCCCATGCAAATGTCTAGGGCAAAGGAAATCAAAGCGAGCACTCCTCGAGACTCGAGTAAATTGTGAACTTGGGCTACTTTATGTCTGATTGTCTGCTCGACAAGCTTTTGCGGGTTGGAAAAAAAAATATTATGTCACGGCTTTGTACCTTTTTTTTTGTATGATAACCATATTTATGCCCGCCCAGTTTGTGTGGGCTTTGCTTTGAAATGACGGATAACTTTCATATAGATGAGGCAGGGGCGCTTCTGACTACGTGCATTGTATGGCTAATAAAGCAAGGCCCTCCCGGACATACATACAGCACGAACAACAACAATGGGGCAAAAAAAAAAGTGATATAATATTTTCACTGCATACGCCAGGGGGCAGGGGCAACATTTATTGGACACTTTAAGCGTGAAGGGGGGACTATGGACATACAATATGCCTTTTCACACCTAAGCGTGATATCACAACAAAAAAAAAGGGCGACAACAATGCAGAAGGCTTCCATGCCAACTGCCTAACAAAAGCTAAAGGACATGGACGATGAGCGGCGAACAATGCAGGCAACGCGTGTGTGCATAAATCTGTATTAATATTTATTAAAAAATTCGATAAATACTTATATACTTATATATATATATATATATATACTATGCGAGGGTTGTCTTTTATAATTCTAATTTTGATTAAATTTAAGTGTGACCAGATTCGTTTTATACTTTCCTTTTTGACATTTTTTAAGCACAAACTGATTTAGAATTACATAAACTTAAAAAATTCCTAATATTGCAGAATTTGTTCCCAACAAGTCCAAGTGTATTTTCAAATAATAAAAGGCAACCCTCGTTATATAAAATGCTTTCAATGCTGGGACTACTGAGGGTCACATCTATTTGGTTCTGTTTTAAGCAATTAGAACTGCGGTTAGCCGCGTCTCTGTGCTAGGCAAGGCACTAGTCGTCTTCCTAGGTTAACAATAACAATTTTACAATTCAATTTCGCTTTTATTACGCTGGCATTTTCAGTAGTAGTTGGACCCACCCACCCTCCCCTTATTTTATTGCTTCAAATTGTTTGTAGCCATTTCGCATTTGTGCCGCCCGGCTGCGCATCAGCGACGTAGAAACATTTAACTTTGTGGAACATGACGACAAAAAAAAAACTCTAGAAAAGAAAACATAGCAAAGCAACTAAAACTAACTACACTTAAAAAAAAAAACTCTAAACTAAAACAGCGCGGCGACAGCAGCAAAAAAAAAGTTGTCAACTCTCTTCACACACAGCAGCTGCACCAGGAGGAGCAGGAGCAGGAGCTGAAGTCGAGTTGCAGTTCAAGTCAAGTTTTGCAATGGGCCAACAGGAGGACATTGTAAACGGGGCAAGTGAGCACACAAAAAAAAAAAAAAACAACGCTGAAAATGAAGAACACTAAAAGCACATTTCAGCTTGAACTCCCACTGCGAAACGGGCCAAATGAAATTGCCAACGTGAAAGTGTAGAAAAATGCAGGCTCTGGGGGGAATTGGACTGGGACAAAAGGTGGTTCTTGTCGTGCGTTTGCCGGCTGTTAAACTGTAAAGTAAACGTACAAAATGTTAAATCAAAGCTAAACAAAAGAGGCGTAACAGGCAACACAGCGGAGAGACTTCTGACACTGGCTTAAGGTGCAACACGGGACGGGAGTGAATGGAAGTTGGCGATTGGAAAAATTATGGGAGGACCAGCAGAATTGTGCAGTTGGTTAAAGCTTAACTTATCTAGTATTTTAAGATTTTCAAATAGCTATACAGATAACCATAATATGAATTGCGTGATATCATCTCGACTTCAATAAGTGAGAACATTTGTAATGATTTGAGTTGGAAAGGCCTGAATAAAGCAGAAAAGAGTAAACAAATTAGCCTAAAAATTGTTTAATTCCGTTTCTCATCTTAATGTTTTTTAAAAACTATGTGTGAGAAAATCTATCTTACCTGCTTTTAGACCGCGTTTTAAATCACATCTGGGTGGTATTTAGTAGACACATACATAGACATTTAAAAGCGTCCTAAAAGTGGGCAACTTAATTTTATCCGAAAAGCATCTCGACTTGGAAAACAGAAACATGAGAAAACTGCCCTTAGAATAAAAATATAGAATTTATTTTGAGAGTATTTTTCCAGTGTATTGTTTATAAGCATTAACAGCCGCGTCAATATATTAGATTTAGAGACACGCGCTTTTGCATGAAAGTAGGTGCACACCATAGTCATTTTAAGTTCGATTGAAAAATTCCTGGGTAAAGGGTATTGCGTAGTAGGGGCACTCGACTGCAGTGCTCTTACTTCTTTTTGTCTTTCTTAATATCAAACGTATTCAAGGTTATGAACCGGAGCAGATAGCAATCGCTAAATTCAAATCAAATTCGTTATTTCTTCGTTTTTCTTGTTCAGAAGATATACGGCCATACTAAGCGCTGGTTTCTCATCTTCAAGCTTTTGAAATCTGGTGGCCATTAAGCAACTGTCTGTTGCCTTCTTTTAGGATGCTTTCTTGTCTTCAACGCCCCTCGTTTTATTTTTAAAGCGGCCTAAAAGTAGGCAACATACATTTCTTTAATAACCACCAAGATCTACTGAGAATAACTTTTTTGTTTTTCGTCGTAGCGTCACCAATCGTGGTATGTAAAAGTTTTACATGCTTCCACATAATTCTGGGAAAAAAATTTAAAATCGGATCACTATAACATATAACTGCCATAGGAACGATCGGTCCAAAAACAAGTTAAAGTAAGAAAAAGAAGTGTGTGTCGTGGAACACACGGATCGAGCGAAGCTCTTTACGTAGAAAAATCAGAATCAAAATAAGAACTTTTGCATAGAAATATAAAATTATTTATTTTTATTTTATTATTATTTTATATAAAACGGTGCTGGAAAATAGTGTACCTGTACCAGTCCCAGATACCTGATCCCATATCCCTTATAACTGATCCCAGATCCATGATGACAGATCACTGATCCCACATCCTTGATCTCAGATGTCTGATCTCACATCCCTGATCCCAGTTCCCCGATCCCAGATTTCCGATCCCTGATTTCAGATTTCTGATTCCTGATCCCAAATCTCAAATCCCTTATCCCAGATCCCACACCTGATTACAGAGCCCCAATCCCAGATCCCTGCTCCCAGATCCAAGATTCTAAGTCCCGGATCCCTGCTCCAAGATCCCACATCGCTGATCCCAGATCCCTGATCCCACAGGCGGAGCAATGAAATTGAGCGCATACTCCCGTTCAGCTTTTTTAGAATTTATACAACAAGTAAATCTTCTTCTTCCTTCCTCCAGTCGCTCACACACGTTCAAGCGCGAGCGCATATATAAAAGCAAAAAGAGCTTAAGAGCATTTGTGAGTGCTCAGAGAGCCTTAGCTAAACGAACAGCATAGCACCACCCACCTTGCTAGCAAGACTTTGTGCAAGGTTGCGTTTGCTTGTGCGTATTCAATGCAAACGAATATCAGCACAAATAAAAACAAAAACGAATCATACGTCTCCTTCCCCTCCCCGCCCCCTTTCAGTTATTTGTCAATTTGCTACTCTATTAGGCTGAGCGATCAAATTGAGCGCAAGAATTCATACAAAAAGCAAATCCAAGCAATTCCATTGTAACGTCACCAGTCGTGGAATATATTAGTTTTATATCCTTTCACATTATTCTGGAAAAATTTATCAAAATCGGATGACTATAGCATTTAGCTGCCATAGGAACGATCGGTCCAAAAATTAGTTCTTGTCAGAAAAACTTTTTTGTTTTTTGTCGTAGAGTCAGCAGTCTTGGTATATATTAGTTTTATATGCTTCCACATTATTCTGAACAAATTTATCAAAATCGGATCACTATAGCAAATAGCTGGCATAGTGCCGATCGGTTCAAAAACTAGTTCAAGTGAGAAAAACTTTTTTGTTGTCAATGGTAACGTCTTTAAAAAACTGCAAGGGTTTTTATAACATCGGCGGAGCCTATATTAGCCTTCTATTTTATTTTTTTAAAATTAAGGTTTTTTGAAAAAAATGTTCCAAAATTCAAATAATTCTCAAAAAATATTCTAAAAATTTTTTTTAAAAATTGTTCAACAAGTTGTGACAAAATCTTTATGTCCACTAATAAATATATTTTACAGTTATACGATATATTCAAGCTTTAAGAGTTTTAAAGAAATATATGTTTTTTTTTAGTTGCTAGTTTTGTTTTAGAGAAAATTAAGTTCTGTTGATCCCAAAAGTAGGCTTTAAAATATTTTTACAATTCTTAAATTTAAATCAAAATAGTTGTGCCATTTATAAAATTTGTTAACCGCAGCTTTTACGGCTTCAATAATTCAACCTTTAACCTTTGCTCAACCCATATCAAAAACCCATTTTGCTCCGCATTTAATTTCCACTGAATTACTGTCTCTGTGCGTGTGTGTGTGATGCTATAGCCATTTCCATTAAAATCAAATCGAAATTAGACACACAAAGACCATTAATCTTTGCACCCCTCGTCCCCCCTTGTTATCAGGCCTAGCGCATAAGGCCCAGGCAGAGAGGACAGAGGCAGGGAAAATATGTAAAGGGGCTAATCTGGCAAATGCAATCTATACAAATGCCTCATGCGTGCCTGTGTGTGTGTGTGTGTGTGTGTGTCTATACAAATTATATATTTTTGCCAACATTTTAAATTGCAAAATTGTCTGAGGCCAAATCGGTTTTTATTTCTGGCAATTTTCAGCGTTTATGTGATTCTCTTTTTCTTTTTTTTTTTTGGCCAGTCGTTTATGGCCCTTTATGTGGCTTTTATATATATGATTTTAATTTGATGCTTATCAACACTGCCCACATATACAAGTAGAAGCTGTGTTTAATTTTTCACTGTCAATTACATTTCTAATGCGCGGGAGGGCGCGAGCTCTTTTTTCCACTAGTTTCCCCTCAAATGTCATTCAGATTAAATTTTGCGTGAAAGTAGCATTTTGAAGCAACAGTCGACATGGACGTGCCACATCCTCCCCACCCTTTCCCTTCCCTACAGCCAAACAAACGAATATGTGGATAGTCCGCACGTGACGCCCGCTGGAAGCTGAGGGCTTAGGCTTCGCTCTTTTCTTTATTTTGTTGTATGGTACGCACTTTGCTTTAAACAATTGTTTGCCTTTGCCTTTTGCCTTTGCCTTTGCTTTGGTGCTTTAGCGACACCGACGCCTCTTTGTCTACTCCCACGTGTCCTGTGTGTGTGTGTGTGTGTGTGCGTCTGTTTGTGGGTCTTAAGGTTTTTATCCTTTTTACATTTGTTTGGCCTACTACCGAAATGTTTGTTTGTCTGCCAGCCTCGTTTTGGCAGAGTTACGATTAAATGAATGTTAAGGATTTGTCGGCGTTTAACTGTCGTCTTTTGTATTTGTGCAGGCAAAAAGGTTTCTATGGCTTTTGTGCGAAGTCCCCACTGAAAAGGAGACACGTCTGTGTTTGTTTATGTAATGGTTATGATTTGATTATGCGCCACAGCTTAAGCACCAGGCATTCAATTCGTCTCAAGCATTGTACACGGCCAAACGATTGTAATGAACCCCTGGAAATCCAACCATCTTCAACAAATCTAAGCAGGGCAAAACTATGATTTAACATAGCTGTAGGCAAAGTAGGTTAAAATTCAATCTGAAAATATGCTAAATTAGCTTTTCATTCATAACAATCATATACCAAGTCAGTGAACCAGTTCAAAAGCGGTTTAAAACTGGTTTAAAGGTGGTTCAGGGCAATATCTTAGAAATTTTTATATTTTTGAAACTTATAATTAAAATTATAAGCTAACTTACGTTTACAGTTCAAAAGTGGTTCAAAGCTAAGTCTCTGAAAGAGTTTGAGCTATGAAATTGAAATACGGTTTGTGGGTTACTACTAAAGCGTTATGGATAATATAATATTTACAAGAGATAATATCCAAGAATAAAAAAGAGAGAGTAGGATACGGAAATGGTAAAGAGAAAAGAGAAAACAAAAGAGAAAATGAATCCCTTCCGATTCGGGGGAGGAACTTTAGTTTGTCTTAATCAGAAGCTACGCTCCTGTTCGCAGCGTATTTGATCGAAAGGCAGCAAGAGCTAGATTGTGTAGGATAAATAATCTATGACAGTCGTCAGAGATGTTACCACTGAGCAGAGGATAGAACTTATTGTAACCCCTCAGAGAATGCGAAATGGACAGTTTGAGACATGTGATAAAGACGCAGTCGGAAGCCACAAGAGTGTAAATTTCCTTGTTTATCTAGCTGGGACATAAAAGTTCACACTTCTAAGTAGGTTCTCTGAATCAATGTTATTATTCCCAACAAAACCTAGGTCCGAACCAAATAGAATCGATTTAAATATGGTTCAATGCCATATCTTGGAGATGATTTAAGCTAAGATCTCAAGATCTAGTGTGTGGGTTGGTTATTTGGACTAAACAATTTTCCCGGATCAATCCGGTACCCATCCAGATTTAAAAAGTGGTTCCAAAGTGGTTCAGAGTAGAGTTTTGGCGACTCAATACGACGTACTCGTGTTGCAACATCAGATTTCGTGCGTGATCATGCGGGTCAGTTTAATCAATTAAACCACGAACACTGTCCATCACTAGTTAACACGAAAAAATACAACACAGTCACTTAAATCGACATAAGCTAATAAAAAAAGTGAATAATGCAAACTCATCAAAGTTACTGCACACAGAAGAAAACAACTGTCAGACTTCTATTGGGTCGTTCACTAAGCAATTTCGTTTAATGACAAAAGCTGATCTTATTGAATTTTTTCGCATCCAACTTCACACTTAAACGCTTTACCGTTTTATAATTGAACAGTTGATATAGTAAGGCTTTTTTGTGAAAAATGTTGTTCAATTTTTTGGAATAGTTTTTATTTGGTGCCCTATCGAAGATGGAAGATCGTAAACAGCATTGAAAATGCAGTTCAAGCAAGGCGAAAATTATGTGATATGTACGGAGAATATACGTACGTTATACGTTGTGTACTTAAAGTTTTAATTTCATTTTGTTTTTGGGTGTACTTAAATTATTTCACTTGAAATACAGTCGTGCCTGTAGTGACGTGCTTAGGAAATTTTTCGTGTTAGAGACGAGCGGTGTTGGAAATATTTAACAAGAGCCCATCTCTAGTTTGTGGCCAAATCTCAGAAATAATTTAAGGTATGAAATTGACATTTGGTGTGTACCTTGAACCTAAAATAAGGTGTTTGTGTAGTTAATATGGAGTTACATATTTTGGTGGTTCAAATTTAGTTCCGAATCAGTTTGAACCAGTTCAAATGCGACTCCCAAACTTTACCATAATCGTAACGAAATTGTTTTAGAGTTTTTAAAGGAACAATTCCTGGTATAGCTAAAAATTATTACTTTACTTTATTATTGCTTTAGAATTATTAAAAGAACTATTCCTGTTATAGCTAAAAATTATTATAAATATTCAGGCCTGTTCCCGTTTCCGATTTTGATCAAATTATGCGGAATCGGAATATGTAAATGTTCCAGATTCCAGAAGAATTTCTATTTATCTTCATTCGACTGTTTTAATGCCAAAATAAATGATCCGAATTATTTATTCGTTTCTTGAAAAAACAAATCTCCACCAATTCCGATCGATCGTATGATAAAACGAGAACAGGCCTTGTTGTGCGTAAATAAATAAAATAAAATTTAGTCTCTTAAAGAATATTCTGTTAAGTGCCGCTCAGTGCGATTTCATACTTAAAAGTTATCAGTTATATACAAGCTTTGGCAGGAACAGACTATATTGAGGTCAGGCTTGATCAATTTTCTTAACTGCTATTTTTGTAATTATTTTATTAACAGCCTAAAACAGATAACTGGTAGTTAAAATGTGTATCTTCAGAAGCTTAAGTCCGATTCAATATGGTGCATGGGAGGACCAACTAGAGGTGGCTGTAGTTAAAACCAAATGCTAACGGCAAAGTTTCAAAAAAGCGATTTCATTCACATAAGAAGATTCCCTCTTGTACTTAATGTAGCACATTTATATTCAAAATTATTTAATAAGTAATAATATTTAAAAGTTAAATTTATTGATTGCACTTTATTAAATTTCCTTAAAAAAATATGGTTGGCCTTTTCGCACAGATAATCCTTTAATCTTCATACATATTTGATCACTTTAAGGCGGGAGGGG
This sequence comes from Lordiphosa mommai, assembly GCA_018904225.1. Taxonomy (NCBI): domain Eukaryota; kingdom Metazoa; phylum Arthropoda; class Insecta; order Diptera; family Drosophilidae; genus Lordiphosa; species Lordiphosa mommai. The sequence goes on along the minus strand of JAEIFT010000104.1, from coordinate 634,043 downwards.
GAAGGGGGCCGAGAATTACTTTCAGCCAACTTAATTGACTTGTGAAATTTGATTAAAAATTACAGGCGCCAGGCCTGACATTGGCCGCAAAAAATGCTGCACACATATAATGGATGCTCCCCCGGCTCATGAATCTTTTAGTTCGCTGGGGCATTATTAATGGCGCTTCATTATGAAATTGTGCAACAAATAATAAATCGATTAAGCAAATATTTGTCAGCGCTAAAAATATGTATTTTTCATAGTTTCCTTTTTGGGGTGGTTGTTGTTGTTGTTGTCCATTTTCTGTGTGTCATCCATTTTAATATTTCAACAAAACCAGAAATGACGTTGTAAAACCGACGCGGCTATATGTCAAATATGCCGCCGCACACTCACTGGGCACATACGGAGGCGAGTTCTGGGTTTTTAAATTTGCATGTAAATTTCATCGCATACACATGAAAATTTATTTTGTGCTGGCGCTGGCGCTGCTGCATTTTAATAAATTTATGATTTTATTTGCATTTTTTTTTTGTATGTATGTATGTATGTGTGTCACACGCTTGACAATTTCAGCAGGACCATAAATAACGCAGGCATTTTGCTTTGTATTTCTGTTGGATGAGATTTACACAAGTATTTCTTTTCATTCTATTTTTTTTTTTATATATTTTGTCTGCCACATTTCATTGAGCGAAATGAAAAAAATAATTGAAATATTTGCCAATCAGCAAAAGATTTTCCCAGGAATTCCCAATTGCTGTCTGCGGCACGTTAATAAGCTGTTTTGTCGACTCCATGCCAGCATCTTGCCATTTGATTGTCTTAGTCCTCTGGCGTGTGTGTGTGTGGGTGGGAGTGTTATCTGTCCTGGCATTTGTGCTGGCCCTGTCGGGGCTGTCGTCTCTCGTTTTCTCGTTTGGCATTGGTCCGGGCGGGCTGTCGATTATCGAGTCGAGATTATTAACCTGTCAGTTTAGCGCTGCTTTGTCTTTGCCCCAGCGATTTGGCCAAAACCAACTCTCATACTCTGTTTTTGGGCTGGCCACACTGACAGCTATAAAATGTTGTTTTATTATTGAAAAAAAAAAAAAGATTTATAAAACGTTTTAGCTTCAAATGAAAAGTAATTACAAATGAATTGGAGAGAAATCAAGCGACTGTTAACGTTCGAAAATTGGATACATCAGAAAACAAGTAAGAAAGTCGGTCAAGCCCGACTTAAATATACTCTGTACCTGTTTGTATATAACTAATAACTTTAAAGTGTGCAAGTGCTGCCCATTACGATTAAGGGCAGTGCTGCCCTGCGTAATTATTTGAATTGCTTATAACTCGAATATCGTTCATATGATCTGGAAACGGTATATGGTGGATCGATAAGTAATGACAATTAAACTATATGCCTAAAAGGTTCAATCAATCTGTCTTTATAATTGTGGAAGATATTCGATTTTTTTTTAAATTGTGGGGGTGGCAACTCTACCATTGTTCATCTGATCGGAAAACAATGTATGAGGGTTCGATAAGTAATGATGAGTAGAATATAAGTCTAAAGGTTCGAACAACCTAACTCCAAAATTGCGGAACTTGTGAGGGTGTCACTCTACTATCGTTCATCGATCGGTAATAATGTATGGGGGCTCGATAAGATGATAAGTTCTCAAATTCGGGGTTTGGGTGCTTTTAAATAGCGGGGGTGGCAACTCTACTATCGTTCATCTGATCGGAAAACGATGTATGGGGGCTCGATAAGAAATGATGAGTAGAATATATGTCTGGAAGGTTCGAACAACCTAACTCCAAAATTCCGGGATATTTGAGGTGTTTTTTAAATTGCGGGGGTGGCAACTCTACTTTCGTTCATCTGATCGGAAAACGATGTATGGGGGCTCGATAAGAAATGATGAGTAGAATATATGTCTAGAAGGTTCGCACAACCTAACTCCAAAATTCCGGGATATTTTAGGTGATTTTTAAATAGCGGGGGTGGCAACTCTACTATCGTTCATTTGATCGGAAAATAATGTATGGGGGCTCGATAAGTAATGAAGAGTAGAATATATGTCTGGAAGGATTGAACAACCTAACTCCAAAATTCCGGGATATTTGAGGTGTTTTTTAAATTGCGGGGGTGGCAACTCTACCATCGATCATCTGATCGGAAAAAAATGTATGGGGGCTCGATAAGTAATGATGATTGAAATATATGTCTGAAAGGTTCGAACAACCTAACTCCAAAATTGTGGAAGATATTAAGTTTTTTTTCAATTTGCGGGGGAGGCAGGGGTCGTGGCAAAAATTAAAACTGAACTTAATCTGCCTGTAAATATCGGAAATCTATGTTCCATATACCTCAAACCTCTATCTCTTACCATCTCTGAGATCTCAGCGTTCATACGGACATGGCTATATGCTGTTGATGCTGATCAAGAGTATATATACATTATAGGGTCGGAGATGTTTCCTTCTGGCTGTTACATACATTTGCACAAACCCAATATACTCTGTGTACCTTTGGTACAGAGTATAATTATTTAATATGTTGCCTACTTACAGGATGCTTAACATTTTCACATTCAAACTATTTTGCCCAATTTATTTAGACATAATATAGTTTGTGAATTTTTTTTTAAGCTAAAACAAACAAACCGAAAATTTGAAATAATATCCACAAAATCTGGCCGACCCTTAACTCTCATAATATTTTCCATATACATGCATTTTACACGCAACCCAAATGTGAGATTAACACTGCTTTCAATATCATCAACAAAAAAAAAATAGAAACCCGAACATTAGGGGCTAGCCGCATTATTTTGTAGGCAAAGCAAAACAAAAAAATGTTGCTGCCGGACAGCAAATGCAATTTGAGTCAACTCGCTTGTCGGGTTTCGCTTGCCTGAACAACAATGTTGGAATTTTGCATGTGCCAGAGACCGCAGGACAGCGACAGGACGAGTTTCCAGTTTGTTGTTTTGGCTTGTTGGGTTATATATTCTAGGCCCAGGCCCTGGCATAGCACACAAAAGCTGCGTTGACAAGGACAACGACCAAGGGGCCACCTACATACATACTAACAACAGTTGAACTTTGTAGCACAAAGACTTGCAACCAAATGGAACCCAAACTCATCTCTCCGTCCGTCAGTCTGGCAGGTCAAGAAGAATTTACGGAAAAATAACTGAGAAAAAATTTGCATAATTTTCGGCGCTTCTAGCCCGCTGTCTGTGCACTGGCTGTGTAAAATGCTCATAAATAAATGAACATGGCCTGCAGATGCAGCCGCCAAGTCACTGGCCCCAAAACTCGTCGGCCATTTATGGCGCGTTGAAACAGCACAAAATAACATGAAATAAATAATAACTTTTGTGTTGCCCTTTTTTTTTTGTTGGTGTTGGCTTCCCGAGCTGCTGGATTTGGGTTTGCTGCCTTCGTTCCGTTGAGTTAATTAAAATTTAAAAGCCGCCAGTCGTGCGGGAATGGCAATTGCCATGTACAATGTACGAAAATGTAACAACTTGTGCAGCTGAAACTGTTACTATTATTGTAACGGCCGGCCACAGTTATGGCTTAGTTTAAATGTGAATGACTGTCGCCGGCGCGCGGTCCGAATGAAAGTTATATGCATTTTATGGTACAATGTCAGACATGCAAGTATTTACATATGTTTTAGTGGAAATCGAGTTGAGAAATTTTATGTTATCAAAATTATTAAGCTGGGTACTTACAAGAGCTAAATACAAATCCGATGATATCAAGTGCAGACAAAATACTGGAAAACAAAAAAACCAAACCCAGCTGACGAACCAGTGTGACCGTTTGATTTTTTGTGTTACTTTGGAGTAAAAAGCTGATAATTGCGCTGGCAAAAATTTAGCTGATGTGAGTGCCCAGCTAAAAGATAATATTTACAGCAACAAGGGGTTAGTAATATACCTAAATGGCCTTGAACATGGCCATGACTTTCAGCCGAACACCCAGTATCGTTTAGGTCCTTTAAATTATTGTTCTATCATAAATTCTTATTACACAGTACAACACTAAAAATTAGCCCGGTATAAGACCCATAAATTCTGAATCTTAAGACTTCTCTAAGCATCACCTCATACCCAGTTTTTCAAATAAAGCCTTGGTTCGCGTTCTACGGGCACTTTTGTAGTGGCAACACACAGTAACAACAGTTTTAACTGGAATGTAAATAATTCAAGATAAAATTCTACAAAATTCAGAATATACGGACAGGGTCATTGGGAACACAATAAAAAAAATTGCACTTAAATCGAACAATTGGTTAAGGTACAGCCAGAGGAGGTCAAACCTAAATTCATGAATATCTTCAAAACCGCACAGTAGATTTTGATAAGAATCAAATATTTTGATGGTGTAATTGGCTAAAACATGTCCTGAAGAGATGGTACCCGGCAGTCAAAAAACCGCGAATCGGAGTACCATTTTCAGAAAAAACCCCGAACCACTCCATATAGGTCATAAACCAGACCTAAAAATGGAACGAACTGCGTTTTCAGTTTTACCAAAGAAGCCTTGGTTCGCGAACTATGGCCATTTTTAACCATTTGGGGTATTACCAGCTGCACAAAAATTATGCAATTAATCGTATGAATAAAATGCTTCATTGCAAGCAAGAAAATTAAAAGTATCAGTTTTGAATGTCCTTAGTGGACCTCCAAAATCAATAACAGTGTTTTTCTAAATTGCATGAGACTAAAGTATGTATCGACTTTATCAATTATATATATCTCTGATTATGATATTCAGCTCTTATGAAGTAGAAATAAATTGAAAAGAGATGATTAAATGCAGCCGTTTATTAAAAAATGGCATTGATTGCTCGCAAGCATTTTTCGTTTTTTAACATTTTTAACTCAATATCATTTTGTTATTATGACGAACAAAGCAGGCTGTTTAGCAAATTTCACATAAACATCAGATTTTGTTTTAGAAATGAAATATAATCCACCTAAGACCATCTGACAACATTTTGTGATGCCCTCGACACGCTGAATCAGAATGTTGCACGAAACTGTCCCACTCTCTTAACTCCCCTCAGATTTTCCTAATCATTAAAACCATCCTAACGCTTCAATCGATATTGTGTGGAGCTATGCGAATGGCGGCATGATCTGTAAGGAGGGACCAGCAAGGAAGTCTTCATATCAGGTTGCTTGCCGAAGTTATGCCTGACTGAAAGACAGAGAATCAAACTCAACCCAAGCTTTATGGGTGTGTCACAATTGATTACCGAAAAATCGTACATACTAATATAAAATCCACTATTTGAATGTATTAAGATCGCAGTTAATCTTAATTTATGTTTTTTTTCTTCGCGTTTTTCTGGTTTTGGTCGGTTGGGTGGGTGGTGTTCTGCTATTTTGAAATATGCTGCTTGCAATATTGACAAAGCGATTGAGTGCAAATAAAGATAGCTCTAATCCAAAATTGAATTCACTTAGACAATTTTCGACACTTGTTTATTTTTGCTATCAGATCAATTTTTTGAGATCTCGAAATATAAATATTGATTAAAAAATCATAGCTCTTAAGCAGTGACCTTAAATAATTTTTGAACTCAAAGTTTTCCCAAATCGAGGTAACCTAGGTAAGGTAATGTGCCAGGTGCGATGTGTTTTTTAACAAACCGTATTAAGTTTAGGTTTGTCACTTTTCACACTTTCTTAAAAAAAACTTTAACATTTTATATGCCCTAGCCAGGCAATTGAATACAAACTAAACCATAATTGAATTAAATTGCTATGAGAATTGTCACATTGGTCTCAGCCTAAATATTAAATAGAAATTGATTATTTTCTTTAGCGCCAATTACTCATACTAATCCCGATATATATATATATATATATTTATTCGATGGCAACTCAGTTTCGTCTTGAACTTTCTGCTTTAAATGCCATTTGGCTATTCACTTTCAATCGTTTTGCTCAGACTAAAAGGACATTTTGTGTCCCTCCCAGCTCATTGGGCACAAATGTTGCTCAGTTTGAAAAACGTTCGCTCTGACACGCATACTAATGTAGGGGACCCCGAAAACGGAAGTGCGTGTTTGTGTGCGTGTGTGTGTGTGTGAGCACTGACGACATTAGCGCCATTTTGTCGTAATTAATGTGCGCCATATTAGTTGCTATTTGGCCATTTTTCACACACACACACAAACGTACGTTTGTGTGCGTTATTTTGTGGGGGGTAAAACTTTTGCAATTTTAGTTGAAGAATTTTCGCACAGCTGCCGGCGATTTGTAGGACAAACTTAACATGAAAGTGTGTGAATGTGTCTTGGGGCATTCATCTCTGTCTTAGTGTGTTACTTTTTATAGCTGGGCATAATTAGCAGAAAGTCAAAGGAAGTAGAAGTGAAGTGAAGTGAGGGCAGTCATAAAAGTTGCTTATTAAAGTCTACTTAATTTTCAAGTCAACTCTATTTCCACATAACTCATACGCCCCCTTGGTTTTTGATTAATTTGTGGTGGTTAAATGCAAAATTTCACAACTGTCAAAGCCAACCTCTCTAAAGCACTGACCCCAAATTGTAGCCATTTATGGGTGTCTGTCTATTACTTACTCCCTCTCTCTCTCTCCCTCTCTCTCTTTTCCTCTTTCCAGCTGTGTGTTTATGTTTCACCCGCCTTTCATGGCATTAGTTAGTCAGTTAGTCGCTCGTTGGCTCATTTGTGTGGCATTCAGCAGCAGCCAGCACCTACTACCCCACTTCCTCTCTCTCTCCCTCTCTCTGTCTCTCTCTCTTTCTCTGTATATTTAAATGATTTGCTGCTAATGCGTCTGTTTATGTTTTATGTTGATGTTGATGCCCCTTTTCTCCACCGGCAACTGGCGAATGATTTGGTATATTTATGTGTGTGTGTGTGTGCGCCTATTTGACTTTATGCAATATTTATTTGTGGCAACAACACCAACACCGCAGTGTTTATGTTCTAGCAAAACAAGAACAACAACAACAACAACTTTAACATTGGGTCGCACATGTGCGTGGTCCGCATTTAATTTCCATGGCCGGAAGTGGACTAGACAGTTGACTGCCTCACTCGCCCGTTATTTCTCTGTAGCCCCCCATTTCGATGTCTGATGGTTGCTACCGCCGTTTTTGGGTGCGTGTCAATATTAGCTAATGGGGCTTTGGAGGTCAGTCACGATATTGTAATTGATTGAAAACTGAGAATTTTAGTCTTTTAACAATGTTATCAACGAGTAAACTTCAAATGAACTTAACTTTGAGGTGTTTTTTTTTTTTAAGATTAACACTGAGTTATTATCGAGTTTTAAATTAATTCTTGATAATTGTGTTATTTTCTCAAATTTATATGATATTTGTATACCCCAAACACACAAACCATCAGGGTTAGAATCGGTTCAACACGGTTAATGCAGCCAGGTACATGTAAGTGTAGGGATAATATATTGACGCAAGTCACCTTAGGGTATCCTAACATCTATCCCTACGAACAAACAGATCTCAGAGATGGCAAAAGCTGGAAACTTCAAACTTGAATGTGGACTCTTTATATACTTAATAGATAGTCTAAGCACCGGTCTTAATGGGACATCTTACATAGAATGTTTATTACTTACTCTTCTTTGTTTGTCATAATAACAAAATGTGATTAAAGTAAAAATGTTAAAAAATTACAAATGGTTAATATTTACCATGGTACTTTATTATTCAACGTTGAATTTATTCATCTCCATTAAATTTATTTATATTCAATATGTGCTCGAATTCGAGAGCTATATAAATGATCAAGTTGTCGAATACTTCAGCTTACCGCAATTTATCAAAACACTTTAAAATTTATTAGAGGTGCGATAAGAAGATTTTTAACTGAAATTTTTAGTTTTATACCGACAATGAAGAATTGCATAATTTTGGTACAGTTGGTAATTCCCTAAATGTTGAATATTGTTCTTAGACAATTGCTAGGTATAATCCGCTTAACAAGGCTTCATGGGTAAATCTGAAAAAACAGTTTGGTCTATTTTCAGATCTTATTTATGTTGCTAGTACAAAAATACCCTTAAAACGCTACCCTAGATTGTATTTGAAAAACAGGGTATGAGGTAATCCTTACAGAATCTCCAAAGATTTCGTACTTAGGTCTCCTTCTAGGTTTAATTTTAGTGTTAAACTGTGTTAACTATTTGTCAATGAAATACAATGAATATGAATAGGTGTATTGCTAGGAAAAATTTAATTAGAAGCAATATTATTGTTGAAGAATAATGGAGTACACATTCAAAAACATTTACCGTGTTTTTCCTGATTTTTGGATGTTTAAAAAAAATTTTGGAATAAATTTTATATAAAAAAAATATTTTGTACTTTTTTTTAGTTTTTGACCATATCTTTTAAAAACGAATTGATATCAAAAATCTGTTAATTTAGTAAATTAGAGGACATTTTAATCTGTTTATTAAGATTTAACGAGAATCAGATATATTTTTTTTAAATATTTTCGAAAGAAATTTAACTTGCTGAAAAACTGTAAAAAATCGTGATAACTCCAAAAACCAAAGATGCAGTTTAATTCCCAGAGCCCGAAACAGGGGAAACCCGTTAAAGTCGGTCATGTCTTATTTTTCGACCTGCACAGTGTCATTGAATTTTACTCAACCTTGACCTAAAGCCTGCCAATAATCATTTGATGAATTGTTTATATGTCAATTTATGCTTACAAACGATAGATTGCTTATATGCAAATTATTTCAAAGTTTTACAGCTGTAAGGCAGTTTAATTTAAATTTTTCCTATGTCTTCTGCCAACCCTCAACTTGAATAAAACCTTACATCTCCCCACATTTTGAAGTTATTCGAACTACAATGGGTTTTTACATATAGTTATATAGTAATTAGAATTTTGATCGATTCGGCACTTGTGGAGTAGTGGATGAATCAGAGCGCAACATTAATCCGATTGAATTGCCTGTCGATATGCAGGGCAGCAGAAAGGTAAATGCTCGGGGAGTGTTGATGACCAAGTACCCGTAGAATATCTGGCGTTTTCGTATGCTGTTAGAACTCAACTTGACGGCAAAGCTATTGTAATAATCTTTCAGACGGTTGTTGATTTATGCACTTGAAAAGTGTATATTAATTTTGCCCAGAAGTTTGTAACGCATAGAAATATTCATTTCCGACCCCATAAACTATATATATTCTTGATCAGGACGACGAGCCGAGTTCATTTCCGCTTGTCCGTCCGTCCGTCTGTCCGTCTGTCTGTCCGTCTGTCTGTCCGTCTGTCTGTCCGTCTGTCTGTCCGTCTGTCTGTCCGTCTGTCTGTCCGTCTGTCTGTCCGTCTGTCTGTTTCTACGCGAACTAGTCTCTCAGTTTTAAAGCTATCGAGCTGAAATTTTGCACAGAGTCTTCTTTTTACTGCACGCAACTAATATGTCGGAACCGGCCGGATCGGATGACTATATCATATAGCTGCCATAGGAACGATCGGTCGGAAAATAAGTCTTAGTGAGAAAAACTTTTTTATTTTCTATTGTAGCGTCACTAATCTTAGTATATATTAGTTTAAGATGATTTTACATATTTGAGGAAAAATTTATCAAAATCGGATGAACATAGCATATAGCTGCCATATAAACGGTCGGTCAAAAAAAAAAACTTTTTTATTTTCCATAGTAGCGTCATCAATCTTGGTATATATTAGTTTTATATGTTTCCACACAATTCTGAAAAAATTGATCAAAATCGGAGGACTATAGCATAAAGCTGCCATAGGACCGATCGGTCGAAAAATGTGTTTTACTAAGAAAAGTTTTTTTTTATGGTATCAAATTTTTATTATCAATGATTTAAAAATTTAAAATATCTGATATCTATATCCTCTATATATTTTAACGGTTAAATCAGCTGGAGTAAAGGTTTTAAGTGTATTAAAACTTCGGCACAGTCGAAGTTAGCTTTGCCTTCTCGTTTGTTTACAAACAGTCGGCTTTGATTCGGCTTACAAATAGTTGCTATTTCAAAAATTAAGGAGAACGCTATGTTATTATATATGAATTGTTTTAAAATATTAAATATATCAACCGCCTGTTTTAGTCAAAAAAAATTATACATAATTTTTGATTAAGACAAAATTTATTTCTTAAAATATTTTAAGCCATTAGGCATCGTTAAACATCATTTACAATATGTAAGATAAATATTATTTTTTGTCCATCCAAGTAGTCTTCGTTGTCTAACCAAGTCTGAGAATCTTTCTTAAAGAATTTTGAAATATCCATTCTTTCTTTTCGAGGATTTCTATAAATGAAAGGCAAATTAAAATTTAATTTGGTATACAGGTCGTATGATTAATTTTTTTCAATTAAAATTTTTAAATTTCTCAATAAATAATTATACAAAATAAAAAAAGAAACTCTCGGATTGCTGAGACCTACCTATTTACCATTTTACCGATTTTATGACCGCTCTAATGCAATACAATTCTTTCGAACTTAGTTCGATTTACTTTTTATATCGCTTAGAATTTATTTCCGTCGGAATATTTCTAACTAATTTTTCCTATGTAGGTACTTGTAATGTTCATTATATAAAATCGTTGGAGATTTACTGTCGCTTCAATCAATTGTTGGCCACATTTTTTTACCATTCGCCCCAAAATATGCTGCTCATTGGAAAAATGTGACTTCTATGGCTCAGCCACTTTCATAAATCAACAAAGCAAAAACAAAAAGGAAACTACTTAAAGCGCCATTACACCAAATTTAAAGCAATTTGAAACTTAGGCCAAGTCTGCTCCCAGCCCCTTCTTGTCCAGTCTTTAGAAAGTTCTGCCAAAAAAACAAAAAAGGAAAAATCGAAAAAAGCAAAGCGAGACTCAGTATATGGTGGGAGGGGGAGAGCGGGTGATGCTGGAGGAAAACAAATGTTTTGGACACTTTATTATGCGCATTATTCACTGTTACAATGTTTTATCCCTTTTTTTTATGCATCAGGTTGAACCTGAACCCCAAAACGAGGACTTTTGGACAATTTCTACTCCATTAACTTTACCCAAAGGCCCACTCAAGCTTTAAGAAATCATTTTCGCCCTGTCAAAAAAAGGGGGGCATTAGCAAATCGTGGGATCTGCCAGTTTCGTTTGTGCATTTGCCGTAAAATGCAACCGCCTATCATGTGTAAAATTAGCTTATTTTGTTGGGATAACCCCAAAGCGAACGGGTCCCAGCCGTGGGATAGAAAACCGTAGATTGCTTGAGTCCTTCTTACATAATTCTCGTGGCGCTTAATGCAATTTTTATGTAGCTCCGTGCATTAAGTCATAGTCAGTGTGGCGGGGCGGTTGCAGGTTGAAAGGACACATTTCGCTTGCCTGTTGGCGCATTAAATTTATATGGGAATTTGCTGCGCTTCTCGGCCATATGGGACACCACACCGCAATGGCAGTTGCCGCCCCCTTCCCACCGCTTTTGACTTGCTGCCAAGCATAAATTTTGCAAAAACTCAACAAATAACCCGAGGAGAGCCAGTTGGTTTTCGTTTTGCCTGCCTAAATTTATTTTGTGGGCGTGCAGTTTTCAATTTGGCAAGCGGCAAAAAAAATCTGCTTCCAAATGCCTGCCAAAAGGCGTGTGTTCAGCAAAATCAATAAAAATACATTTAAAACCGCATAAGGACAGTTACATGACAAAAGGTTGGACGACGTGTGTGTGTGTGTTTTTTCTCCATTTTTCTTTCATATTTCTGTGGGTTGAGTCAGCAGTTCAAAAGAGGAAAAAATATAACAAAAAAAAACAGGCTAATTTTATGCCAACAAAGAGAGAAATGTTTGCAAAATGTCAACCGAATATATGAACGGAATGCCTGGAGCATGCAAAACTAGAAAGCCAAGCTTTGTTCGACTAGTATGACATGCAAAATGGTGGTGCTGGCGTTTGGTTAACCAGAGCTGAGGAAAATGCCTGAAAGTAGGCAACAGTTTGTGGTGCGGCAACTTAACGGATGCAACCAGCTTGGATTTCTTTATTAGCCCTTAGATTATGAGAAACTAACGATTGGAAAGGGGTTAATTTGTCACACAACATCTAAGCAGATTTAGCGTTCATAGATATCATATGATAAAATACATATTTACACAACTGATTTTATCGATAGAGGATATTTATGTCAATTATTTATTGATATCTGATTGTTGACTTTAATAAGATCAATTTAGTTTTCTCAGTAAGACACATTTACAGACCGATCGGTTCTATGCCATCAATAGCATATAGTTTTCCGACTCCCACCAAATTTTGTCAAATCTGTTTTAAAGCATTTAATTTCGTAATTGCTGAGTTTAAGAAAAATATTTTTCTTGCCCACCCGAGCGGTTCTTTAACAAATATAGGATCTTAACCTAATATTGTATAACTGTTTGACAGCGTAGAGCTACTACCACTAGCCTTCTTAAGTTTACGTCTCTAGTCATAAAAGGGTTCTTAGACAAGTTGCATTTTTATGCATAGTTATACTGATTTTAGTAAGGCTTTTGATTATATAAAACACACCATGCTGCTTCAAAAACTAAACTTAATACATTTCCTAACAAATCTACTCAGTACCTAAGTGATAGAACCCAAATGATTCTCATTTCTTTTTCTTCATTCTCTTAATGTATTCAGGTAACCTCAGAGGTACCGCTTTATTTATTAATGATCTATCTTCAGTTCTCAACTACTCACCCTTACTCATTTACGCAGATGATAAAACATAATCTTCTATTCTATAATGGATCGAATTGCAAGGGTATGACATTTTATAGAAGTCTTGTCCCTTATATGGTTGATTGTGTGTCATTGGAACGCTTAAGTGATACTAGCAATGAAGTAAATGATCTAGAAGTTATTCTGGATTATCAACCTAAGTTTGACTCTCATGTAATATTTACTGTTATTAAGGCTAGAAATATACTTGGGTTGATAAATCGTTGGTCAAAGGAATTTGTCGATACCTTAACGATCAGAATTCTGTGAACTTTTCTCCACAGTATTCTACCCATCAGGATAGAGAATTGATTCTGTGCAAAAGTTTGAACTGGGATTCTAATATCAGATTGCCCTCGCATTCTAGTAGACTGATTTTAATTAATAAAAGAATAATGCTTGGGTTAATCTGTGAACACAAACTTGTTAGTGGTAAAATTGACTCTTTTGAGTTAACTAGCCAACATTAGAGGGTCTTCTACCTCAGAAAAATTTTGTTTGCGATTTTTTAATTTGCATTATTATTATCCCTTTCATCCGCTTTAAACCATTTTCAAAAATTCGAAAAAGTTTACCAGATATGGCCATTTTAGTGGAGCAATAAAAACTGTAAGCGCTTTTTCTCGAAACCACGTTTTTTGACCTGGTAGTCATGATTGCGCCAGTTCTACTGAACCGATTTTGATCATCCATGTAGCACTCGATGCAGAATTCATGTAATTTTGGCCTGTACCACAATCAAGAGGAAAAATATTTTTTTACTATTTTTATTACACTAAACTACAGAAAAAAAACTTTAAAAATTGAACAAATTTTTTTAAATTTGCAGCCAATTTTTCAAAAAAAATTTTGAAAAATTTGATTTGGGAACGGGCCAAAATGACATAAATTCTGATTATAACCTCATTTACTGCTTTCATTTCCGACAACCTGGAGTCCCGGAATCATGGCTACCAGCTTTACACCTTTTTTTTTTGAGACCTTAATTGGCAGGCCGATATCTTTTTTGAAAACCCTCGAATTCCTATATTTTATTTTTTTATTTAATTAATTAATAACAAATATCGAAAATCCAAATTGAAAAAAACTCTTATGGTTCTTCCTCCAGAATTTAAAAAAAAAAACACACACACAAAAAACACTGTTTAAAGATAGAATACCCCTTAATTTAAGAGTCCCTTTTAGACCTTCCCGTAACTTCACCCCCCATCTTTGAAACGGTGTAGCACTAACCCTTTCGCGTTCTGATTATAACAAACTGTACCGAGTGTTTGGGGCTTAAAAAAACTAAATTTTAATATTATTAGCCCATAGTTAAATTTAATTTAATTTTTTCCTTATAAAAATACTAAAAGAGACATATCCCTTTCATTTTCACACGCGTTATCGTGTCGCACGGTGAAGGCTGCGGCCCTTGATCAGTTGGGCGGGAGGTAAGCTGTTGTTTTGCTTGAGGTTCGCGTATAACAAACTATTTCATGGTGTTTCTTGGGCCACTTGAGCGTTCTGCGCATTGTACGTCAACGTCCAAATAAAACTAAATAAAATACATATTTAAACTTAGGTATAAACAAAAATCCAACAGGCTTAGGTCAAAAATCTTATCTATGTATATCTTTTAAAAATTGTCCCAAGAAACCTTAGGTCTAAAATAAAATCCTAGTACCCGCTTATCAACGCTTTGCTTCGACCTTGTATTGAAAAATATTTTGTTTGTCTTCATTTAAGCACAGTCACGAATTTGTCAAATTTTGCTTGTCAATCCACCATCAAAGTGCAGAAAAATTTTGTTTGAATAAAGTTATTTTATATCCAAAGGGCTTGAAAATCGGTTTGTAAGCAAATTATACGAAATCATCAAAAGCTAAGGTCCCACAGCCAAAAATTTGGCCTAATTTTTATGAAAATTCATCTAAATCGCAATTACCTTAGATTTTGCTGTTTTTTAAACTAAAGCAATGTATCTATACGCAAATAATCACCTCAAAAAGTTCCGAAAAATTATCTTTTTGGGTCTATTTAGCTAAATTTTCATTCAAATTTGGTCCAATTATTTGCCTGTGGGACCTTAGTTAAACTCGTGTATTTCAGGGTATTCAAAATCCGAATTTTACATATATGGGCTCAAAACAAAGAGTTTTCAAAGTCCTGAACCTTAAATCTCCGATTTTCCGACCTTCCTGGTAGATTTTCCCATCTCATTTCATTGTCCCGTAAATCCATATTCCTTCCTTGGGAAGCGATTTCTTGATCTATTTCACTTTTTGAACTTACAAACCTTATATCATATATGTAGATCAGCTCCAAAATAACGTTTTGCCTTTTCAATGATATTGATTATGCCAAACGCATATTAGAAAACAAATCGACCGTTCCTAGTATATATTCTTGAATTTAATAAAGTTTTATTATAAAGAATCCTCAGCAACTAAGGCGAGGAATACGGACTTCTTGAGTCAGATGCTGTAACGAACCTTTTTATATTTATAACATAAACTAATTGTATCCAAAGCATTTATTTAATTTTAAAACCATTTTGCCTTCTGCCAATGATACACAATTATAAAGCAATAAATAAATATTTTGATTAATATAATTTTAATATTTTTTTATTTTTATTTAAAGCTGGTAAACATTTTTCTTGTGAGTTCTTTGAAATGTCATTCAGTCTCATTATGGACTTTTGAGTGACCCCCAAAGATGAAGCTTGTTGCTCTAGCGTTTAAATAGATCCCCAAAGATAAATCGCTGCAGCAAATCACGACCCTTAACATACACATAAGCCTGCTCACCTCCCTCTCTCTCCCTCCCTCTGTCCATCAGCCTCTCTGGTTCTATCTAATAGTCGTCAGTCAGCAGAGTCAAACATTAATCAAATTTTCTAAAAAAAAAAAAAATACCTAAAAATGCTCAAGTTGTTGAACTCTCTGTCCCTTTTCCCTGCTGCTCCCCTCCCCCCTTCCCTTACCACGCTGATAAGCCCATTTAGCAACGTTGTCATTTCTCTTGTTTCGTAACGTTGATTTCGTTTTATTGTGGCTCCCCTCCTAAGTTTGGCGCACGCCTGTCATAAATCTTGTTTTGAATGTCCTGCCAGCGTTGATAGCGCCAGTCGAGTCATCGATTCGCCTCTATATATATATACATACAGATATGTCTGGTTGGTATATGTATGGTTGGACTATAGTCATGGCAACACATTAAATTAGTACACTTGATCGAGCAAAAAATATTTATGAGCACAAACGAAACGGAGGCTCAGTTGATGCTTGTCCGTTTCAAGGACACGTTGCCAGTGAAGCATAACACAGTAACGGGAGACAGGGGAGACGGAGCATTGTGCCCGGTTATAAATCTCGAACGCAAATTGACTGTGCAACGTTGCGACGCCTTTTGAAGTGGGGACTAGGAGACGCCATTTTGTTACCAGGATGGGCATTTGATTGGCATTTTACTGTGTCCGGGTTTGACTTATGATTCATTAATTTGTTACAGATAATTGGGCTGACACATAAATACTTCATAAAAAATGCTTTAATATTTTAACCAAATTTATACAATTTTATTTAGATTCACTTGCAATGCTTTTCCTTCTGTCTCAATCAGCAAATATGAAGTGTAACGCTTACGAGAGAACACTTCACAAAATCCATTTTATGAATTCGATGAATTTTTAGTTTTATATATGCAGATGGTGAATTCTGCATATTTAAGCAGCGTCAGGCAAATGAATGAAAGTTGTGCGGAATTCTGTGAGCTGTGCACGTTGCCTGTCATATGCAAACGAAATTAAAATGCACTACAACAACGCAGCCAGAAGAAAAAAAGTGCGCACGAATGCATAAATAAGTGGACGGGCAGCGGCTGGGAGGCGCACTTCATTGAATGGCACTCGCCCTACCACCTATAAACAGAGACACGAGTATTTATTTATGTGTCAAAAGATGCAGCTGAAGCAGCTGCAGCACCTGAAGCAGGTGCTTAAGTATGTCAGTCCTCCCTCCCTCCGAAACACACATTTTAAATTCGCTCGAGAACTTCAATTTAAATTTAAACCAAAACTAAAGGGAAATCCAATATAAAATATACCAATTTGAAAAACATTTTACACACAAAGTGCTTGACAGGCGTGACCCTGTCTCCTACTGCTGTGCCAGGACTCACACAGCTCCAAAAAATAGGTCAAACTCTTTAAAGTTTATATGGGAGGAAAGGCATGTAAATGGAAACTGGGTGAGTCAGGCAAAGTAAAGTGCACACACACACACACACACACGAGCTACAATGCGTATACGCCATGTTGTACCCAGCTAAAAGGGAGCCTAATGCAATCGGTTTAGCCACGATGCGAAAGCTGTAAAGTTTTGTCCTGCGTGTTGCGGCTTGATGGAATTAACATGCGCCCAGTCTTGTCATTTGTTGCACAGCTAAGTGACATCCGTAGTAAGAGGGGGAAACAGACCGTAAAGTGTTTAAGATAAAGGAATTTGTGCTGTGAAATGGAGACCCCCAAGAAGGACCAGATGAGAGTATGTCGTAGGCGATGATGGCGATGTTTTTAAAATATGGAATGCCAGTGGAAGGATCCTCAATGAATAAATGGTTACTTTCAAAATATTCATACAATAAATTGATAATATTATTCATATAAAAGACGCAGTGTTCTAATACACAAGCAAGCTCAAACGCAGCACATGGGATTTTAATCAAAAAACAGGCTCACGAAATATTATTTATTCAGTAGGATTATTTTTTAAAATGCAGAATGAATTCATAAAAATCATTAATAAGTCAATTTAAATTATTACAAAATAAAAAATATTAAAATCAATCCATTATCAAAAATAATTTTAAGAAAAAAATGACAATCAAAACGAACTTTAAGTGTTTAATTTAAAAATACCAATACTAAAAGCATCCGAAAAAAGTAAGAAAGAAGGTCAAGCCCGAATATAATATACTCTGTACCAGCCTAAGTTTGTATATAATAGCCCAATATTTTGCTGTTTCGAAAACTACAGAATATACATATGTATGCTCGCTGAGCGGAACTTTGTGCGACCAAGTTTTCCTTCACTACAGGGATTTGTGTTTTAGAGATATGGACTACATTGTTTTAAAAATAGTTTGAAAATTGGGCTATGCTGCCAATTTGGATTATCGGAATTTAATGTGATATCGATAACATATCAAGTATTTTTTTAATAATTAGTTTTTCAAGACTGAAATTACTCGGGACAGCCCTTCGTCGCCGCAGCAGCTTTGTTTTCGTAGTTGCTTTGAATTTTGTTTTTCTTTTAACTTAACTATTGCTCATTTGATCGGGAAACGATGTATGGAGCTTCGATAAGTAATGCTGATTACTAAGAAGTCTAGAAGGTCTACACAATCTTTCTTTAAAATTGTGGGTGATATGAGAAATTGCAAATAAACTTACTTTAAACCAGTGCTGCGAGCGTGCTTAGCAAAAGCCAATGGAGCAGCGCCGACAGCACACCGACAGCATAAGCACGTTGCGCTTCTATCAATTTCGTATCGGTTGCCACGCACACATACTTAGCTAAAATATGATTGTAATGTTTGCCCACCACTGCTTTAAACCTCTAGCTCTTAACATCTCTGAGATCTGTGCACTCATACGTGTACCTGTAAAAATTAATATTTATAATCTTCGCAAGTGTTTGATATGAGTAATCTTTTAGATAGAATATATTTTATATATATTAGGTGACCCAATTTAACTTAGTTTGGACAGAGTATTTTAAAGTACCTCATTTGGACAAAGAAGATGTTTTTTCACATTCGCTTGGCAGATCAGCTTATTCTGCTTTCCAGTGTGACCTTTAAGCACCGAAATACCACAGTTCAAGTGCAAAATACCACCAAATCTCAAACGGTAACACTTCTTCGTTGCTGTAGCATTTTGAAATTTGAATTTAGTTACAATTGTTTCTTAAATAAATAGGAAAATGCAGGCATATTTGGATGAAATGAAGATAACAGAAGTTGGGGGCAATGTTAATTCATTTCCTTGGTTTAAAATTTCACCAATCGATTATTTTTTCGATTCAGCTGGTCAGAGTACAATGCTTTAATCTAATTAAAGTGCAGAATCTAGATTAAATTATTTGATTAAATTGACTGCTGCTGAGTTTGAGGACGATGTCATTAATAACAAAATAATGTTTCCTTTTAAAAACAAATTTCACTGCATTCATGGTATATGAAATTTTCATTCGATCTGCTGGTTTCTACAAATGTTCAGCATTCAGTAAAATAAAGACTCTGTTGATTGATTCCAAGTACTTCAAGATTGAAGACAGGAGAGAACTAATGTTGACTGGAATTAAGTAAGGCAAAGCTTATACTCGTCATGTTTAAGGCAGCAAAACTATTCAAACGGCGAGGCCAAAGTAAGTGGTCTCTGAGATTGACCGTTCATACAGACATACGGACAGATAGAGAGGAATTGGCTAATCAGTCTGTTACATATATTTGCACAAATTCATAATACCCTTTTTACCCATTTTTATGGGACCAGGGTAAAAAAGATTCGTAAGGGCTCTCTTCATTTGGAAAATATCTCTACACCCATTTTTGCCGAGCTATCAGACGCTTCGGATAACATGGTGGTTGTGATTCTTAAAGATAAACACCGTATTCGAGGTTCTAAGGGGATTGAAATAATTATATTTTGCAATGGTTTAAAACAAGCATTAAGCATTATACGTTTTTTTATAACCAAAGATAAAATTAATTAAAAATTGACTATTGACAAAAAGAATTGTGAATCTATGAAAATCTGCCAGCAAGCTTAATTTATCGAGTTCAAGAAATTTAATCAAAGGAAAATATTCAAAACCTTTAACATTTCTCCTAATCAACAACCCCAAAATTTGACCCTATTTTTAGTATTTGATATTTATGAGAGTACATAGGCATTCAGAGTGCAAGTGCTCTTCAGTAAAAGTGAAAGAAAATAATGAAAATGTCAATAAATGCAGAAAATGAAAATAATTCCTCAGTGAGTAACAAATTCTTCTCAAAAATTAATTAAGTCTTTTTCCTGAATATGAAAAATGCAATAATTAAGGCCATTTTACTTTCAAATGTACTGCTTTGAATTTTCTTTAATTTATTTTAGGCATTTCTATCTAGTTGGACTCAATTTATTAACCACATTTTAGTTGCGTTCAAAATTCATATTTTTAAATATTTTCAAAATTGATTTCTTAACTTTATGCATTTCATTTACAAACTGACAATAAACTGCAATTGATTTTGCAACACCATTTGCACATTGTCAATCACATGTGCATCATGTGCATTTAATGCAACTTAATGCTGATTAGTTCTTGCCACACAATTGCCAGGTTAATGCGGCACAACTGGCATTAGATGGCGACCGCAACACATTTGGCATGCATCAGGCCAGAAGGCAGGCAAATTAGTGCCTCATCCAGCCGTAGTCGCTGACGAATGAGTGTCTGTCGGTCGGTTGGCTGCCTACGTGGGGGCTGTTGGTCAATTACATATGCCTCGGGGCAGTCAACAACTGGCAACTGTATTTAGCAATTGATCCGTGTTGGCTATAAGCAAAGCGTTAACCGCTTTAAGCGGCGCATGTAAGTACTTTGCGGTCTCTAATCTTGGGCTAAACGACTGGGGCTACTCAATTAATGGCACACAGCTGAAATACATACTTACTTCATAACTTCATAATTTCTTGGTTTTGTGCAACGCCATATTGCCATTAGAGCCAACTTCCCTTCAACAAATGAAACGCTCTGTCATGTGTCAGTGCCAACACGAACAAACAAACAAAACAGAAAACCAAATAGCAACAACCGCCCTGAACAATCAGTGGGTACATGACGCTGGAGCCCACCAAACTCCCTTGAACCATTCCACTGACAAAAGGCGCTCTGAGTCATTGTCATTAATTTAGCTAGACTCCAGCTCAAAGCAATAGCTTAGTTGGAGCCGGGGCTGTGAAATGGTCTACTCCTGGTCTGGCATTTGGTAACACCATGAGCTTGCACAAAAAAAAAAAAGGAGCACAAAAAAGCCACTTGGCACTTAGACAGAAGCAGCCGTTCCATTCAACAGAGAGCGTACCATGGTTGGGCTTTCAAAAGGCAATGACAAATATTTAAGAATAAATCAAAAATAAACATTAAACATTTTAGAAAATTCATTAACAATCAAAGAAAAGTTTGTTTCAAAATATACCAAAATTTGGACTTTACGTTAAAATTAAATTTAAATTTAATTTTGAATTAAGTTTGAAAAGAGCTACAATTGGTGAATGCAGATAAAAAGAGAATCAAAAATAAGATAAGTCAGAATGAAAACAATAACGCTAGCAATGCAAATTTTACCGTTAAGATTTAATTACAGTTTTATGATTGGTGCGTTATCTTTATTATCCCTCTTAAGCAGGATGGAGTCTTATATAATTATTTCCATAACTTAAGAGCTAAGTCTTATGTGGATAATAAAGGGAAGTCTCAAAGTTATCAACCATTCCAAAGCTTTTAATCTGATGATCTTATCTAAATTTCAGCATTTTTGTCGCTCAATAATTTCGCTAACTTAATTTGTTTGGATTCATTAAAAAGGCTAAGGGCCGATTTCTCTTTTGAAAACTAGGTTTTTTTGAGAAATTCTATGTTGCCTACTTTTAGGCCGCTTTTAAATCACGTCCTGGTCCAAGTAGTCACAAACACAGGCAATTAAAAGCGGCCTAAAAGTAAGCAACACATTTTCCCTAAAACGCACTTACATTTGAAAAACGAGAACATGAGAAAACGGTCCCTAATCACTATAAATTTCTTTGAATTCTCAACTTTAGTCAATATAAAATTTATTAACAAGCGCCAATCCGTTGTAGTTTATATGGATTTAAGCAATGCTTTAAATTTCCTCAAGCATGGCCTTCTTTTACATAATCTACAGTTGCTTATGTTTCCTTCGAAACTACAAAGTTGGATTATGTCTTAATTTCTTGATCAGTTACAGCGAGTCAGAGTTAACTCGATGCTTTCCCATGTTATTCGTGTACTCTATGCGGTGCGCCGGAGTATGCAGTTAGGACCATTACTTTTATTGATTTATTAATAAAACATATCAAGTGCTTATGAATGCTGATGATCTCAAGTTATGTCAGTCGCATGATGACCCAAGGTCGGCCATATTAATGCAAAGGATTTTCTACTTTATATAAGTTATGCTTTAAGAAATATATATGTATGTACCATCCCAAATTTGGCTTTATTAAGAGAAAGAGTAAAGAATTTAATGATTTCTATTTCACTAAAAAGTTGCTAGCGAGTCTGATTAAGAAAATTCTGGAACACAGTTTTTGTGTCTGAATTTTTAAGACCAACTTGAATCAGTTTTAAACAATTTTTCACGATATCTAAAAAAATCACTACAGATTAAATTTTCCTTAAGTTAATACAAAAATCAGATGGGTAAAGTTTCATAAGCCTTTGGCGGACCCCCAATATAGGTCCTGGTTCTTGATTCTTGCTACGCAAAAATGTTATTGGATTACAATAGGAGGAATTATATTAATAATAATTTATTTGTTATATTTAAAGTGCAGTTTTTTTTACAATAAACATAAAAATTATATTTTTGATGATATTATTATACCAAACGATTTCTAAAGCTTCAATTTTTTTTAATTATCGTGCTTCTAATCTGCAACTAAACACATGAGAATATGAGTAAGGAGTGTTTCTATGCCAAGTCAAAACTAAGGACTAAGGGAAGGTCAGGAATTAAATTTTTTGGTTCTTAAACTCGGTTCGTGTGGCTTGAATATAAACGTTGTTACCTCAAGCCGTTCTCGGTTTAAGCTATAACGGATCTGCCTTACTAATAAGAACGAAAAACATGATTTTCGGTACATTAGAATGTAGTGCATTATGAAGTATAAATCGAACGACTTTCGGTATCTCCCAGGCATATCACAAAATGTTAGTTATAAAAATGTACAAATCATTTCAAACCTATACAATTAAGAATAGCTTGAAACTGCACCTCTAGTTAAGTTGTTGACTTAAAGGAGCGGTGGGCAAGAAATTTGAGTTTGAAATTAGTCCAACAACAACAGAAAAAACAAGTCAGTTATTCAAGCAAAGCTCAAGTCGAGTAGCCGTCCGACTGCCCAAGTCTCGTTCGAGCACACTGCGAGTATTTTGTTTTTTCTGCCGTCTGCTTGTTGCAATATTTCGCCAGAATTGCTTGCAATTTGTTTGTTATTCTTTCGAATACGAAGCACTTGCCTGCTTAGGTATAGGAATAATTGGGTTGCCCACCGCTGATTTAAATTTTTAAAATTTTGATTACAAATATTGTTAAGCTAATTCGTTTTGCTTGCAAATTTCCAGTTCTTTCCACTGTTGTGCCATTGGGCCAGTGCTTTGAGTACACCGAGTCTAAATTAAATAATTCCCACAACTGTTACACAGTGTCATGTCTGCCCCCCTTTCCCCCGTCCCGCCCCCTTTCGTTGTCCGTAGTGTTTCATTTTGTAGTGTTCTGGGTCCGAGAATGTTGGCGGACCTGATAAATGAGTTCTCCTAATATGAGCGCTGTTAATAAAAGTGGCAAATTAAACGTCAACCTCTACAATTTTGTGCCATTTGTTGTTAGACAGACGCTCGGTTCGCACTCACTGATTGTTGTTGTTGTAGTTGTTGCTTTTTTAATGTCTATTTGTTTGGCTCACAAAATGCCTTTGGCTCGGCAGGAAAACTTTTCTGCCCCCACCCCTAGCAACATTTGTCTGTGTGTCTCATTAGTTGTTGGACACGCCCCCCAACCCTTGCATACTTATATGTATGTGTGTGTGTGTGGTTTTGTTGGTTTATAGTTTGTCGCATGATTTTGCACTTAAATTGCTTACAAAATGTTTGACATGACTTTCGAGTGGGAGTTTTTAATGAGCCAGAGAGACAAGCAGAAAAATAAAAGGGACCGCATATTTAGGCATATTTAAGCATATTTAATTAAGTCTCTATGTAAGGCTAAAAACACAATTTATTTGGCCAAACACAACATTTTCATTGATTATCGATATAATTTAGCCCGTATAACTAAATTAATGGCTTTCGGAAACGGAAAGAGAAGAGGAAAAAAATCTATTAACACCCGCAGGGTCGTAAATTTATACATTAGCTAGACATTGAATATAATTAGAATAAAAGGTAGAACTACCCGGAGCAGCCTTAAGTTATGCCTTGAAAAGTGTGCACAAACTCTGGCTACGACTACGCTCTGCGATAACCGACTTAAAACTACTCGACAGAGTAAAAGTAACATCCTGACATATTACGACTAATGTTGTGCTGCTTCTCCAGTTCTCTTGAGCCGCTGCTGGGGGAAACTGAGCAAGCAGCAGGCAAGACGAAAACTGCAAATGATAAACTTGCCAAAAGGGGAAAAATAAAAGTGGAAAGTATGTCAAGCTCAGTGACACAATAAGCACACCAGGGAAGGGATACGAACGGAAAAGGCACGTGCAAATTATAAGCCTGCATGTGTCGTCTGCATCATCATCATCCTTGCTCCTTTTTCATGCTCATCATCATGCCGTTCTTCTTGTGCTTGTTCTTTGCCATTATCTAAGCTTACACTTGGTGCCTACTTTTTGCTTCAGCCACGCCCACTAAATGCGTTTATTAATGCTTCTCCTTGGCCTAATTCGGCACACTTGTGCCTCATCGTCATTTACATGCATACATACATCATTTTGCATACATATATGATGTATTGTTGTTGTTGCCGCCTCACGGCACACTCCCCGCGCTCACACACCCAATGTCAGTGCAGAAAAACAAAGGAAGCTAAGCATAAGCAATGATAATAAAGCCTGCATAGCAAACGCAGACAGGCACAATCTGTATTAGTTGTCCTTGCGCTGGGAAAAAGGCACCAGGCTCAACCCATAATAAAGACAAATGCCTTTGCCCCAAAAAAAACTTGCACAAGACACCATAATTAACACCAGAGACAGGTGGAGGGCAGGAGAGTTGCCACCGCAAACAAATGGGTTAATAGAAACTACAACAAAAAAAAAAAAAGGGCACTCACACATACAAAAGAAGAAGTACGTTTTCTTAGGGCAAAAGGCTTAACATTTTGTAAATATATATTTTTAGGCTCAAATGCTTAGACTTAGCTCATCAAACTGTTTTGGAATATATATATATAATTCATGGAATATTTAAGTAAATATAAACCTGATCAGATGTTGCTTTAATGTCTATTTTTTATATATTTATTTATAAATAAATATTTTAATTATATTAAATTATTTTTAAAATTTGATTTCTAAATATTTTTAAGCCCCATCATGGACTTAATTCAATATTCACAACACACACACATGCAAAGCTTATCTCTTAGAATTCGACTGGTTAATCAAATAGCTTAATGCAATGCATGAGTGTTCAAATTGTTGTGGTTTTTGCTACATTTCTTAGTTTGGTTTTGAAGTTCACCATTTTGTCAATGATTTTTCCTACACAGAACTTTGAACCTGCCAGTGTCCCTAACTTTAACTGATTGGAGTAAAGTGGAGAATAAGAAACACTCTTTCCTTTTCTTTCCTTCCTTTCTTTCATTCCTACTCTGCGTCCTCCTGCGTCCTCCTGTGTCCTCCTGGTCAACAGTCCACTTTCAGTACTAAGCGCTGTGTAACAATTCGAGTACTTAACACAGCGATCTCCACTTTTTCTACTTTATGTTCATATCCAGTTTCTTAGTAGATCTAATAAGAAACGTGACGCAGATGTACTGAAAAAACAAATAAAACCTTTGAATCTCAGCTTACCTATTGGCTGCCTGTTTTTTTTTATCGCTCAGCTTGCCTGACCAACTGCGGCATTGGTTTTCCCCATAACCTAACTAAATAGTTTCGCTTGGCTAACCCACCACGGCGAACACAACTGAGTTGATCAAAGTTCGCAACAGTATCTATCCACAATCCGCTCAAAATACAAAATATGAACATTTTTGTGGGATGTCAAGTGCAAATTTGATCATTTCGGCAGCAACTATGAAATAATTTGAAATCATACATAGGTTGCTATATATATTTCTGGCCTAATAATGAAAACGCTAATATTTATGATCAAAAATGGTTTTATTGTTTTTCAAAGTATTCTCCAGCAAGATTTATACACTTTTGCATGCGCTTAAACCAATTGTCGAAGCACTTTTTCCTCTCCGATTGAAACACCTCCAAAACATGGGTTTTGAACTCTTCTGGCGACGAAAATCGTTGACCACGCATTTTTCCCTTGATGTGCGAGAATAAAAAGAAGTCATTGGGTGCCAAGTCAGGGCTGTACGGCGGATGACCCATCAATTCGACGTTTTGGGCGGTCAAAAAGGCGCTGGTGTGAGCTGATGTGTGAGAGCTCGCATTGTCATGGTGCACAATGATCTGTCTTCTCTTGTTCGTTTTTCGAATTTCTCCGAAGACTTCAGGCAATCAAATTGTGGTGTACCACTCAGAATTCACCGTCCTACGTTGCTCAAGCGGAACAGTCGCCACATGATCAGTTTTGCCGAAGAAACAGTCGACCATTTGCTTCGAAGTGCTTCTTCCACGAACGACTTTCGTTGGATTTGGCTCGTCTTCGAAGACCCACACGGTCGATTTCTGTTTTGTTTCGTGCTCATAAGCATAGATCCATGATTCGTCACCTGTGACGATCTTATAAACGTCTTTTGAATCACCGCGATTATATTTTTTCAAAATTTCTTTGCACCAATCCACACGAGCCTTTTTTTGAGCGATTGTCAAATTGTGCGGGATCCAACGAGAACAATCCTTTTTTACGCCCAGGTGTTCATGCAATATCGAATGTATGCTGGTGGAAAAAATGCCAAAGGATGCCTCTATCTCACGGTATGTCACATGACGATCTTGCATTATCAGTTCACGCACCGCATCTATGTTTTCTGACACAACGACTGTTTTTGGACGACCTTCGTCTTCGAGCGAGCGTCGCCCGCGATTGAATTCATTAAACCAATTTTTCACATTGCTTTAGGATGGTGCTTCATCGCCATACATAGATTTAAGTTCATCATTGCACTCTTGTCGTGATAATCCACGTCGAAAGTTGTGAAAAATGATTGCACGAAAATTTTCACAAGTTAATTCCATTTTTCTGCCGAGGTAAGTTTTTGATTAATCGTTAATCGATATCAAACGTGGTCACACATGAAAGAGTTGTATGGAGCTTTTATCGATAAAAGTCCAAACTTTTTTAGGGAAAAGGCCAAATGGTCCTTAAAGTGACCTAGGCCAGAAACTTTAATATTAATCTACGTATTTAATATAGATTTTATTTTGAAGCTATTTCTCAGAATTTAAACGTCAAGCTTAAGTGAAGTTTATTTGTTTAACCTTACACAAATAAATGTGGAATTTCTTTATTGATATTTAATTTTTAACCACAGTCCTCACCCTGCTGTGAATTCTGGCCAAATCAAACCGCAATTTATACAAACAAACAGTTGGTTACAGTTTGTCCGAGTAATAAATAAAATAATTTCAATTAATTTTCCCCCATTAAAAATCATTAAGTTCAATTAAAGCAATAAACATATTTCGCCTGAACCTAAAGCTGAAGAATTAACTGGAAAAACCAAATTCCAGTTCAACTTTAATATAACGGAAGCCGGAAAAAAAAATCTGGCAAAAATTATTATGCAAATTTGCTTTCATATTAGTGGCATTTGCTCTGTGCAATGAAGTCGACAGAAAAAACGAACGAAGATGACTCCGAGACTGCTTTGGCAGGAGAAAAGAGAGAGAGAGAGTTGACAACGGCAACATTTGCTGATTTGGCACAAAAAAAAAATATGTCCTCAGCAAGGGGAGCCAAGAAATTGGCAGCGAAAATTTAAATAAAAATCTTGTCAATATTTGCCCAGAGTGAAAGATAAAGCGACCGACAAAAAAAAATGTCACCCAATATGAGTAACAAAATTGTTGTTTCAACCATTTGCATAATTTAAGGGTTTAAACTCTAATTGCTAGCCCTGGCCCTTAAAAGTCCAATAAAAATCACATAAAAATTTCGTATACAATTTAAGCTAGCCAAAATCAAAGAAAAGCGAAAGCAAATTTTGCAGTTACAATTAAATTAAATTTCAAACGGCAAGTCCTCTAACTATTCATGTGTAAATTCTGTAAAAAAAAAAGGCAACAGAGGGCGACAATTACGAGTCGGTCAAGTTCCTTTTGCCTTGTTCCTTGTACCGTTTTATGGCCATTTGGTTTATGTAACGCCAAGTCTTTGGTATAAAAGTAAAGGGCGATGACGACGACGACGACGACGTCGGCGCACTTTTAATGTGCCATAAACTGTAACGATAATGATTATGCCTTGTAGGGGGGACAAACAGAGGTGGGGCAGGTTATAGCGAGTCCATAGGCCGCTGCAGTAGTCAATCGTGGATATAAGTTGACTTTAATGTGCGCCAAAGTGGCAATTATTGAAAGTGCTTTTTGTTCCAGTCTCCAGACCCCAAAAGCGGCAGAACGAAAAATCATTTGGTTTTCCGTTTGTTGATTTTTGTGCAAATTATATTTAATTTAAGAAATAGTTGGATTAATAGAATATTAAAAGAGAATTGAAAAAGCAAACAAGTTAAGGGGGCTTACAAATTGTATCGAAGATAAGCAAAGAGTGGATATTTTGAGAAATTTCTTTGAAAATCGCAGTAATTGCGAAAATGAGTCAACTGAATAGACTCAGGGATTGCCTTTGCATTATGAAATTAAAAAGTAGTGATTAAATTAAGGGCTTCTTGTTTTATTTTTATAAAAGGCAAGATATGTTTGCCTATGACTATAAGTAGAGGCAGCTGTTTCAAGAACCTCCCAGTTTTATCATCATCTGCAGACGGCTGTCAGTTGTGGCCCTTGGGTAGCACTCATTTCAACCTTCCACTTTGCAGGATTCTGTGTATTCTTAGCAAGTTCCTAGCCAGTTTGTTCTAATGCTGTGATAACTTGTGGAGGTATCGAGCAGTCTGACTATTGAACACATCACCAACCATGGGAACAGCAAGTTTCTTTTTAAAGTCTGCGCTTCTAAAGTGACATTCGGTTCTGGTAATACGTTTTAAGATTTTGGGCTGCTACAGTCTAATTTTGTTCAGTCAATTCTTCCTTGACATTTGAAGACTATAGCAAAACTATACATTAAGCAGCTGCTGCTGGTTGTGGGCTTATTGGGTGCTATCCTGCGGAACACCGACACGAATCTTTCCATCCAGTGCCACTTTAAAGGTTTAGCTCTTCAGGAAACTCTTGACTAGTTAGGGTGGGAGTAGCTCCTCGATCAGACTCCTCGATAGCTCCTCGAACAGATTTGAAGATCAAACTTTCGAGCTATACTCTATTAAAGGCCAGCTGGATGTCAAGGTGTGCTGCCATCAAACACCCCTATTCGTTATACCCTTTAAGAATAAAGTTCCTCTTTTAGTTTAGGAATTTCCTGCACTCACAGAAAAATTTGAGAATATCATACTTCTATCAAGAGCATTCGAGCACAATATTACGGTAAAAGTGAAAATTCTTGATCCAACAATGAAAGTTTTTGATCCAAGAATGAAAATTCTTGATCCAAGAGTGAAAATTCTTGATCCAAGAATGAAAATTCTTGATCCTAGAATGAATTCTTAAGTGAAAATTTCGTGAAAGAAGAATTTTCATACTTGATCTAAGTATGAAAAGTTCTTATTACAAGTAGAAAATAGCTTGACAGGCTCAAAACTAAGATTATCTCATTCTTGAATCAAAAGCGGAACTTTCTTAAAAACGAAAATCTGCCATTCTTTAATTAAGAGCCGAACATACTCAAATCCATGAATTTCTCATTCTTTAATTAAAAGCCGAGTACACACAAATCTAAGAACTTCCTATTCTTGAATTAAGAGCAAAATATGCTGAAATACAAGATTTTCATATTCTTGAATTTAAAAATAAAAAATACTTATTTCTAGTAGAAAATTCTTGATAGCACGACAGACTCAAAAACAAGATTCTCGCATTCTTGAATTCAATCAATCAATATTCCTAAAACCATTAATTTCCCATTCTTGAATTAAGAGCTGTACATTCTCAAGTTTAAGAGTCTTCCATTCTTGAACTAAGAGCCGAGTATAATCAAATCCAAGAATTTATCATTCTTGAATTAAGAGCTGAACAAACTCAAATGCAAGATTTTCATATTCTTGAATTTAGAGCTAAACGTACTATAATCCAAGAATTTTCCGTTCTTTCATACTTACAGAAAAATATATTTTTCAAGTAGAGAAATTCTTGAATCAAGGACGACAGACTCAAAAACAAGATTCTTTGATTCATGAAAAATAGCGGTACATTCTTAAAACAAATAATCTTCCATTCTTGAACTAAGAGCTGTACATTCTCAAGTTTTAGAGTCTCACATTCTTAAATAATGAGCCGAGTATACTAAAATTTAAGAACTTCCCATTCTTGAATCATGAGCCGAAAATGCTCAAGTCCAAGAATATTTCATTCTAGAATTTAGAGCTGAACGTATTTAAATCCAAGAAGATTCCATTCTCGAACTACAGAGCTGAACATACTCATATGCCAGAATCTACCGACAACGAAAAATTCTCGATTTCAAAAACTATATTTTTAAAAAAATTCAAAAACGAATTAATTTTTTCTAATTAAAAAATTCAGTACTCAACTTATTTATTCTATTTTTCTTTAAGTGTGTTACGAGCAGCTCATATATCGATCATTTTTTATAAATCCTTCCAAGGGTGGATAGAAGCCTAATCGGCCGGTACGAATCAAACCAGGAGGGTGTTTTTCGCTATTGTGAATAAGAAAGATTCTGGCCATCTGCCAGTGCGATCGGAAATGGTTTGGCCTCAGAAACGGCCTAAGTATATGAGCACCAGAAAATGTATGGTCTTGTCTGGCAGTAACTTCTTTGTATTGTTGTCTTCGTAGTCGAAGCCTGGGGTTTTTCGTATCATCAGCTCCTTGATTAAAGGTAAATCCTCGGCGAGAGTAAAATATTTGAAGGGGGCTTCAAAAACCTGTTTTTTACGACTGGAACCGCTAGTAGGAACGCTTAGAAGGAAGCATCTCCGACACCATAAAGTATATATATTCTTGATCAACATGACGAGCTCAGTTCATTTCCGTCTGTCCGTCGGTTTGTCTTATTTTTTGGCACCAGTTTTGTAGAAGTGAATACTGAGCATAAAATTGAAGAATAGTAGAATCACATATTGTCTTATCTCAGCTGAATTCTCCCACCAAAACTTGCTGAATAATGTGTGATAAAAATGATGATCGAAATTCGCCTACAGCATTTTCTTTAACCTAAGTTGAAGTCCTCTGGCACATTAAACTAGGGAAACAACAAAACCAAAAACTTTAACCATAAACCATCAATGGTTAGGTGGGCCCAACCTTAACATATGCCTTTGTCCTTCATAAAAATGCAGTAAAAGTAACAAACTGACTGACTGACTGACTGACAAAACAAAACTCTCACCACCTTAAAGGCAGCTTAAGTGTAAAATTTTAGTGGCCATTGTGTATGTGGCTGGGCCCAACCTTTTGCATTTACATTATGCCTAGAGGCCATAAGTATCTACCAGATACATCGACAGCCTTGGGCTTGGCCTTTTTATGTCACATGAAAGCGGGCAGGTGAACCTCCTCTGCCAACCCTTCACCACATATCTTTAATGCACAAATCAAGTCACTTGAGCACTTTTTCTATAAACATTTTCCCCCTTTTTTATAGATACTTAAAAAGGGGCTGCCTGCATTTTTAGTGGCTTTTATGCGGGTTCTCGTTCGTACTTTCCGGCTTCGGCCTCATCTACTGGCCATTAGGGACAGAAACAGGAGTTTGAGAACATGAGAACAGGTTCTAATGCATTTGCTGACTTGACAATTGCCACAGGGCCAGCATTTTAGTTAAGGCTGCGCAGATAAATGTGTTTTTATTAGCCTAAAAGTATTTTGTACAAAATTAATTTCGTTATTTCTTTTTCTTGCTGCTTTTGCTGCTTGCTTTCCAGTGAAAGAAACCCAAAACGAATGTTGGTACACTTAATTGCTGCACAAGGAATTTTTCAAATGAAATTTCCATCAAAAGTATCTTATTTAATTTAATTTCTCATTTCATTTTCACCAACAAAATATCTTTTTTCTTTCTGTGTGTGACTCCCTGTGTATGAAATATTTTTTGTAAAAATATTTATTGCCCTCTGCTTTGTTGTTGTCGGTTCTGTTTTGTTTTAGCCGAGTATATAGCCCCGCGGCTGTTGATTCTTGTATTTTTTTGATAGCATTAGAAATTAATGAAATCAATTTTGAAAGCACAAAAAAAATTGCCCCTTAGGCGTACGCTTTTTTCGTTTGTTTGTTTATTTATTGATTTTAAAGTAACAAGAGACCAAAAATGCGGCTCCCTCTCAATCTTTTTTTTGAGTCATATCATATTTTAATTGGCAGTAACTCGGAACTCTTTCGTAACACACACAGACGGAAAAAGGTCACCGAACGCATAAAATCCGAAATGTCCAGCCATTGAAAAGGGAAAATTCGCATATTTCTCATATAAAAAAACAATTTTCTTTGATTTATGCGCTCGTAAAAAACAAATAAAATTTACATGGCCTGCGCAAGTATACATATGTACATATATATATATAATATAATATTTTCCTAGCTAATATATTAAAAGGAGGGAAAAATAAAAAATAAAATATGAAAAACTGCCGCTGGCCTCAAAGTGCGCAGCAAAGTATGCAACACAAAAATGAAACGCAGACCGCATAAAACAAAAGAAAAACGGGTAAAACAAATACAAAGACTCGTAGTAATGTGTGCGTAATGTATGGCAAATATATGCTCACTGCACACACACACGGGCCACATAAATATTTCATTTAGTATGTGTTGTGCTCCATTTATGATGTGTTTGTTACTTTTGCATGACCATAAATATCTATATTGGTGGGGAATTCCTTAATAAAATATGTTTTGTTTCTTTTATTTTATTTAATGAAATAAATGTCACCCACAAAGTAAACAAATTTAAGCTCATTTTGTGCTCCACTTTGTCCTGGGCAATAAAAATAATTGGCTATAAATGCGCTAAAAGTCAAAACAAAATACAGAAAAACCAACACATTGCTTTTAATTAATGAAAGCCACCGCCAGGAGTGGCACTCACGCACACACCCAACACTCACGTTAGCATTTTTATGACTTTTGCCTGGCAGCAGCTGGGAAATGGTTACCTTTGGCTTGTCAATTCCAAGTGCCCGCCGAGTTATAATTTTATGTGCAATTAATTCGCCCCCAAGGCAGCAGACAATTTTAATGCATTTCCAACATGTGTGTGTGTGCCTTAACTAATGAGCCTACTAAGCAAAAATGTTGCCAAACTTTTAAACAAATTTCGTGTGTATTTATAGCCAGCGACAGGACATTTAATGGCTGGCCCATGCTTTATTTTTTTGGTGGCCCATTAATGTTGATTGCATTTTTATAGGCCCCACCACAATGTGGCAAAATAAGTGGCTCAACTTAGGCCAAGCACTTTAATTAAACGAAATTAAACAAACATTTGCAAGGGACAAATGAAGTTTTGTATAATATGAACACTTGTTTCTTAGCTTAAACATGTCCTCCTAAATTCACTATTAAAAGACTTTTAAGAATTCATCGAAGTAGTGTTGCATGGCATGGCATGGCATTAACGACGTCAGCCCTAAAATAGTAAATAATAAATCATTTGCATTTAATTTTGTTGGTGGCTAAATCTCAATTATTTAATAAGTATTGTACTAAAAAAGGTTTCCATTAAATCAACCTCATTTCGGAATAACTCCACAATAACTTCCCGCTTGCTTCGAGAGTGTAGCATATAACGTGCAAAATGTTGCATTGGACTGCCAATGCTATTTTAAACGGTAAAGCAAACGGGTTCCTAAAATATGTTTCTAGTAGCCACTGGCTCGCCTTTACAAACGTCCATCTTACTTAAAATTCGAGTGCTAATTCGCACTTCCAAACGATCTACCAGATGGCATAGAAAGAGCTTAAAAGTGAAGAGAAAAAACTACATCTAATTTTAATGGATAGCAGCCAATGCCCATTTTTTACCTGAAAAAAAGCAATGAGCGGAGGCGTACACGGCCTACGTTATCGACTGTGCTCAGGAAAAATGGGGTGGATGCTTTGCCACCCTGTGAGCTGCCCCTCA